>OX465295.1:133322250-133723516 GCA_949987735.1 Leucophora obtusa | reverse complement strand
CGGGAGGGGAAATAAGGTAAAAGTCTCCTCCTGACGGCTTGCCCAATCCCTTTTGGCCAACCTAAAATTTTAAATATGTATTCCTTGGAGTAGGACTAACTCACCGGCAACGTAATTTTTCTATTTTGGAACAGGAACATAGTAAAAATGGTAGTTAAAAGGGAAAAATGTCCCCACTAACGGCCTGCCCAAACCGCTTAGGCAATGCAGTTGAAATTTGGTATGAATGTTCCTCATCCATCGCAGATAGCCGCGAAGATGGAATTTTTGTAAATTCCTAAAGTGAGGGGCAAAAAGAAGAAAAGCCTCACCTTGGGCGCCGGTAAAAACCCTTCGGCTAGAAACCTGAAGCTTAAAATGTGGGTCCGTGGAGTAAGGGCTAACTTATTAGAAAGATACTTTTTTGAATTTTGGACAGGGTCGTTATAAAATGGGGGCTCAAAAAGGGAAAGTTGTCCCTTAACGACCTGTCCAAACTGCTGGAACTAGGAAGCTGAAATTCGGTACTTAGGTTTCTCTTCCAGCCTAATTCCAACCGGGAGGGACAAAAAAAGAAAAAGTGTCCCCCTTGACTGCATGCTCAAACTGCTGGAACTAGGAAGCTGAAATTCCCTGTCGATGGATTTTCGGAAATTCCTACCGAGAGGGGCACAAATAGTAAAAGTTGGCTAGAAACCTGAAATGTAAAACATATGTTACTTGGAGTATGGGCTCACTTACCGGGAAGGTGCTTTTAATGGGATTAATGAAGCGAAAAGTGCCGCTTAAAGGCCTGCCCAAACCGCTGGAGGTAGGAAGTTGAAATTTGGTATTAAAGTTCCTCCTCTATTGTAGACATCCGCTAAGATGAGATTTTTGGAAATTTCTACAGGTAGGGTCAAAAACAGGAAAAGTCTCCCCCTTAACGGCCTGGCCAAACTGCTGGAACAAGGGATCTTAAATTCGGTATTTGGGTTCCTTCTCCAACGTTGACGTCCCCTAAGATGGTATTTTTGGAAATTCATACCGGAGGGTAAAAAGGGAAAAAACTTCCCCTTGACGGCCTGGCCAAACTGCTGGATATAGAGACCTAAAATTATGTATGTAGTAGGTTCCTCCTCCAACGCAGACGTCCTATAAGACGGAATTTTGGAAATTCCTACCGGGAGGGGTAAAAACGGAATAATTCTCCCCCTTGATGGCCTAACCGAACCCTTCGGCTAGAAACCTGTAATATATAATATGTTTTCCTTGGAGTATGGGCTAACTTATCGACAAGGCATTTCTGGGACTTTGGACAGGAACGTGGTAAAAATGGTGGTTCAAAAGGGGAAAATTGCCCCCCCCCCCCCTTAACGTCTGCGTCTATAGCTAGAAACCTAAAACTTAAAGAACAAGTGTATATGAAACACTAAAATTAAGAAACTAAATAGGAAACGAGTGGAATTGAAACACTACACAAGTGGAATGAAATGGATATAAACGTTGAACGAGTGGAATTGAAATTATAGACAATGCAAATGGATTGGAAGAGGGAATTACCTGTTCAAACACTATCCACGGAATATGAAACTTATGTAGCATTGAAACATACTCTCCAAAAAGCAAAACAAATTTTCTAAAAGACAAAAAACCTTAGAAAGGGAATGGTTTTTAGAAAAGGTACTTTTTTTGCAAAAGGTACTTTTTTTGAAAAACGTATTTTTTTGGAAAAATGTATGTTTTTTGGGAAAAGGTACTTTTTTTGGAAAATGTACTTTTTTTTTGGGAAAGGTACATTTTTTAGAAAAAGGTACATTTTTTGGAAAAATGTACTTTTTTTTGGGAAAAGGTACTTTTTTTTGGAAAAGGTACTTTTTTTGAAAAACGTATTTTTTTGAAAAAATGTATGTTTTTTGGGAAAAGGAACATTTTTTTAGAAAAAGGTACTTTTTTTGGGAAAAGGTACTTTTTTTTGCAAAAGGTACTTTTTTTGAAAAACGTATTTTTTTGGAAAAATGTATGTTTTTGAGAAAAGGTACTTTTTTTGGAAAAGGTACTTTTTTTTGGGAAAGGTACATTTTTTTAGAAAAAGGTACATTTTTTGGAAAAAGGTACTTTCTATTAAAAAGGTACTTTTTTGGAAAAAGGTACTTTTTTGGAAAAGGTACTTTTTTCGGGAAAAGGTACTTTTTTTGGAAAAAGGTACTTTTTCCAACAAAAAACACCTTTTTAAAAAAAATACCTTTTCCAAAAAAAGTACAAATAAAGTACTTTGTAAAAACAAAGTATCTTATTCCAAAAAATTTCGTTTTTCCAAAAAGTACCATTTAAAATAATATATAATTTCAAAAAAAACTACTTTTTTTCCTCCCCCCACGGATATCTCCACTAAAACAAGGTTTCTTGATATTCGGCATAGACGTGCGCTAAGACGGGATTTTTGGAAATTCCTACCGGAACGGGCAAAAAGGGGAAAAGTCTCCCCATAAACAGTTTCACAAATTGGAAAAGTGCCTGCCCAAACCACTGGAGGTAAGAAGTTGAAATTTGGTATAAAGGTTCCTCCACTGTAGTAGACATCGACTAAGTTTGTATTTTTGGAATTCCCTACAGGATATCCCAAAAGGAAACTCGGTATGTGAGTTCCTCCTTCTGTGCAGGCGTCCGCTTAGACGGACGGGAGGGGAAATAAGTAAAAGTCTCCTCCTGACGGCTTGCCCAATCCCTTTTGGCCAACCTAAAATTTTAAATATGTATTCCTTGGAGTGGGACTAACTCACCGGCAACGTAATTTTTCTATTTTGGAACAGGAACATAGTAAAAATGGTAGTTAAAAGGGAAAAATGTCCCCACTAACGGCCTGCCCAAACCGCTTAGGCAATGCAGTTGAAATTTGGTATGAATGTTCCTCATCCATCGCAGATAGCCGCGAAGATGGAATTTTTGTAAATTCCTAAAGTGAGGGGCAAAAAGAAGAAAAGCCTCACCTTGGGGGCCGGTAAAAACCCCTTCGGCTAGAAACCTGAAGCTTAAAATGTGGGTCCGTGGAGTAAGGGCTAACTTATTAGAAAGATACTTTTTTGAATTTTGGACAGGGTCGTTATAAAATGGGGGCTCAAAAAGGGAAAGTTGTCCCTTAACGACCTGTCCAAACTGCTGGAACTAGGAAGCTGAAATTCGGTACTTAGGTTTGTCTTCCAGCCTAATTCCAACCGGGAGGGACAAAAAAAGAAAAAGTGTCCCCCTTGACAGCCTGCTCAAACTGCTGGAACAAGGAAGCTGAAATTCCCTGTCGATGGATTTTCGGAAATTCCTACCGAGAGGGGCACAAATAGTAAAAGTTGGCTAGAAACCTGAAATGTAAAACATATGTTACTTGGAGTATGGGCTCACTTACCGGGAAGGTGCTTTTAATGGGATTAATGAAGCGAAAAGTGCCGCTTAAAGGCCTGCCCAAACCGCTGGAGGTAGGAAGTTGAAATTTGGTATTAAAGTTCCTCCTCTATTGTAGACATCCGCTAAGATGAGATTTTTGGAAATTTCTACAGGTAGGGTCAAAAACAGGAAAAGTCTCCCCCTTAACGGCCTGGCCAAACTGCTGGAACAAGGGATCTTAAATTCGGTATTTGGGTTCCTTCTCCAACGTTGACGTCCCCTAAGATGGTATTTTTGGAAATTCATACCGGGAGGGGTAAAAAGGGAAAAAACTTCCCCCTTGACGGCCTGGCCAAACTGCTGGATATAGAGACCTAAAATTATGTATGTAGTAGGTTCCTCCTCCAACGCAGACGTCCTCTAAGACGGAATTTTTGGAAATTCCTACCGGGAGGGGTAAAAACGGAATAATTCTCCCCCTTGATGGCCTAACCGAACCCTTCGGCTAGAAACATGTAATATATAATATGTTTTCCTTGGAGTATGGGCTAACTTATCGACAAGGCATTTCTGGGACTTTGGACAGGAACGTGGTAAAAATGGTGGTTCAAAAGGGGAAAATTGCCCCCCCCCCCCTTAACGTCTGCGTCTATAGCTAGAAACCTAAAACTTAAAGAACAAGTGTATATGAAACACTAAAATTAAGAAACTAAATAGGAAACGAGTGGAATTGAAACACTACACAAGTGGAATGAAATGGATATAAACGTTGAACGAGTGGAATTGAAATTATAGACAATGCAAATGGATTGGAAGAGGGAATTACCTGTTCAAACACTATCCACGGAATATGAAACTTATGTAGCATTGAAACATACTCTCCAAAAAGCAAAACAAATTTTCTAAAAGACAAAAAACCTTAGAAAAGGAATGGTTTTTAGAAAAGGTACTTTTTTTTGCAAAAGGTACTTTTTTTGAAAAACGTATTTTTTTGGAAAAATGTATGTTTTTTGGGAAAAGGTACTTTTTTGGAAAATGTACTTTTTTTTGGGAAAGGTACATTTTTTTAGAAAAAGGTACATTTTTTGGAAAAAGGTACTTTCTTTAAAAAAGGTACTTTTTTTGGAAAAAGGTACTTTTTTCGGGAAAAGGTACTTTTTTTGGAAAAAGGTACTTTTTTTGGAAAAAGGTACTTTTTTTGGAAAAAGGTACTTTTTTTGAAAAAAGGTACTTTTTTTGGAAAAAGGTACTTTTTTGGAAAAAGGTACTTTTTTGGAAGAAGGTACTTTTTTTGGAAAAAGGTACTTTTTTTTGGAAAAAGGTACTTTTTTTTTAAAAAGGTACTTTTTTTGGAAAAAGGTACTTTTTTGGAAAAAGGTACTTTTTTGGAAAAAGGTACTTTTTTTGGAAAAAGGCACTTTTTTTGGAAAAAGGTACTTTTTTTGGAAAAAGGTACTTTTTTTGGAAAAAGGCACTTTTTTTGGAAAAAGGTACTTTTTTTGGAAAAAGGTACTTTTTTTGGAAAAAGGTACTTTTTTTTTGGAAAAAGGTACTTTTTTGGAAAAAGGAATTTTTTTTGGAAAAAGGTACTTTTTTTGGAAAAAAGTACTTTTTTTGGAAAAAGGTCCTTTTTTTGGAAAAAGGTACTTTTTTTTGGAAAAAGGTACTTTTTTTGGAAAAGGTACTTCTTTCGGAAAAAGGTACTTTTTTTGGAAAAAGGTATTTTTTTTGGAAAAAGGTACTTTTTTTGGAAAAAGGTACTTTTTTTGGAAAAAGGTACTTTTTTTGGAAAAAGGTACTTTTTTGGGAAAAAGGTACTTTTTTTGGGAAAAGGTACTTTTTTTGGGAAAAGGTACTTTTTTGGAAAAAAGGTACTTTTTTTGTCCCCTTTTGCCCCTCCCGATAAGAATTTCCAAAAATGCCGTCTCAACGGACGTCTGCACCGGTCGAGGAACCTACATACCAAATTTCAACTTCAGAGCTCCAGCAGTTTGAGCAGGCCGTCAAGGGGGAGACTTTTTCCCCTTTTTGCCCGTCCCTGTAAAAATTTCCAAAACTCCCGTCTTGGTGGATGTCTACGATAGTGGAGGAACCTTTATACCAAATTTCAACTTCCTACCTCCAGCGGTTTGAGCAGGCCGTCAAGGGGGGCCTTTTTCCCCTTTTTAACCCCCATTTTTACAACGTCCCTGTCCAAAATTCCAGAAAGTACTTTCCAGAAAAGTTAGTCCATACTCCAAGGAACACATATCTTAAATTTCAGCTTTCTAGCCAAAGGGGTTTTGGCAGGCCGCCAAGGGGGAGACTTTTCCCCTTTTTGCCCGTTTCGGTAGGAAATTCCAAAAATCCCGTCTTAGCGGACGTCTACGCCGAAAGAGGAACCTACATACCAAATTTCAACTTCCTAGCTTCAGCGGTTTGGTCTGGGCGATGTTGAGTCAGTCAGTCAGTCAGTCATTCAGTCAGTCACGTTATTCTTTTATATATAGAGATATTCCTGTAAAGTTTCAGCCCATTTGAAGCTACGATGTAAAAATGCCGTACTACTACCCGAAAAACACCCTGGCATTTTCATATAAATACATGGGAAATGCAGCACTTTCTGAATTCTATTACGATTTTCGGAACATTTTTGTTCCACGATCTTCCCAGATGTCTATAAGTCTTGGTCCAATTTATGTCCACTAATTTTCTGTAAGGTTTCAGCCCGTTTGAAGCTATGATGTAAAAACGCCGTACTACTACCAGAAAAAGACCGTGACAGTTTCATATAAATGTATGGAAAATGCAGCACTTTCTGAATTCCATTGTAATTTTCAGAATATTTTTGTTCCACAAACTGGACAGATATCTATAATTATTGATCGAATTTACCTTTCGATAATTTTTGCAAAGTTTCAACCCATTTGGGGCTACGATGTGAAAACGCCGTATTACTACCCGAAAAAGACCGTGGCATTTTCATATAAACACATGGGAAATGCAGCACTTTCTGAATTCTATTACGATTTTCGGAACATTTTTGTTCCACGATCTGCCCAGATGTCTATAATTCTTGGTCCAATTTATATCCATTTATTTTCAGTAAAGTTTCAGCTAGTTTGAGGCTATGATGTAAAAACGCCCTACTACTACCCGAAAAAGACCGTGACAGTTTCATATAAATGTATGGAAAATGCAGCACTTTCTGAAATCCATTGTAATTTTCAGAACATTTTTGTTCCACAATCTACACAGATGTGCATAATTCTTGGTTCAATTTATGTCTAGATATTTCCTCTAAAGTTTCAGCCCATTTGAAGCTACGATGTAAAAATGCCGTACTACTACCCGAAAAAGACCGTGGTATTTTTATATGAATATACAACTAATAGTAGAGTTTGTTGTATTACAATTAGGGTTTATGTCCCGGGAATTCCGCCATTTTTTCAATCCCGCAATCCCGGGAATTTAGTGCGGGATTTCCCGGGATTTTTTTTTTTATTCTTTTACAGAAGTTTTAGCTAGTATATTAAAATCTTGGAAGCTTTATTTCAATTAAAAACATTGATTGTTTTAAAAATAATTTAAATAAAAAATATTTAAAATTAAAAAATGCGATTTAAAATTTAATAATATAATATATAATATAAAAAATATTATTTAGGCCGAATTTTTTGGGTTTAGTTAAACCGAAAACAAATTTTATTAGACATTATCAAGTTTAAATACCAACAAAAATACTCGTACCTCGGAAATTTCATATTTTTTAATGATGGTCTTTGTTCAAATAAAACAATATTCATACACAACATTTCAAAATCTGTATTTCAGCTCCACATACCTCCAAAAAAAATCGGCATTAAAATTAAAAAAAAATTATAATATTTTCGTATTTTCAATTGACGTGTTTTGAGTTTTTATTACTTCAAATAATTTCCTTTAAATTTCAATTGATATTCCTTTATTTCAGTTGTATTTTTCAAATTTTATGATTTTGTTAAATATTATTATTATTATTATTAAGTATTGTTATATTTTTAGTATTGTTTGGCTTTAGGTCATAAATTTTTAAAAAATAAAAATCTAAATATTTTGTATTCTTAACTCTACTATTTTCTTGAGCTTAAGGTTTGGTTTTTATTTATAAAAAGTTTTTTATTTTCGATATTTCGCTACTCCAATGTGTAGCATCTTCAGGAAATAACAATTAAATGAACAAATTATAAACAATTTTAAAGTTTGAAAAAATTTAAAAGCATTTGTCAAATATAAATTGTATGTAATTTATACCAGCAAACAAAGTTTTTGGTATAAAAGTATAACAAACAAAAATAACAATAATTAACAATAAAAAATGTATTAATATAATGTGTTATAAATTAATGTAATGTGTGCTATTTCTTTTGTATTAAATATCTATAATTCTGAGCTACATTTTCAATATCTGCCTTAAAGTTAATTCTGTTTGTTGTTGGTGTATTAATTATCTGTAACATTCTAATATATAACGACGTTTATAATTATGTTCTGTATTTAAAACTGATACATTTTCAAAGTCAGTATAGTGATTTAAAATTGAACAATGAGAAGATAATGCTGTCTTTTGTGATCTATTTTTCAAATTTGTATTTTGTATTCTATTTTTCAATATTTTATTTTTTAATTTTCTTCCGATATTTCGATATGCATCGCAAATCATCCTCTGGGATATTTAAAAAATGCAATATATTAAAAAATATATTTTTGAACGGGACTGAGTTGAAAACTTCTCGCTGCACTTAAAGCTTACTATTATTTTTAAAATAATGCATCAGATGCTTTTTCAAATTGTTTTGGATTTTTTATATGTTAATTTAAAAAAAAATGCAACAATGAAAATTAAATAATTTTTTTTAAGTAGTTGTGCCATAAAAAATTTCTATTCAAAAAATACCAATTAAAGTTATAAAACTATTTAATAATATTTTAGTGCTTATTTTTATGAAAAGATTTAGACGATTTGCCTAAAAATTTGTGTGAAAAATACTCACTTTTAAACTTTTTAATAAAAATAGACGAATACTTCTGAAAATCTGAATAGAAACAAAATATCTAGAAATAGAAATTTTTGGATTCCATATTTAATCAAAAAATCGATTTTAGTTCTGATTCTAAAGCTGGTCCGATACAAATTTGCACCCATTTACAATTCCATTATATCCTGAAAGAATTTGTTTAACCGTTTAAACCGCGAATTAATATTTAATTAATGTCTAAGAGTTGTTTTAAAATTAAGACGTACTTCCATACAAATATATTGCCTGCATAATAGTTCGCTATTTAAACTATTAAACGAATTGATGTCGATAAAGTGGAAGATATTGATATTTTATTTTAAGCCCTTATTTCAGAATATGTATATTAAGTAGATTTTCTCATGACTGCAACAAAAGATAAACTTTGTCGTAAGTTTTTTTAATAGATATCAAGTTTTTCAAGTAAAGATACGTCGGATATATTCATTTTCTAACGAGCGGGAATTCCCGGTATCCCGGGAAATTCAGAAAAAAATCCCGCTGTCCCGGGAGATGAAAAAGTTCGGGAAAAGAAAAACCCTAATTACAATAGAAAGACTGTCATATAAAAATGTACTTTTTTCTGAAAAAAGTACTTTAAAAAAAAAAAAAAAATTTTTTTTCGGTCGACCGATTAGACGGTAAGACCGGTTTTGAGACCGAGTGGACCAAAAACCGGCTAATGGGGGCTCTAAAAATAACAAAACTGAAATACTGCTTAAACAACTAACAAATTCTGACTGCAGAAGTTTCCTAAGTGTAGTTATTATAGTAAAATTTTTCATAGTTTGCCATTACTAAACCACAAGATAAGAAAATCAATACACTCGCAATATTTTTTTCTTGAAATCTGCTAAATATGTACATTAAAACAATTGAAAATAAGTTAAAAAAGGACTAACTACTTTTTATAAAAAACAATTTTTTTTCCTTTTTTTTTGATTCTTAATTAATTAACAGGGAAAGTCGGTAAAAATAATAGAATTTTTGTTTTATATAACCCAGCAAAATCTTTCATTACCAAATAAGTGGTTATATAATAGAAATTCATAGCTCCACGCAACTTATTTTTTGACGTCTAAATTCATTTTTTTTTTTGGCGTGTTCGTTCTTATAAGTAAAAAATGAAAAGTAAGTGGGATTTTACTATTAGCTTCAGGAAATACATTCAGAAAAATTAAAGTTTTTGCTAAAGCACCGTAAGTTGTTTGAGTTTCACGTGAAAAAACTGTTGTACTCCATATAAAAAAATTATTTTTCACGACAATCAGTTTAACGTGAAAATTGTGTAGAGTTTGTTTTTACACAAATTTAATGTACAAGACTATTATTTTTCTTGGAAAAAGTGACATTTTGTGTTTATTTTGATTGTGTTTTTGTTATAAAATTAAAAAATTGTTCATTGGTTTAAATTGAATTGCAATTTAAAAAACAACTTACGGTGCTTTATGTGTAATTTTAGAACTCCCCAGTGTAGAAAACTATTACCAGATATGTAGTTGTGTAACTACATACATGGTAATGGTAACTAGTTACTTTTATTATTACATTTCTTATTACCTGTGTTTTGCGATGTCGCGAACTATAATGAGTTACACAACAGCATACGAAAAATCAAAAAATATGTCGTTACCTATATGCTTACCAGTATTGACTAAAATAATGATTCTAAAAATAGATTTTCAAAAAAATAAGTTTTATAAAAAAATATTTTTTTAATGTAAAATTTTTTTTTAATAAAATTTTATCGTGCGGGAATCTGGGACCCCAGACTGCCAGTCTATAGCTGTACCATCTGAGCTATCTCGACATGTAATATTTGATAGATAAAACATAATTGACTTGCTGCGCACAAGTCAGCTTATTCGCCAACATACAAAAATGTGTTGAAAAAATATTGAGTCTAAGAATAGATTTCAAAAAAATTTACAAAAAAATCTAGAACATTACTTTATGTTTGAAATAATGATAAAAATAAGTAACTATTGGTAATATATTATTTTGAAATAATGAAGAAAGTAAGTATTTATTAGCAACTCATTATTATATCTTTTAAAATAATGCAGAAAGTAAGTATGTGTCATTACTGGTAGTCCAAAAAATATAATAAACATATAATAAACAAAAATGTTATAAAGTTACTTATTTAAACTGTTATGAGTAAATCATTATTTTATATTTAAAAGCAATGACTATAATAGGCCATTATTAGGAAGTTATTATTGTATATTACAAAATAATGCAAAAGGTAATAATATATCATTATTGGTAATGCAGACAGCAATGAGGTGTCATTACCAATATTTTGTGGGAAAATAATTGTATTATAAGAACTGATTGTTGCTAGGGTTGCAATTTCCATTTTGAGAAAAAGAGGACGTCAACCTCAAAAAAGGAGGACATTTGCCTTCAAAAAGAGGACAATTTTTTTTAATAACCCAGGTAAAAATCTTCATATATTGATCCATACAGGTTTAATGTATGTTAGTGCATGCTCATAAACATTCTTGTATGTCCATTCATGGATACATAAATCACCATACGTGCATCAATATATGTTCATACATGTGCATTAACGAAATTTGAGGTAATACTTGCAAGTATGATCATACATTTTCATGTATGTTCACTAGACCGTACCTCAAACAAAAAGTTCGCCGTACAACCTCCAATATAATGTATTTTTGGAAGGCGATTTCAAAAAAAAATTTTTTTTTCAATTTCAATTTATTTCTTATACTATTTATATTATTTACATTTGACTTAGAAGCAAAGAGTTTAGGAACTTCGTTCCTTTTCTACTTAGATATATAAATATATTTTTTTAATTTATGAAATTTATGTACATTATTATTAAACGGAAGGAAAAAAATGTACAAAAACCTTTATGAAGCAGAGGTATAAGATAAAAATGAGAAAAAAAAATAAAGTAGATAAAATTATGATGAGATGAGTTCATTGTTATGTACATGTTGTGAGAGTTGGCATCTTCCATTAAAATTTAGAGTAAATCTTTCGATTTTATCCAGAACGAGTTCGAAGCCAGCGAGACTATGTAGGCGTCGGGTGGAATAGTGCCATGGTAGTTTAAATATCATTTTAAGTAGCTTATTTTGTGCTACTTGTAGTTTTTTATATGACATTTTGCAGACGTGTACCAAACTGGAGCACAGTAAAACATTATGGGGTGGAATATAGATTTTCGGCAAAAAAAAATAAAAAAAAATTTTTTGAAACCTCCTCAAAAAATTAAAAAAAGCGACCCCTACGGTCTGCAAAAAAAAATTTTTTTTTTTGAAATCGTCTTTCAAAAATACATCATATTGGAGGGTGTACGGCGAACTTTTTTTTTTGAGGTACGGTCTACTGACCACGTAGTGGTGTAGGGTATAAATATAGCCACCAAAAATGGATTTTGTAAAAACAATCCCATTTTCTTTTAAATTGAAATTTTATTCCCAACAATTTTTTTTTGAAATGTTTGTAACTTGTTTGTAAATTATTATTTTTCATATAAAATTTGTTTTAAAATAAGTAGGACAACCCCGGACACTTACTAAAAAAGAAGGACGACTGCCCGGACGCCCTAGATTAGATTAGATACGAAGGCACTACGCACCCCGACCAATATAGACTTTTGTGCAACCTAGAGTTCCCTAGAGATTCAGGCTACCAATAAAGCCAATAATCCTGTTAGGAGAATTTCCCCAAACATCCGAAGATGACACAAAGCGGTCACCTAGAAATCTGAGTCTCCTGTCGCACAGTCTCGGACATTCGCAGAGAACATTCTCCGATGTCTCATTTTCCAGCTCACAAAACCTGCAAACATCAGTGTCTGACCGGCCCTGATTGTGAAGCTGGTACCTGAGCCCACAGTGCCCAGTTAAGTATCCCGTCAGGGTCCAAGGTTACCCCTGTCAAGTGACAATAGTCGCCTTGATACTCCGCTGGACAGGGAAATAAATCTTTTGGCCTGTCTTTAGCCAGTAAAAGTTTCCCAATGTTTAGCAAACTTAGTCTCGCTCCACTGCCTGAGTTTTTCCATAGCATACCCCCTAGGTATCCCAAAGAATGGTTCCGGACCGATGAAGGTACGTCGGGCTCCACAATTGGCTAGACAATCAGCCCTTTCGTTACCATCGTGCCCTTCATGACCAGGAGTTCATCCCAGAAGTTCGTTGCGAATTCCCACACACTCCATGACCAGACCAGATGATATCCCGTAAGCTCCTGGAGCCTTTAGCGCAGCCTGGCTGTCAGAAAGAATGTAGATACGGGATCTAACCGTGCCTCTCCGCAGGCACTCTCTCACACATACGCAGATGGCGAAAATCTCCGCCTGAAAGACTGAGGGGTACTTGCCCATTGGTAGAGCATGTTGGAATCTGGGTCCAAAGACACCAGCCCCCGTGTCACCATTAGCTTGTTTCGAGCCATCAGTGAACCATATTTGAGCCCCCTCTTCGGGCTTCCAAGTCTGACTGGTCCACATATGCCTGTCAAATGATATAATGTCAAAAGACAAAGATTTGCTCTGGGATCATTTTATCCGCGACCCTTAAGATTGGGTCGTCTATAAAGATCCGGCGATCTTCATGTGACGCTTTAGTTTCCCACTCCTCATGTCCCCGACCCCCCGGAGACGAAGTGAGCCCATGCTTGCAGCATCATTCACGGAAATATGCAATGGTGGAATACCCAACATGGCTCCAATGGCATCCGTTGGGCACGATCCCCCAGCCTACGTAATGCCAGTACACACCAGCCGATACAACTTCTTCAGAGTAACCTTTGCCGTTGACTGCTCAACCTTTCGCCACCATGCTAAGGCAGCATAAGTGATCATAGGTTTTACAATGGTGTCGAATGACCAGTAGACCATGTGTGGTCTTAGACATAGTATAATATAGAACCTTTACTCTTTTTCTATCAATTGAAAAAATTAAGTAGTGTTTGTTATTTTACATGTACATATGGTTCTTAATACCACTACAACTACATGAGATACGGAAAGGCTCTCAATTTTTTATTGAGTCAAGCTACTATATTGTACTATGGTCTTAGACCTCATGTTTTCCCAAAGAGCTTTGACAGGCATAATATGCCCTGGTGGCCTTCTTGGTTACGGTGTCTAGATGATCATTCCACGTAAGCGATTAGTCTGGAGTCATCCCTAAATATTTCACACTATCCGAGAAGCCTATCGTTTTTTCCCCAGCAACAGGTTCGGTCAGGTTGACCCTTCTTCTCCTTGTGAACGGTACCAGGATCGTCTTTGTTGGGTTGATAGTCAACCCTTTTTCCCGACACCATGAGTGAGTAAACGCCCTAAAAAAGAGGACGGTGTCCGGGGAAAAGAGGTCGGATGGCAACTCTAATTGTTGCTAATAGAAAATGTTGACTGAATAATTTAACTTATATTGAAAGTACATATTTCGTGTATTATCTTTACTGAATGACTTATATGGGTGAAATCAAAAAATGTGATAAATTTTTAAGCCAAATTTGTGAGAAACAATTTTAATTTTTTTTGAGGTAACGGAGTTTACATTTCTGCAAGCAAAAGATATAACAAAAAAAATTGCGTACGAATTTTCTTCAATTTATTAGTTTTTCGTATTTGGGTTTTCAACTTGCTTTCCAATGATATATAATTTGTGTTTATCAAATTGGCGGTTTCGCGAATAAAAATAAAATTCATTCCGCGAAAAAAAATTTTTTTTTTATTTTTGTATTTTTGGTCCTTTTAAATGCTTTTCAAAAATATAAAATTTTTTAAAATCCAAACAGCGGTTGCGCAGTTACAAAATAATATATTAAAAACATAACATTTCGCGATCAAAAAATTCTTAAATTGTGTGAAACAAATTTAATTTGTCAAACTAATGTCAGTAATGACTCGAAATATCGATTCAAAACCAATGAAATGCAAAATCAATCGTTTTTCGCTCCAGCAGCTTAGGGTAAAAAATTGATAACTTTTTTTGATTTGACGGAAAATTATTAGTTGAATCACCTCTGCTTATGGCTATTTTAAAATATTTTAAACATTTATCTACATTTATTTGAATGAAATCTGATGCAAACAATTGTGGTTACGGAGTTTACAGTTACGGGGTTTACATTTGGTTACTTTTTTCGTTTTCTTTCAGAAACGTTTTGTCAGAATTTTTTTTCCGAAACAAAATCGTAAGATGCCTACAAGGTGAATCCAAATATGCCATCGTTTTTTTAACTCATTAAATAGTTTGGTGTAAAAATTAGGAACGGAGTTTACAACATTTTTTTAAATCTTATTAAAGACATCCTTTTTCTTCTGGAGAATGTTACATGCTGCAGAAAAGCTTCAATTCTGTTATACTGGATGATTACTTACAGTCCAACGATCATTTGAGTATAAATAACATTATACTTTTCGCAATATAAATAATAGATAACTCCAAAATTATCGTATATGCATTTTTATCAAAAATTATGACGAAAAATCGTTACAGAGTTGAAGTCGTGATAGCTAAGATATACGAAAAAGTTTGTAAAATATATTAACTTTTATTAAAAACGGCGCTTTTCCTCTTCATAAAAATTCTTACAGTTAGTGTTTAGCTTTATTGGTTCTTGAAATATAAGCTATTAAAATTAAAAAACCTTATGAGTTACTTGTTACGGAGTTTACATTTGGCCTATAAAATTGGTCACAAATTTTATGTATTAACCAAAAATTGGTAAGATTGTTATAAATTTTTTAAAGCAGGTGACAATGCGCTGATATATATCGAAATATATAACTCAAATGGAATCCATGCATTAGAAATTAGGTGGTTACACGGTTTTTATCACATTTTTTGATAACACCCATATACAATAATCTTATATACAATAGGGGCCATCTGACGTTTTGAAGAAAATGAGTTTTTGATGGCTACATTCATATAAATAAATCTGTAAAAATAGCAGAAAAAGCAACTAAAAATTAGGTAAAATTGATGCTGCAGAAAAAACTGTTAAATAAGCAAGTTTTTTTTGCTAAATACCAGTAAAATAACAAAAGCAGAAATAAAACTGTTAGTTTTACAGAATTTTAGTTATATTTAAGTTAACTTTTAGTTAATTGATTAGTAGACTAAAATAGCAAAAACAAACTGTTATATCTACAAAATTTTTGTTATATTAAAGCTAAATTTAGTTGAATGCAAATAGCAGTCTATCCTGTTAAATTAACAGAAATATTTGTTTGTTATTTTCTATTTAACTAAAATTTAACTAAAATCCTGTACATTTAACAAACTTATATTTGCTGTTCCGATCTTACTAATATATAGAAAATATAATCTGCAACTTTAGCAGTTATTTTTCTGCGGCATTTTGAACTAATTTTTAGTAGTTTTGACAAAGTTTTTTTCAGACTTTTTTCTATTAGTGTATTTTATTAATTTTGGACTGAAAAAATAATTATAGAACCACTTTTTTCTCAATTTTTTATAAATGTTATTTACAATATATGAGCTTTCTACTCAAATTTCATTTCATTTCTCAAAGTCAAGAAAATAAAATTTTCTGTAAAGAGATATCTTTGACTACGATTTGCAAGTTCGTACACCCAGAAAACAGATTCAGTTCTGATAACCGCATTTATACCCAATCGCATGGTTCGGTTGTGGTAGCCGAATTTTTCAGTTGTGGCAACAGAAAACCAATTGAGACAGGACTAATTTGACTATGGCAACAGAATTTCACTTGTATCAAGAATAATTCGGTAGCCACAACCGAAAAATTCATTTGATGTAACTGAGCCATTCGATTGGCAATAAATCAGCACCGAATCTGTTTTCTGTGTGTATAGAATCCAACTCACTGATTCTAAATCCGTTTTAAAAATCTTTCTGCCACGTCACAATTTTGATAAAATTGATGTTAAAATTCGTGTTTTTATTGTTTTTTAATGTCCGTGCACATTTTATAACATTTAATATTAAGATTGGACTTTGTTTTTATAATTGGTGAAAAATATTTTAAGATTGTTCCACTTATAAACACACAGAAAAAAGATTCGTTGTTCCAACCGAATTTTTGTAGCTCCAGATACAATCACTTTTATTATTTTTTATACCTGTTGTAATTACCGAAATTTATTTCCAGTTTTTGAATTTTTGTTGTATTAATGGATTACTTTAATGTTTGTGGATTATAAATTCTATAAATAGAATAATACGTTCCACAAAATTTATTTAAATATCAATATTTTTTTGTTGCGAACTAGGATAGAACCGGAGACCTTCCGCTGGTTAGCCCATTGCTTTTACTCTAGGCTGAACTCGATTTAAATTTTTATAGTAAAATTTTAAATTTGAATTTCTTTAGGTTGTAAATTTTTTTTTTAATATTTATTATATATTCTAACATATTAGAAAAAAATATAAATTGTGCGTTTGAACACTAATAAATTACATATAAATTAATATAAACAAAAATAACTTATAACTTAGTTAAAATATTTCTTGAATTCCAAGCAACCTTCCCAGTTTTCATCAAAACCGGGAGCAACAGTCTTAGCATTAGCGTACCACTTGGCAACATTTTCGTATTTGCTGAAATCGAAAGTAGCTACTTCAAATGTGCTGACGGTGGCCAATAAAGCCAGATCGGCAACACTCAAGAAATCACCAGCAGCATATTGATGGCCATCCAAGAAGATGTTTAAGAATTCGAAGGCGGTTTCCATTTTCTTGAACAATTCAGGGACAGCAGGAGCTTTAGCGAAGATTTGTGGGAGTAGTAATCAGCAAAGCTCTTGTACAAGGTACCCATATCAAAGTACAAACGTTGGTTGATGACGGCACGCTTCTTGGGGCACTTGGGGAACAATGAGTCGGTTTTGCCGTACTTCTCAACCAAGTAAACCATAATGGCACGAGATTCCCATAGGGTAAAATCACCATCAACCAAAGTGGGAATGGTATGTTGGGGATTGATTTTAATAAATTCAGGTTTCAAATGTTCACCAGCTTGCAAATTCAATAATTTCTTATTGAGCTCAATGCCATGAGCTTTAGCAGTCATAATGACTGCACGGCAAGGGGCGGAACCGGGTAAATAATAGAAGTCCATACACTCGTTGAAAAAAGTTTGTAGAAAAGTTAGTAAAACTGTTGGTACTTTAACTTAACAAATTTTTAACTAATTTTTAGTTAAAATTTAATTTTTAGTTAATTTTTTTGCTACCTCCACATTACTAACTTACAAATTTTTTTGCTATTTTTTTTTTTGCTGAATTTAGTTACTAATTTTTAACAATAAATTTGCTAACTTTACAGTATTTTGCTGAATTTTAGTTACAAATTTTTAACAGAAGATTTGCTAATTTTACAAATTTTTTGTAAACTAAACCACCAATTTTGGAGCGCTTATAAACAGAATGTTAAATGACTCATAAAGTTTTTAAATAAAGCTAAATTGAAATGGTTGAAAATTTGTCCTACTCATAAAATATCTAAATTATTAAAATGTATGAGAAAAGTTTTTATTTATCGTAATACATTAATTTTCAAAGATCAAGGTTTATTTTGAACGAACCATTTTAATATGAAAATTGTGATTAAAAGTATCTCTGGGGAGCAAGTTGAGTTTACGGGGATGACCCTAATTTTTTCCCCCAATATTGTACTTTTTAAGCTTATTTAAAGAATACGATATTTTTAATCGACCACACCTTTCCTGTGGGTGGAGATTTAGAGGTGAAAATGGAAACTCAAATAAATTCGGAAGTACATATCCGATCAGCAAACAATGAAAATCAGAAGAAGGGTCTCTGAAATACATGTTGTTATGGTTAACATATTATTGTCTATAAATATTACCACTTTTACAAAAAATCATTTTTGGGAAATTTTCATTGGCATTGAAATATAATTGGCATTACTTTATCTCAATGTCAATGCCAAGAAATTTCATTACCATTCAATGCCAATGAAATTTTTTTCAATTTGCATTGATGAAAACAATGGTAATGAAATGTACACATAATTGTAGAAAAAGCATTGTAATATAAAGAAAATATAAGAAATACGCGAATTTTTAATTTTTTTTCTTAATTTTTTCTTTTATTAAAACATGAAAACATACTTCTTTCATCAATTATAAATGGGCATTTAGGCATTGAACAATGCCAATTGAAAAAATTTCAAAATTGACACATTCAATAAACTGGTCCCAAGTATGTTTTTAAATACACATTTATTTTTTATTTATTAATTTTCATTTCATTTGCTCCTTTTTTACCTTTTTCCAGTCCACTAGTAATCTGCAAAAGTTTTGTTGATTTCAGAAAATTTTAGCAAAAATTTTGTAGATTTAACAGTTTTTTTTTGATATTTTCATTCTACTATTATTTAGCAATTTTTTTGCTGAATTCAACAAGTTAAATTGTGATTTGCAATTAACAAAAATTTAGCTCAAATATTACTAAAATTATGTAAATTTAACAGTTTTTTTTTCTGTTTTCATTTTATTAATATTTAGCAAACTGATTCTGCTAATATTAGCAGTTTTTTCTGCAGCATCATTTGTAACTAATTTTTAGTAACTTTTTCTGCTATTTTTACGGACTTATTTGTATGAGTGTAGTAGATTTTATGCTTTAGGTTGTCTTGGTTGTGAACGTTACAAAATTCCACGTACGACTTATTTGAAAATTTTTTTTTCCAATAAAATTATATCAACAACAGAAAATCAATTGTGTCTGCTAATTTAAATCAATAAAAAATTATCAAAAAAAAAAATTATGTCGCGCACTGGGATAGAACCGGCGACCTTTCGTTTGTCAGCCCATTGCTTTTCCTGTAGGCCAAAGTTGATTTAAATTTGTTAGTCTAATTTGAATTTTTTCAGATTGAAAATTTTAATATTTTGTTTGTGAATAAAATAATATCAACAAAAGAAAATCAATTGTGCCTTTCAATTTGAATCAATAAAAACATTATTTAATAAAAAACTATAATGCCTTGGCTGAGGTTTGAACTCAAATTGCTACGACTATCAGGCTGTGTGCCTACCCCCTGCACCTAACCCCTGTGGTTGATGATATTGAATAGGGGATTCCAATTACTCGGGTTTTGCTTTGTTCGAGTAACCGAGTAACTCGATTTTGAGGTTTTGAAATTACTCGATTAATCGTGTAAGATTTTCAAATTACTCGAGCAACTCGATTAATCGTGAGATTTAAAATTACTCGAGTATTTCATTTCATTATTTTTTCGCAAAAATTATCCATTTTTTGTAGCTTTTATAGTTTATTAATAACAAAACACCAAATTAGCAATTAAAATGAATACATAAGGAGAAGTTTAAAAAAATGTTGAGATCATTTATTTACGTTAACTTTGACATCTAAAAGAGGTATGTTAAATACTCGTTTAAAAATAATTTGCAGCGCGGTATCCTAAAAAACTAAAAAATTTCGGATGGCTTAATTGAAAACGAACCCAACTAAATTTTTTATTTTTTTAGAGGAGAAGGATAAAAAATAAAATCTAGAAACTGTGAATATGAAATAGAGTTATGGGCTTTTTGTATGTACCCTACGGGGAAAGGGACCGGTCCCAGATGACACGCAGGATAGGTCCAAGGGGGCGGAGACCGGTAGTTGATCGGTCTTTTTGTTTGAAAGAGACATATAACTTTAACATGGCGTTGTCATTGGAAATGACCAATTGCCACAGTTTAGACACATTGTGGCAGTAAGGTGGTGTCTATAAAAATAGCTTCTCAAATAAACTAATAAAAAATTAAGAATTAAAAATAATCTACTTGGCGTCGAAGTAGGGCTCGATAACACAACCGTCTGCTTGTGAGGCAAACGCTCTACCGTCTGAGCTAATGTTGTTTATGCGTGATGGCTGGCTGATGGTTAAGTTATATATTCTTCGTTTCTGTTCAAATAAAAAAGAAAAAACAAACACACACACAGCAAATAAAAAAAACATGGAAAATAAAAAAATAGAAAAGAAAACAACATTAACACACACACATATAGTGGAAGTGCCTTCAGTATGCCCCCGATTGACCAGTCACGGGATAGGTCCCTTAATGGCAGTTGACTTGTTTTTTGCGTTCGCCATAATTAAATTAAAAGATCAATTAAAAATTAGAAATTTGCCTCAAAAACTCTGATAATTAAATTAAAATTTAAAAAAATTCCCCTTAAGTTAAAAAGAAAAGTTAAATGATATACCAATTGTTAAAACTAAAACTGCTTTAACATTAAAAAACGTTGAAAATACAAAACTTAAAATTTCTTAGGAAAACATAATAGAAATTTAAAATAAGAGCTAAAATAAGCAAATCGTGAAAAAATAAAGTTAAAAATAAATAAAAGAGTAAAATAAATAAAAAATATTTTTAAAAATATGCCGCGAATTTGGTTTTTTATTTCGGTATCGGTCAAGTTTTTTTAAAAGCAACAGTGAAAATAACGGATCAGAAAATACTTAGAAAATTAATTCATTTTCTTTTGTTCATATTTGTACTAATTTAGTAATATGCCTTCGGTTGACCGGTCACGGGATAGGTCCTTGGAGGGCAATTGACTCCTCATTCCCCGTAGGGTAGTGAGCCATTGATTTGGAAGTTTTGTATTTCGTTAATAATATTGCACAAAAAAAGTTTATACAAAATCAACAGTTCCTAAATGTTTTTACTTAAAGTTAAAGAGATCTTCTAAAAATACACAGTTAAAGTGTTTTGCTTTTTAAAAGTCTTTTAAGTCCTTAAATTTTTAAAAAGGTCTTTTTTGGGATTTCCTTTTTGCTTACACAGTACCTTCAAATATAGTATAATTCCTTAATTAGATTATTAACTCTGATTGAATTTTGAACGAATCCATAAGCATTTAAATTCCATCACTATTTTATTCAAAGAATCAATTTGATTTTTGTTGATTCTTTTCATATAATCAAACGAACTGATTCATTTTCAACAAATTAATTTAACCAATAAATTAATTTAACAAAAAGCTAACATTAAAACAAAACATGGAATAACAAAAAACATAGAAATCCAGAGGGGTGTTAGGCAGGGATGTATCTTGTCGCCACTTCTTTTCAATATTTATGCTGAAGTCATTTTTCAAGAAGCACTTGATGGATTGGAAATAGGTTTTAAAGTAAACGGCGTACATATTAACAATATTAAATATATTATAGCAAGCTAAATAATAGCGAAATGTTAAAAAAAAGTCAAATTTTAAGTTAATTTGCAAGTATATCTGTTATCCTTTTTAAAATTAAAATCAGTGTTATATATAATGAAGGCCCGTGGTAAGTGAATTGTAAAAGTATAACAAGTTGGATTTTTCGATAACACCGTTTTCAGGCAATTAGGAAAATACCTCAAAAAAATTTAGTTTTTTTAAATTTTCAAAAATCGCGAATAATTCATAAACGAATAATTTTTTTAAATTTTCATTGCTGATTCATAATCTTCGTTAAAATAAAGATCAGATTTGAGAAATTTGCGCATACAAGGCAAAAACAAGTTGAAGTTTTAATTACAATTTTTCGGAAAATTTGGAAATTTTAACTAAAAAATGTATTTTTTTGTATAATTTTTAAGAAAACCGCGAATTACTTAAAAGTTACTTAATTTTTTTAAGTTTTGATTTAAAATTCCTTTTGTTCACATTAATTAAGACCAGATTTAAAAAAAATTGTTAAATAATAGCGTACAGGTTAAGAAATAATTTAATTTAAAGTCAACCCTACTTTTTGTATAAATTACTCTAGAGATAAATTATTAATTCTTAAAAGACAACTTTTTGTGCTACCTCTAAATAAAAGCGGATTTAGCTGAAACTTGGCACAGAGTTTTTAGACATTAAGGAATATTGGCAACATTGTGGAGATCGCGAATTCCAACTTTCATGTTTTTTTGGACAACACTAGTGTACAGTCTCTAGATTATAGTAATTTAAAAACAGCACTTAAAAGGCTTGATTATAATCGCGGAACGCTAGAAACACTATATGTTGCAACAGATTTATCAAAAACTTAATCCGCGGTTTACATATGGCTAAAAATAAATAGTCAAAAATATTATAATTATTTTTGCAGGAAAAATATTCTCCAAAATTTTTCAAATTCTTAAAGTTCTTCTGAATCAAAATTACCGAGGTAACTGTATTATCCCAATTAAACAGTAATATTGAATAACGAATCTAATATTCGCATTTTAGTAACATTTCAAGCAAAATTTACCAATCATGAAAGGGCTATCTACAAATTTTTATATCAACATAGAACACAGAACATAAGTCAATTATGGCTATTTACAATAAAAACGCAAAAAATATGAAACTAACAAAAACTATGTAGGCAAGAATTATTTAGTAGACATTTTTTATAAATCATGTTGAAGATTAAGTAAGAAAAATAATCATAAAACATGAACTAAACTGGTTTTTAGCTTTCCTGAACAAATGTATATTTGTAGATAGCCCTTATTGACTATAACCCCTCGATATGTATTTCTTTGAAATTTAACTACTTATGCGGCCTATAGACTACTCAAGTCTCTTGCACAATACGAGTTAATGCAGGTCAGTTGAACAGAAGATGGCTTGGTTTGTGTAATTGCAGAAGTCATTTTTTAGACTTGAATAAAAATCAAAACAATTCTGATTTTTAGGCAATATTTTAGCACTTGTGCAAGTCGGTTGTGCAGTATGTGCCACATTTCAGCAGTAATTTTAGAAGAATGAATTTCATAAACACGGATAAAAAAATTAAAAATATTAATAAACGTAAAGTAAAAAATGTTAATGTAAATTCATCAACATCACTAAAGAATTGCAGGTATTTTGGCCTGCTGAAAATGTAGAATAAAGCGATAAAAGACTTCTATTGCCTCATGACTATAACAATCCGCTACATGTTTCTGCTGCTACGAGTAAATTAAAATGAAATTTGCACAGTTGACTTGAATAGTGTGTGACGCTCAAATTGGCTTGTACAAACTCGTTACTGTGCCAGTCACTTGCCTAGTCTATTGGTCGCATTATCCAATTGAAAGAACTTTACGGATTTACTTTTAATATAAATATTAAAGTTTTACGGAGTATACACTAAAGGGCTGCGTGAGTGCAATCGGTTTGTTGTAGCCATTAAATCACATGGTGCTAGTATGTGTGCATTACGATTTAAACCACCCTGTTACGACTAGAAGACAAATCAAAACGTAAGCGAGCTTAAGCATTAAACATGGCAACGAAAAAAACAATAAGTGATTGTAGTGACACACGATTGTTCGCTACCATAACATAGCTATTAGTACTTTGAACTAGTGTTTAAGTATCGCAATGAATGCTATGGATGCGATGGTGTGTTGTGTTATAATATGTAGGTTTTATAAAACGAAAAAGTATAAATGTACACTCAGATAAAAAAGTTAGCAGTTAGTTGTTCTTTATTTTCAATTCAATGTTTGTTTTACAATTTTTATATTATTATATAAAAAAGTTAGTAAAAAAAAAATTAATAATGTTTTTAATGTATAATAAATTATAAAAACAAAAAAAATAATTTATATTAATTCTTATTAATATAAATATATATATAGCTTTTTGGCGATTTTTTTAATGTCGATGATTTTTTAATTTTGATGATTTTTTTCTAATTTTCGACGATTTCTTTAATTTTGCCGATTTTTCTAAATTTTGCTATTTTCAAAATTTTGGCGGTTTTTTATAATTTTTTCAAATTTTGACAATTTTTAAATTTAAACGATTTTTTTAATTTTGGCAATTTTTAAAATTTTTAACTTGGTTGGGAAACACTAACCGTAAAATACCGTTAACGATTCGAAACCCTTTCAACGAACTATTTTTAACCCTAAAATACCACTAACGAAGTAACTTAAAATACCGTTAACCTTAAAATAACCTAACGAAATAAATTAAAATACCGTTAACCATAAAATAACTTAACGATATAACTTAAAATACCGATACCCTTAAAATAACCTAACGAAATTCTATAAAATAAAATTTACCAAATTCATTCCAAAAAAAAAAACATTTAAAAAGAATCGGTGGTATAATTAAACAATATTGAAAAATAAAATTAAAAATAAATAATATAATAAAACCAATACGTAGTAGAGTTTGCTAAAAACCCTACTCAATGTTCCTTAATGTATTCGTCGCTTTAGAGCTTTTTTTTGGTATCATTAGAGTATTTCACATATTAAATACTTGAAATATTCATTACGATCAACTAAAGAATTTTTTGGGGGTAGACATTTGTCTATTTTAATTTTTTCATTTCACCATTGACCGATCATAATCGGCTTTTCATACCTACACAACACGAATGAAAACAAAACTCTCAACTAAAAGCATAACAAAAAAAAAAATACTCCATTCATTAGCATGATAGCTTTCAACAGAGTAGGTGCGTATTTCGGTTACATACATCAGTGTTGCCAGTCTTTTCATACCTTATCCCCAATTTTTAATTTGCCATCCAAAATTATTTTATATAAAAATTTGTTTTCGTTAATTTTTTCGAAAAATTAGTGGAAAAATACCATATTTGTTTATTTTTTGCGGTAAGTTGTACACTCAGACTCAATAAATTTGTGCTTACAACAAATTATAAAAAAGAACAAATAAATTTAAATAACAGCAAAGAAAATTTGAACCAAAATTTTTCATTTTAAATATTAAAATAATAATAATATAAATAATAAACAGACATTTAATAAATAACAGACATTTTGTTGTGTATGGTACTGCATTAAAAAGTTTTAGCATTTCAGCAGATGGATTAACTTTTGACAATTGAGTACTTGTAAAGTATACATTTAATTTAAGAAGAACTTCTTATAACTCTTTTAAATAACTTTAAAAATTTTAGAACCAAAACGAAGAAGTTTTTATCCCCATTGATGATACAATTCCCAATTTTGGGATAAATCCCCCAAACTGGCAACACTGTTATACATAAGTTTTCAGTAACACTAAAACGATGGTGTTGATATTAGGTCCATTCGATTACTGGATAATTTGTACAAATTTGTACAAATTTTTACTGGATAGCGTTCGTTAACACAAATACTCAGTAAACAGAAAGAAAAAAGAGAGAATAAAGTGACAGTTCTATGTTGAGAGTTTCTAAGTCTTCTTCTTTTTCTTGCAAATTTTTACTAGATAAATTTTTGCCAGTAAGAATTTGCAAGCACAAAAAAACATATGTTACGAAAAAATATGATTGTTTATGGTAAATAAAAAAAATTATTTTCCATTTATAATATTTTATGGAAATGCAAAGCAGTAAAACTTTCAAAATAAATTATGGAAAAGATAAGAAAACCTTCTAAAAATGTTCTGCTTAAGGTTTAACATCAAAAATTGTCTTCTTTCATAGCGACCAGTTAAAATTTATTTGTATATTTGGTGTTGTGATCAGCTGTGTGTGCAAACTTGCAAATTGTTGCAAATTTTCTGTTCGCGTACATGTTTGGGATAATTTTATTTTGAGAATAAATCTTGTCTTACTCTCTGAAAGTTTGTACTGAGTAATTCTTACTGGACTTGACTGAGAAAAGTAATCGAATGGACCTATTGTGTTGGTTGCTTAAGTTCACAATAATATGATGTGGTAATGTACTGTTGTCATCCGTGATAAACGATTCATGATGCGATTCGTCTCACTATCCATATGCTTTTTTGCCATCGTGTTTTTTTTGTTGTTGTTTGTACTGATTCAATCGTTATAAAAAGTAAAACCACACAACTTGTTATGGCTTGTAGGCTATTATGTGTCTTGAAATCTCATTTAAGATGAATCGTTCAGCCCTTTAGTATACACACAAATATATTGATTTTCTGTTGCACGGTATGATCTGAGGCTTGTTAAAAATATTTTTTTTCTAAATAACACTATTCACTTGGATTTTTTTACATTTAAAGTTTCTTCTCTATTCTTTGTAGTTCCTCCTCATCAAATCTTAGTATATGATGCATCTGGTCGTGATGTTGCTGGTGCAGTAGGTCCACTATTTGAAGGCGATAATATTGTGTTGACATGTGAAGTGCGTGGTGGTAAGTTAAGTTGTCATTTTAGCAACATATTCAATATTATTTTTATTTTATACTTTCCTTTTTTTCCATTTGACGTTTAAGTTAAATTTCAAAAAAATGGAAAATAAAAACGACACTATATAAAAACCGCAAAAGAGTTTAACAATTTTTTTTTCTTCTTACTGATTTTGACCTGCAGACACATGCGGTGTCGTAAATCTTTTAAAACGTCCCTAAAGATGTGTTTATATATGTATGTATTTATATATATTAGGGTTTTCAAAATTATATGGGGAACAGTACGTAGTCCGATTTTTGGCTCAAGTGAATATACTATGGCAACACCTACACCACACTTTAGAGGAATTAGATCACGTTTAGAGGTTCCAAAAATTGCAGCTTTTCTAAACTTTTGTACACAGAAAAAACAGTAGGCATCAACAATGGGAATTTGTAGAAGCAATCACATTTTCTTTTAAATTAAAATTTTATTTCGAACAATTTTTTTTTGAAATATTTGCAACTCGTTTGTAAATTGTTATCTTTCATATAAAAATTTTTTAAAAATAAAAATTTAAATTTACAAAAAAAAAACAAAATTTTTTTTTGGATTTACAAAATTCTTTGTTGGTGCCCTTTTATAAAGTTTTTTTTTTACAAATTTGGTATGATTAAAAATTAATTATAATTTTGTAAATTCTTTCTGTGTAAGGAGATTTACATACAAATAAAAAAAATTTAAATCAATTTTATTATCCCTTAAGATTATGTCAAGATTTCTCCATAAAATTTGCATCACAATTTTACACAGAAAGAATTTACAAAATTCAAATTAAATTTTTAAACACCTTTCTCATACCAAATTTGTAAATACAAAAAAAAAAACTTTTTAAAAAAGCACCAACAAAGAAATTTGTAAATCCAAAAAAAAAAATTTCTTTTTTTTGTAACTTTGAATTTTCATTTTTAAACAATTTTTATATGAAAGATAACAATTTACAAACGAGTTACAAATATTTCAAACAAAAATATTGTTGGGAATAAAATTTCAATTTAAAAGAAAATGTGATTGCTTTGGCAAATTCCCATTGTTGGTGCCTACTGCTTTTTCTGTGTATATACTTTGGGAATATTAAATAAAATCTATTAAATTTTTAACCGTTTTCAAAATACTCGCGTTTTTATGATTTGGCGAAAGACACAAAATTTTATAACTTTTATTTTTTTTTTTCAGTCTGCACGAGAAAAAAATATTTTAATATATAAATTAAATTGTCTTTCTATAATTCAAAATTAATTAGGACACCATTGCAGCAAGGATAACGTTATCCTGACAATCTTTTTATAAAATATGACTTTTTTGACTTTTGTTTAATAATTTTTAAAATATATGTAGGTCAAATTTCTTTAAAAACTAGACTTCGTATAGATAACGGTTTTTGGGTCTATTTGAAATTTAGACTTCGTATTCGTAATTATCGCCAAAATATTTAATAGATTTGATGTATAGCGTTCTATCGTAATAAATTTAATTTTTTTTATATTTGAAAATTTTTCATTTTTGTTCACCTATAGCCGGAACTTTATCGCCATTTAGGGACGTTAAGATGAAAACTATCTTATATTTTTTTTATTATTGTAAAAACTTCTAAAAGGTAGGGGCTTTGAGGAGCTGGAAAATTCGAACGTCTTGTAATTTGAATACCCTAATATATATATATAAACTTTCGTTTATGTATGTGTCAGTGGATATATGTGTGAGTGTTTAAAAAGCTGGAAAAACGTTACAATATAAAAATATTGAAAAATTACTGCATTACTTGCCAAACAACAACACAACATATTTTTTGTTTTGCTTCTTCCGACTACAAACTTATGTTACATTAAAAGCGCTCCATGTGCTGTTTTTACTATTATAAGAGGTGAATGGTGGTATACGGTGTACTGGGTACTATAAATCATAATTTTTCTGACAACATTTCAGGGACTTAGTGTTTTGTTACCAGTGCCAGTAGTGTCTGTGCATAATAAGCTTTAAAATTTTATTGCAACACATAGAATTAATATAAATGTTATTTTAAAATTTTTGTTTTTAATGTAATATTAAATACATATATTTTTTTCGTGGAAAAGTGCTGTTTAAAATATTTTTGTGTTACAAAAGTTAAGGATTTATTTTGTTATACATTCATATTATACATATAACCTACTAGCGTAAGATTAACTAGCGGGCAAAGCCCGCTACGTTGTTTGCGTGCCTTAAAGTTTATTTAATTCCAATTTTTTAAAAGTAGACCTGGCAATTCAAGTAAATTGACAAATTTAGTTGGAAAGTTTTTTGCGTGGGTTTCTTAACCGACAGTTTAAATATCCGAATATATAAATTGTATTCTTTTTTTAAAGGTTTTTCTCTTTTAATAATTTTGTTTAACCTTTTTGTAGAGCATGTTTCAATTCCAAGTATCATATTCATTGCTTAAAGTGTTTGCACAGGTTATTAAAAGGGGTTCTTTACCCCTTTTTGTTCCCCTCCCCCCGCAAAAATACCCAAATATATATAATTCTGCCTCAGTGGATGAATGTCTGAGTTAAAGGTAGTCAAATACGAAATTTCAAGTGCCAACCCCCAGTAGTTCATTGAAATTCCACCATTTTATTTATTCCATTTCGTTCCTACTGTCTTGTGTTTCAATATCAGTCGTTCCTCTTTCCATTCCATTTCTTTGCACCTGCTCCGTTCCATTCCTTTTATTCAATTTCATTCGTTACCCATTCCATGCCATCTCGCTCCCTATTCCATTTTGTTCCAAATTTCATTCCATTTCCATTGTCTATTGTTTCAATTTCACTCGTTCCAAGTTCATTTAAATTTGATACAACATGTGCTGTGTTTCATTTCCACTCGTTTCCCATTTCGATTCTTAATTTTTGAGTTCCATAAACTCGTTCTTTAAATTTTGGGTTTCTAGCCAAAGAGTCAGGTCTTAAGGGGGGAAATTTTCCCCTTTTTATCCCCCATTTTTACCACGTCCCTCTCCAAAGTTCCAAAAACTACCTTGTCGATAAGTTAGCCGATACTCTAAGGAACACATTTTATAAATTTCAGGTTTCAAGCCAGAGGAGTTCTGGCAGGCAATCAAGGGGAAAATTACTCCGTTTTTACACCTCCCGGTAGGAGTTTCCAAGTTTGGGCAGGCCTTTAAGGGGGATCTTTTCACTTTTCGCACCCCCATTTTTGAAATGTGCTTGTACAAAATTCCAACAAGTACCTTCCGGATAAGTGAGCCCGTACTCCAAGGAAAACGTATAAGATTTCAGATTTCTAGCCAGTGGGGTTTGGCATGCCATCAAAGGGGAGAATTTTACTATTTGTGCCCCTCCCGGGGCACAAATCCCGCCTTAAGGAGCGTTTAAGCTGGAGATGGAATCTACACACCGAATTTCAGCTTCCTAGTTCTAGCAGTTTGGGCAGGGCGTCAAAGGGGACATTTTTTCTTTTTTTGCCCCTTCTGGTTGGAATTTTCAAAAATGCCGACTTGGCAGATGTCTACTCTGGGGAGGGAACCAACATACCGAATTTCAGCTTTATAGTTCCAGTTTGGGCAGGCCGTTAAATGATCACTTTCCCTTTTTGAGCCCCCATTTTATAAAGTCCAGTCCAAAATTCCAAAAAGTACCTTCTTAATAAATTAGCTCATACCACAGGGACTTACAATTTAAATTTCAGGTTTCTAGCCGAAGGAGTTTTTACAGGCCACCAAGTGGAGGCTTTTCTTCTTTTTGCCGTCCTCGCGGGTGTCTACGATAGAGGCGCAACCTTCATGCGAAATTTCAACTTCGTTGCATCAGTGGTTCGGGCATGCCGTTATTGGATTCATTTTCACCTTTCGGCAACCATTTTTACCATGTTCCTATTCAAATATCGAAAAAGTACCTCGTCGTGAGTTAGCCCTACTGCATGGAATACATATTTCAAATTTTAGGTTTCTAGCCAAAAAGGTTTGGGCAGGCCGTCAAGGGGAAGACTTTTTCCCTTATCGCGCCTAACAATAGGATTTATAAAAATCCCGAAACTTAGATTTCGAATTTCAGCTACTTTGTTCCATCAGTTTGGGCAGACCGGCTAGAGGGAGACATTCCAAAGATTTTGACAAAGTCATTTTTTGGGAAAAAATACTTTTTTTGAAAAAGGTACTTTTTTTGAGAAGGTACTTCCTCTTTGTAAAATGCATTTTTTTTTTGGAAAAAAATACTTTTTTAGGAAAAATGCACTTTTTTGGAAAAAGGTTCCATTTTCGAAATATCACTTTTGTTTTTTGAAAATGGTACTTTTTGGAGAAAGGAACTTTTTTTGGGAAAATGGTACTTTTTTGGAAAATGGTACTTTTTTTTGGAAAAAGGTAGTTTTTTTTGTAGAAAAGGTACTTTTTTGGAAAAGGTACTTTTTTGGAGCAAAGGTACTTTTTTGGAAAAAGGTACTGTTTTTGGAAAAAGGTACTGTTTTTGGAAAAAGGTACTTTTTCTGGAAAAATGTGCTTTTTCTGGAAAACGGTACTTTTTTGGAAAAACGTACTTTTTGGGAAAAGGTACTTTTTTGGAAAATGTACTTTTTTTTGGAAAAAGTACTTTTTTTGGAAAAAGGTACTTTTTTTGAAAAATTTACGTTTTTTGGAAAAAGGTACTTGTTGTCTACGCTGGAGGAGGAATCTACTTACCGAATATTAATTTCCTAGTTCCAGTAGTTTGGGCAGGCCGCCAAGGGGGAGACTTCTGCCCTTTTTGCCCCTCGCAGTAGGAATTTCCAAAAATCCCGTCTTAGTGGATGTCTAGTACACAGGAGAAACCATCATACCTAATTTCAACTTCCTAGCTCCAGCGGTTTGGGCACGCCGTTAAGAGGGGCACTTTTCCCCTTTTGAGCCACCAGGTTTACAACGTCCCTGCCCAAAATTCCAGAAAGTAATTTCCAGAAAAGTTAGCCTATACTCCACGGAACACACGGGAGCTTGGGAAAATCGATAAAAATGAGAAAAACATTAAAATTTGAAACTTTAAATGCGTTATTCTCAAAACTTCATTTTCACACACTATTTCACTTTTCTCGGAGAAGGTCACATATATCAAATTTCAGCTTTCTAGCCAAAGGGGTTTTGGCAGGCCGCCAAGGGGGAGACTTTCCCCTTTTTGCCCGTTCTGGTAGGAATTTCGAAAAATCCCGTTTTAGCGGACGTCTACGCCGGGGGAAGACCGTACATACCAAATTTCAACTTCCTAGCTTTAGAGGGTTGGGCTGGGCGATGTTGAGTCAGTCTGTCTGTCAGTCAGTCAGTAACGTTATTCTTTTATATATAGAGACTAGCGGGCTAAGCCTTAAAGTTTAGAATTAAATTTCTTTTAGATAAAATAAAACACAATATTTGTTGTTTAGGTAAAATAATTGTTAAGGTAAATTTATTGTAATGTTTAAGTACAAACACTATTTTTTGCCTCTTCATTTTTATATAAATAAATCATTTGGTATACCAACACGTGAGCATGTAACAACTAATTGTCTGTTGTTCAAGCCATCGTCGTAGATAGGTCCTTATTCATGTATTCGAATATTTTAAATTCGCTTTTGTTATTTAAAGTACAGTTTTTATAATAAAATCCTTCACCCAGCCGCCACAAATAAATAAATAATTCTGACACAACAATGGGTTTAAAATAAATAAATATTTGATATACCGTTCCAGATAGATTGGACTCCATAATTCTTAAAACTGTGGACGTGCCTTCAATTTGAAATTAACCTATAGCGAATTTTTGAGAAAGATGCTGTAGAGAATACGAAATTCGTCCGATCCTTTTATCACTTTCAGATAATAATTTGATCCCATAATTCTTTAAACCGTGGGTGTGCCATTCAATTTTGTGCTGCAGTTTTAAGGGAAATTTATATGGGCACAAGTCCAAACATAGACCGATTTAGACCAAAATCAATAAACTTCGTCCTTGGGCCGATATAAATCGGTCTACCAAATTTTATCAAAAAATCTTAATATTTGCGACCTGTAGCGTGCGCACAAGAATACATGGAGAGACAGACGGACGGAAAAATTAAAAAAACATCATTACTTATAATCCAATAATGGAAATATAGCGCGACTATGCATTTTCGAATAAAATTACCGTGATGATTGAAAAATTTGTGTAATCTTTTTCATTAAATCGAGCTAAAAGTGTGTAAAAACAACTCAAAAATAGAAAAATTTGGTTGCAATGTGTGGTCGCATGCCCGAAAAATCCAAAAATTTTAAAAATATTTATTAGCGAAAATGTGTGCGGTTTCTTGTTTATAACTCCTACAGCACTCAAAAAAATTTATTCACGCGAGCAGATTACTTCTTTTTAATGTATTTTAAATAAGTTAATCTAGAAAAAAAATGTGTGCCACTAATTTGAAATTTTTCATTTTTAAAATCTGAAGTCGACCTATTTCGTAGATTTTCACATATGTATGAAATGAAAAAATATGATACATTCCAAAAATTTATTATGATAAATAAAATATCTGTTCCTAGTCTCAATATATTATCATAATTACCAAAATAATGGAAATTAATGGTTAAAGCTACTAAGGTTGAAAAAAAATCAAAATTTGTATCAAAACTAAACTTTGAATGACTCTAATTTAATTTTGGAGATCTGTAAATACGTATACTCTTCATCGTGGAATAGGAATTTTAGCGTAGATTAAAAATAAAATAAGCATTTTTCCATGACAAATAGGCTAAAAACTGACTCTGAGGTATAGATTTATTACATATTGAATATATGGTATTAAATTATGTTGTTCCTCTGTGCCTGTTAATCAATTAAATAATTATTGAGGTTTTTATTTTTCCCGATTAATCTAATTAAATTTTGAATTACAAACATCTGCACTGGGTGGGGTACAAAAAATCGATCAATGGATAAGTTTTTTAAGTTTTTCGATATAAGAATCAATAATAAATCAATTATACATTTATTAGTTTTATTAATACACTTGAAGTAATATGTTAGTAAAAAATCTTAGTTTTAAAAGTGGCACAATTTCTTTCCCTCCCGATTTATTTAAATTGTGCATATCTCGAAACAGAACAAAGAAATTCAGATATGTAATAGAGAGTGGAAATCTAAGAATAGCCTGTTTCATAATTTGTGCTTCAGAAAACTTCGCTAAAAGCCAAATTAACACGAATATCGAAAAAAAACGTGCCCGCTCAAACTTTATATTTATATATGTGATATTGGCAGTCGTCCTAATACACACATAAGTCCTTATAAAGTAGCCTAAAATATATTTCTTACAACAGCATCTTAAGAACAAAAAAGGGCATCAAAAATGTACCGATGATAGGCCCTTGAAATCCCAATCCGAGAACATAACATTTATATTTATTTCCTTAGAAAAGAAGAACAAATAACTTGAAACAACAGAAAAGCGGCAATTTTTCACCTCTTTCATTTCAAAACATTCTACTAATTTGCAGTGCAATAATATCTCCCATTTGGATGAACGGGATGGAATTATGGGGAACTGCAAGTTATTCAAATATAAAAACTATTCAATATATTTAATCTACAATTCAAAGAACTATTGTCGATACAACTGTATACGAGTATCTCAGAAAATAACCTTCATCGCGATCAAGTCGCTAAACCCGTACAAAAAATTTATCCGAAATTGAAGATTAACTCTTCACACAGAAAACAGTCTCAGTTTTGGCCACCGAATTTGTTGCCAATCGAATTCGTGCGGTTACGACAACTATCTTTATATTAAATTATATTTTTCGTCGTGAAAGCCAATATTCGGTTGTCTAATTCAATATTACGTTCCACATAAATATTATTATGTTCCACAAAATTTCATTGAAATTAAAAAATTTTTTTTTCGAATTTTCTGGTATTGAACCCGGACACTGAGGTTAATAGTTCACACTCTTACCCACTGCACCACAACTACTTTTAATTTGCTTAGCCATATTTACTGTTTATACATATGAATATTTTATTTTAATTAAAAAAAAAACATCTAAATTTTTGTCTTTTCCGGGATTCGAACCCGGAAATCCGGCGTACTAAGCCAACTCCTCACCCACTACACCACAAACACTTAATAATTTTAATGACTAATTTTGAATTTATGTGTTTTATTAATACAGCACCCAGGAAAAAGATTGGTTGGCTTTCGATCAAAACCATTAAAATGAATTTGCCAGGACTTTATTTTATTTGGAATTACCTATAATTGAATACTACATCAAAAATATTTTACTAGGTATTAAAAATAGGGAAAATGAACTAAAAAATAATCCTTTTAACAAATTATTGGTATCTCCAATCAATTTTAAAATTAGTATCAGTTTAGTAATTCTATGCAGTAGAAGCAGCCATTTATTTAGTGAATATAAAAGAAAATTGGTGTTATCTATAAACTTTTTTAAAAAAATTTCAATATTCGAAAGTGGTAACTACAAATACGGGTATCCTAATCAAATATGACCTTAAATTCAAGTTTCTGTAGAACCAACCGAATTGTGGATTGTATTGATAACACACACAACTATTAATTGGTATTGATAAACGAATTTTATACTGTATTAATAAAACACATAAATTCAAAATTAGTCATTAAAATTATTAAGTGTTTGTGGTGTAGTGGGTGAGGAGTTGGCCTAGTACGCCGGATTTCCGGGTTCGAATTCCGTAAAAGACAAAAATTTAGATGTTTTTTTTTTAATTAAAATAAAATATTCATATGTATAAACAGTAAATATGGCTAAGAAATTTAAAAGTAGTTGTGGTGCAGTTGGTAAAAGTGTGAACTATTAACCTGAAGGGCCGGGTTCAATACCAGAAAATTCAAAAAAAGTTTTTTAATTTCAATAAAATTTTGTAGAACATAATAATATTTATGTGGAACATAATATTGAATTAGACAACCGAATATTGGCTTTCACGACGAAAAATATAATTTAATATAAAGATAGTTGTCCTAATCGCACGAATTCGATTGGCAACAAATTCGGTGGCCACAACTGAGACTGTTTTCTGTGTGAGTATAAAATTCGTTTATCAATTAATAGTTGTGTGTGTTATCAATACAATCCACAATTCGGTTGGTTCTACAGAAGCTTGAATTTAAGGTCATATTTGATTAGGATACCCGTATTTGTAGTTACCACTTTCGAATATTGAAATTTTTTTAAAAAAGGTTATAGATAACACCAATTTTCTTGTATATTCGTTAAATAAATGGCTGCTTCTACTGCATAGAATTACTAAACTGATACTAATTTTAAAATTGATTGGAGATACCAATAATTTGTTAAAAGGATTGTTTTTTAGTTCATTTTCCCTATTTTTAATACCTAGTAAAATATTTTTGATGTAGTATTCAATTATAGGTAATTCCAAATAAAATAAAGTCCTGCCAAATTCATTTTAATGGTTTTGATCGAAGTGTACACATCTTTAAAAGAATATATAAAATTTGTAATGCGAAAATAACTTTATACTTCTTGTAAATAAACTTATTACGATCTTATCCTTCAAATAAAAATCATTATATCTATAAGCAGTTCAACATGGCAATATAGTCGCGATATTTGTTAATGAAGTCTAATTTCTTGAATATATCATAATCTCCGAGAAAATGCGATTTAGGTGTTCCTCAAAAACAAATGAAGATAGATAATTGAAAATTGGCATATACACTCAACCAAAAAAGTCTGTAATGGCTACTGAAAATTTTGCTGTTATTAAGGGAAATTTAACTGTTTTGAGCCCAGCGGTATTCTTTGCTAATTTTAGCAACACATGTCTGCTGATCTGTAGTAGAATAAAATTAGTAGAAAAATTTAGTAGCCGCTACTAACTTTTAGTAAAATTTATGTAAACTGCAATTCAAAATCGATTTGCTAAAATCAGTCAAAAATATTACTAAATATCATAATTTTAGTACAATGATATTAGTATAAATAATTAGTTGCAGCTACTAAATTTCAGTATATTGTTGTAAACTGTAATTCAAATTCAATCTGCTGAAATTAGCAAAAAATTGTACTAAAAAATAAACTGTAAAATCTAAAAACAAAAAAAAATTAATAATAAAAAAAACTTTTTTTCTTTCGATTTTAACGAGCGTATAATTACTTCATCGTACTTGAACTTTGGAGTCAAAATTGTAAACGGTTCTCCAGTTATTACCTTTTTATGCATTGGAGATGCAATAAAATTTTCTGGGTGTTATTTCCAAACTAAGAATATATCAATAGTAACAAATATAAACTAAACAAGAATTGTGAAAAATCAAAAAAAAAAAAAAATATTTTTAAATTAGTATATTTTTCTGCTAAATTTAGCACTCGGTTTTGAAAAATTGGTAAAATGAAATCAGCAGCGAAAGTTAGTAAAAAAATCCGTAATTTGTAATAAGAGAATAGCAAAAATGATTACTAAAAACAAAAATTGTACTAAAAATCAGTATAAAAATAGTATAGTGCGATTGGAAACTGTTATTTTATCTGAGTGTAGCTTCGTTTTATGACGAGAAGTAAACCAACTAAAGGATTTTTTCTATTCGAATGCTTAAGGGGTAATACAGGGATGAGAAGTTTCAAATAATCGATTTTTGAACGACATTGTTTGCACTTAAAATAATACGTCAGTAGAAAAAACTGTCAAACCGGTTTCAAATCGATTTGACTAATTTTTAACAAATTTTTAGTTGAAACACTGATTTAAGCAAAGACTTTAATTATCCAAATTATTTAAAACTAATTTTTAAGAACCCATTCGTTCAATTTTAGAAAATTTATTGTTAAAATATAATATTCTCATGTTTCTATTATTACCCGGTAGATGGCGCCACCAATGTATCCGAAGTTTTAAAGATAGCGCTATTTCGTTCGCTCCCGATTTTTAAAAATGTGGCATATCTCGAAAACTAAGAGATATAGAGCAAAATTGATGAAAATTTCGACTACCCCTAACCAGCGAAATGGGGTATCTCTATCCAAAAATGGACTTTGGCAGGTGCTCGGACCCTCGGAAATTTTTAATACAAATTTTACACTTCATAAAATGGCCCATATCTCCAAAACTAAGCGAGATAGAACAAAACGGACAAAATGTTTGCTCCGCTAGAGTGCCCTTATATGCCCTCACATGATATGGAATAGGCCCGGGGAGGGTCCCGAGCCCCTAAATTTGGATAAATTCTACGACTCAGTATAATTACAGATAAAACTGTAGTTTTACAAATTTTTTACTTAAATTGAGATTTGTTAAATTTAACAAAAGAATGTGTTAAAATCAACAAATTTTATTTTAAGCCAAAAAAAAAGAACAAATTTTGTTAAAGTAATAAATTTTTCTGTCCAGCCAACAGACGTTTATTTTGAGTGTATCTAAATGTTTTTCAGTGTGTTAGTACACCGTATAACCAGACTAATTCGAATATGTATTGAAATCTCACTGTCACTGACCCTAAAATCCTAGTAGCTAAATACGTTAAGGATTATAATGTTTACGTGGTATATATTTTACTTCCATCTCTACACTTAAAATAATACGTCAGTAGAAAAATCTGTCAAACCGGTTTCAAAACGATTTGACTAATTTTTCAAAAATTTTTAGTTGACACACTGAAAGATTTTAGTTATCTTCATTTTACACAATACTAAAAATCCTCAGTACTTTAATTAATTTTGAGTGTTAATTTTCAAAATAATTTAAAACATATTTTTAAGAACCCATTTCTTAAATTTAACAAAATTTATTGTTAAAATATAATATTTTCATGTTACTGTTATTACCCGGTAGATGGCGCCACCAATGTATCTGAAGTTTTAAAGATGGCGCTATTTCGTTCCCTCCCGATTTTTTTAAAATGGCCCATATCTCGAAAACTAAGAGATATAGAGCAAAATTTATGAAAATTTCGTCTCCCACTAACTGTATAGTACCCCAGCCCTTATATGCCCTCACATGATATAGGCTAGGCTCGGGGAGGGTCCCGAGACCCTAAATTTGAATAAATTCTGCGACTCAGTATAATTACAAGTAAAACTGTAGTTTTACAAATTTTTTACTTAAATTTAGATTTGTTAAATTTAACAAAAGAATTTGTTAAAATCAACAAATTTTATTTTAAGCCAAAAAACAGGAATAAATTTTGCTAAAGTAAGAAATTTTTCTGTTCAGCCAACAGACTTATTATTTTGAGTGTACGCCTTCCTGTACTTTGATATTTTTTACCGATTTCAATTTTTATTTCCGTTACTCTACTACAGATGTATAGGAAAGGAATTCTGGCTAAAATGTTCCTTTTTTTCAATAAATGTAGCCAATATTGTGCTGAAAACGGAAACTCATATAGCGTAGTAGTGAAGTGTAGTAAAACAAAAAAAAAACTATATACTATTGAATTAATACATAACTTACCTTTTTTCCAATTTATACAGCTTAATTGCAATTCAATTTAGTGATTTCCAATGAACATGGTATTATTACAAAATTAAGTAAGCACTCCTTGGACTTTAAAATCGCTTTGTTTCAATACCCCTTTTATTTTTTTCTTTCTTTTATGTTGGATTATGAAGTGATTTTAGATTACTGTAAAAATGTAATTAAGATTTATTGTAGTTTCAATCCCAAAAGTAATGTTCGAAATTATGTTATTGCTATTTTTATAAATGAAGCTTTGATGATATTTATACAATAAATGAATGGGGAAAAAGTTACTTGTGGCATAATGATATAATACACAGATTGTTAATTGATTTGTTAATATTAACGATTGTCTTTGCTTTGTCTTTTTTTAATGATTAAAATTAAAGAGATCATGCATTTAAGAGTTAATATGAAGATTTGTGTGTATTAGATCATACAAATTGATTTGTAAATGGAGTTGATGTGCTCCGGAATGGACAAATTTTGATAACATTGTTGACTATGGCTTGGAGAGCTTCGAAATATTTGAAATATAACACATGGGCTGAAAAGTCAGTAGGATGACACATAGATGGCACCACTAATGAAATATCCATATGATTTTTTGGAACTACCAACCATTAGATGACATCTATTAAAATTAAATGACAATTTCATTAGGGAACACATTACAGCTGTTTTCGTGACGTTACATTTCCGATTTTGAAAACAGTGGATTTCAAGCAATTTCTACTGAAAAGTCCATAGGATAACCAATAAAACAACAAAATTCGACTTTATTCATCAACATAGTCTCCTCCAAGAGCGATACAATAACTTCAACGCCTTTGTAACATTTCGATTCTTTTTTTATAGAATAATTTATCTTGTATTTTTGGTGCACTGTGAGCAAACGCTCACAAAAGTTGCGTCACTTAAACAGCTGTAACATTTTCACTAATGAACGAATTGTCATTAAATATTAATAGATATTTATCATCTGAAGACTGGCAGTTCCAAAAAATCATATGGATTTTTCATTAGCGGCTCCACGGACTTTTCAGCCGATGTATTAATATTAGAAAACTAATATGAGAAATATATCGAGACCCTATATTCAATACTCTATATCTGCAATTTTGGTCAAAATGAATATTCATCTATTATATCAATTTGGAAGCAAAATACCCATTCTTTGCCACTTTTTTGAACATTTTACGTTTTCCTATATCTACAAACAAATTTATTTTTAAATACAGAAGTCTATATCTGCATATAAATTTAAATTCTTTGAATTCTATAAGGTATACATACAAGTTTTTTGAGAATATCTTTTGAATTATAGTCCCTAGATTATAAATTAAAAAAACCGCACTTAAAAAATTGCAAAATAATATCGGAACGCTAAAAAAGCCTTTATGGTAAAAAAAACTACTTTAAAAGCTCAATCGGCGATTAACATCCTGCAAACGAATATAATGATACAATTTTCCGTTCTGAAAAATATTTTAGCGATTTCTTATTTGCAAACTAAGAACCAAACTTTGGTGTGGAAATTGGTATTATATTCCCAAGATAAAAGATTTAAAAAAACCACACTTGAAAAATTGCAAAATAATCGCGGAAAAGGGCGAAAAAGTTTTTATAATCAGCGATTTAAATTCTGCAAACAAATATATTGATGAAAGAATATTGCTTTTTGCAAATTTTATTTTTCGCGATTTTTTCTTTTTTGCAACTAACTACCAAACTGTGTTTTATGAAATGTGTAAAATAGTCCCTAGATTATAAATTTAAAAAACCGCACTCGAAAAGTTGCAAAATAATAGCGGAACGCGAAAAAAAGATTTATGGTACAAAAATTGTATTAAAAATCTTAGTCAGCGATTTACATTCTGTAAAGAAATATATTAATGCAAAAAAATTCCTTTTTTTAATTCTTTTTCGTGATTTTTGTTTTTGCAATTGTTCATTTAAAGTAGCGGACTGTATTAAAAGACTTCAAACATGAGTTTTCAATCTACTGTTTTTAATTTGAATTTATGATACACTTGTATAAATGTGCTGTTCGATTTTAAAGCTTGAACAAGAATGAATGGCAAAAAGAAACCAAAGTTACAATGTTGTACATTTAAGTAAAACTAACAAGAGTTGTATTCTCCGGTAGTAATAAACTAAGGTAAATTGTAAATGCAATAAATAGTACGTTTACATTAAATTAAAAGTAACTAAAACAGAACAGCGACTTCATTGCTGCATAAAATAATTAAACAATAATAAAAAATGTCATGAATTCAATACGATCGCGAACAGCAATCAACCGCCAAACGTTATTATATAAAATGGGTATTATAGACCCTAGATTATAAATTTTAAGAAATCACACTTAAAAAATTGCTAAATAACGACAGAATGCGAAAAAGCGTAGAAAATGACTTAGAAGAGCTAATCAACTATTGACATTCTGCAAACGAATATTTTGGTAAAAAATTATCCTTTTCGCAAAATTTTTATCGCATTTTTTTTTTTTGCAAACTAACCACCATACTTTGGGCAAGATATGAGTGTAATAGTCTTGGATTATAGATTAAAATACACCGCAATCAAAAAATTCAAAATAATGGCGGAGTGCGAATAAAAGGATTTATACCGCAGAAAATGAATTAAGAAACTTAATCAGCGTTTAACTATTTGCAAACGAATATAATGATGCAAACTTTTTCGTTTTTGTAAATTTTTTTCCCCAATTTTTTTTTTTTTTTCAAAACTAACCATTAATTTTTGGAATAAGATAGGGATATAATAGTTTTTGGATTATTAATTTCAATAAAACGAGACTTTTCCATCCCTGATTAACAATTCTGTGTTCGTTGATGTTTGGAGGCACATAATATTGTTTTCCACGAAAAGAATAGAGAGATTTACATGGTCATTTGTTCCTTATAGTACATATTTTTTATATTTATCAAAACTACATATCTGCTAGTATTATCATAAAATTATATAAAAATTTAATTTCAGAACTCTATATCTGCATTAGCGACGTAAATAACGCAAATAATTTCAAAATAAGTATATATAGGAATAAGTTGCCATTTTTAAATAACAATGTGAGACAAATGGTAGGGGTCAGTGATCGGGAAGGGTTCAAACTACCGGGGAAAGTTATATCGGTAAAAAAGAAGTTATACGTGTCCCGGCGTTTCGCTGGGTCACCCCTAGGAATCGAGATATATCGATTTGACCTTTGGTGGTCTAAAAAAATTAAAAATTACAATTCCTTTAATCTGTTCATATAACGTTTTTCTATATACTCAACAGTTTTGCCGGTAAAAATAAATGTATGAAGAAAAAAATATTTTTTGCCTAAAATATTAAAAAAAAGTAATAAACAAAAGGTTATTGATTTTTATGGTAGCGGTAACAAATATTTATTTTTACCGGCAAAACTGTTGAGTATATAGAAAAACGTTATATGAACATATTAAAGGAATTGTAATTTTTAAGTTTTTTAAAATTGTTTGAGCAAAATCGGACCAGTGGTTCTCGAGTTATGTCAAAAAAAAGATATATCTCGATTTCTAGGGGTGACCCAGCGAAACGCCGGGACACGTATAACTTGTTTTTGACCGATATAACATTTCCCGTTGGTTTCATCCCATCCCGATTTTGACTGTCGCATAGTGTAATATTCTAGAGACAGATTGAATCAAAAAAATCTTATCAACAAGTGAATTAGTTTTATTGCTCTCCTGAATAGTTATAGTTTTGCAGATATAGAGTATTGGATCTATGGTATCGATATACAATTTACAATTGAAATCAAGATACAACACCATATTAAAAGTTTGGTAACTCTTATTGCTATTTTAGGTTTTTAATTTCTATTTTTCAATGTTTTTTAATGTTAAAGCCCTTTAATTTTTAGAAATTGGAATTTATTTTACTTTTCTATTTTATTTAAGAGTTTACAGGTTTTTAAACTGTAATTTACCTTAACTGATTCTTTCAGGTACTTTTCAAAATTTTAATATATGAACCATTCATTTTGAAAGTGGTATGACTCCACTTATTTTTAAAACGAGATATAAAAGTTTGCATCTTAACGTGTTTAAAAATATAATAACATAGAAATTTTACTCGTATCTGTAATCAAATATAGTGTAGCTTTTCATATCACAAAGGATTTTTTCTGACATATTTTATTCGCTGAAATACGAAAGCTTGGAAGATTATTTTTTTATTGGATTCCAAAAGGATAAGATACTGTATATTTACGGTTTTTCCGAAAAAAACAATTTTTGTATTTTTTAGTGCAAGAATTAAAATAATTGTTAAAAACTACTGTAGCTCAAATGTTTTGCAAATTTTTTGGTAATAACACAGCTCTACAAAATAAGACAAAATTTCTAAGTTGCACAACTTTGCAGTGGGTTTAGAATAATTGGGGGTGTGCTGATTTCGAGACAGCAACTAGTTTATTCAAATTGGCTCTAGATTTTGGACTATTCGATATTTTACTTTTTTTCATTTTTCAACCGATTTTTTTAATAAAAAATTTATAATTTAGTAACTATAGCTCCAAAAAGAAAACCTTTTACACAGTTTAAGCTTAATTCCATGCCGTATTTGTCAAACTTAAGTGTATATCAATGTCTCAATAACTTTCGGAAATACAGTCCCTCAAATTCAAAAATTTTTAAGGATTTTTTAAAAAATGTCTAAATATAAGACGAAGTCCGATTTCAAATATTAGACCAGTTTGGAAAGAAAAGAGTCCAAAATTTGTATATATGTCATATTTCATAAACAAATTGTATGCACTTTTATAGCCTTTTGTAATTAAATTTAGACTTAAAAAAAGGTTTTATTATACTATTATTCTACTATACTATTACTGAATTCTTTTTTTCTAAAAACATCAGATTTCATTTCATTCACATTCATTCACCAAAGTATTGCGATTTTCAAAGTTTATATTTAAATCATGCATTCGGACTGTTTCTACAATTATTTCTAGATGAATTCATTTTAAATGTGTACGAAAATATTGTGATTTAAATATAAAACTTAAAAATCACAATAATTTCGCAAAAAAATTAGTAGTGAAAAAATCTGATGTTTTTAGAAAAAAGAATTTAGTAATAAATAGCACAGTACAGGGGTGGGAAATGAGATTTTTATTTTCGACCACAAGAGTACTAAAAAATATCTTTTTGCTCCTCTTAATTAACAACCTTTACACCGCAAGGTAGAAGAGGTCCGGAATAAGTAAACTTTAATGAATAACAAAATACATACACACAGAAAACAGATTCGCTGTGGTAACCGAATTTGTTGCCAACCAAATTTTGGTAGTTACATGTACTATCACATTATTCGGTTGCAGTTCTTACTTTATTTGTGGATACATTAATTCAAGATTTTTCGAAATTTGTTATAATTTTTGTTTTATTAAAGAAACTTAAATGATTTTTTTTAAAGCATAAAACGAAAATATTCTTCTTCAATAAAAACCTAAATACAGTAGACTATATCATTAAGAAGTTAATAAAAAAAATAATTGCAAATTGTGACCGCTATTATCCAGTATTGTTCATATTTGAAATTTTCGGCAAGTTCTTACTTTAATATTTTGTCCAAAGTCCTTTGTGCTTTAAAACCGATTTTATGCGAGAAGGCATGCTTTCCGCGAGATTTTTAATAGTTTGAGGTGGAATATTAGTCCATTCCGCTGAAACTCTTGACCAAAGATTATCTAAGTTGGTCGGTGCTCGTTCGTATTGGGAGAGTATTCTTTTGACAATTGCCTACAAATTCTAGATGGGATTCAAATCGGGGCTTTGAGCTGGACACTTCAAAAACTGGAAAAACTACACTTGGATATCACAAATTGGACAAAAGTTATTAATACAGTTTTAAAAAAATTCAAATATGTATTCACTTTAGTCCACTACTGTACCTACTGAACTGGAAAACATTATATTGGTAAACCCAACCGAATCAGCATTTTCGGTAGAAACAACCGAATTTGTCTATGAATTCCTACCGAATTAAATACAATCAAATATTTTTATTTATTTTTTTTATTTCAATACTTGTGGTATTTAAAAAATATTAACATGAATAAAGAATTTTAATATTTAAATAAATACATACATATCTTCTTATATTTCCAATTTTCTGCAGAATCGTCGTGCAGCAACAAATTTAAAATTCATCCATTTTCATCCTATTTTGGATAATAAGTGTACGTATATCTATCAATAAAAGAAAATTTTAGAAAGTAATTCGTATTTTTTTTAACATTTCATTTAACATTTTAACCTGGCTGCACAATAAATTTTAACATTTGTTGATTTGTATTTTAGGTTTAACTATATATTTTTTATATAGGTTTTAATTGATGATTTATATAAGAAAATATTTAATATTTCAATTTCTTATTTTTTTGTTGACGTCTGAAAGTTTTTATATCTTTTTGAATAACCAACATATCTGTTACCATTTCCGAAACTGTTTAAATTTGCATTTATTACCAGTTGTAGTGACCAATGTTGATTCAACAATTTTATTTTGGGTGTCATAACAGAAAAACTAATGAGATACTTATGATGTATAATTAACATTGGTTAATGTGGCCAACATTCTATATAAAATTGCTAGTAAAGAACTAAGGAAATTAAATACACTGCATTTTGGATGTTACAACCAAGTTTAAATTGCAATAGCAAGCAAATGGTAAAATGTGCACTAATAACAGTTTTTAAAGTAATTGGCACTATCGATTTAAAACATTTTATTTTTGGCCTTTATTGGTTGGAACGCCCGAATTTTGTACAAAAAATAGTATTCATTCAGTTACACTTTCTAATTTTCTCTTATTACAGAAGAGTTTTTATTAACACAATTGATATTATTTAATTCGAACTAAAATTATATCATAGTGGTAAAATCATGCTAATTCTAGTCGATTTCTAACTGATTTATTCTCTGTATGTATACTCTCGATTTATGCTCGTTATCGCAATTTCGATTTAACTCGAATAAAGCAGTGGAGCAAATTCCATGCAAATGCATATTTCTACAATTTTAGAGATTTTTTTTTAATTTTTATACAATATAGCGCAATTAAGATACTCACAGTGATAGTGAACTGCAGCAGTGCTGTCAAATTTGTTTCTAGAATTTCGCGAAAACTACACTGATAGAAGTTTGTGCATAGTATTAATGAATTTTTTCATTAATCCAATGATTTTTTTCATTGAAAAGTCCCCAAAGAACGCGTTCATTAGATCAATGAAACGTATTCATTAAATGAAAACTAATTGAAAAAAATATATTTTTTTGCGTTACTTTTTTCATTTATTTTTATTTTATTAATTTTTATTTGTACATATGTTTCTTTTTCGTTTTTATAACGTTTTTGACATCTCCCTGAAGTCGACTTGAACCCGCAATCACCAGAATTTAAACATTATCGCGTTACCGATTGATCTAAATAGCCAAAACAAAATGATGTCATTATTTGGACTTTTATATTTAAATAATTTCAGTTTGCAACCCTAGCGTTCATTACTGGAACATATATCTATTTTAGTAATTAGCAAATTCAAAACCCTTATAAAAATTATAGCATATCTTACGGGTTAGTTGAAAATATGTAATGAAAAAATTCATTAAATTAATGAATTTTTCATTAACTCAATGAAATTTTTTCATTATATCAGGGAATTCAGATTAATGAAATCGCTTCATTAATAGTATGAACAAAAATTCTATCAGTGTAGTCACTATTTTTACACATTTATTATTGATATTTGTTTGAAGATAGCTCTAGTTTATTTATAAAATTTTCTTATTGTTCGGCAGTGACAAATAAAGAAAATACAAAAACTGTTTTATCGACAAAACGTCCCACTGCGGTAAAAACTGTCCGCGCTGCTTTTTGCTTAATTTTTAATTTATTTTTGTTAAAATGCAATTTTTCTAAGTTTTGAAATTAAAAGTGATGAAACTTTTTAGGAGTTGACTTAAGCTAAATATGGATACTTCCATACATTTGTATGGGATGGCTATTTTCCTAAATTTGAATCCGCTTAATATAGTTGGGCCTTTAGTCAGTTGTTTTTTTTTTAATTGTTTTTTTAATTAGAAATATATTTTTTGTTTCCATTTATTTTTGTAACAGTTTTCTACAAAAAGTGGTAAATCGCTAGAAAATTAAAAAAATTATATATAAAGTGTTGAAAAGTAAGTGAAAAATAGCTAAAAGTTTCGGACACATCAAGTTTTGCTTAAAATTTGGGGTTGAAACATTTGAACGACTTGTAAAAAGCTATAGGATTCCCGATAATAGGAATATCATATCGCTACATGCGTTAAAAAATAGCTACATTTGACGAGCAAATGCGTAATTGACAATAGAGGAAAAAATGTAAATACGGAGCGTATTCACGTAGGGTGTTCCTTATAAAGTGTTTGATCGAATTTCAACACGCATACCCCCCAAATTTTTTACAAATGGTCCGAAATTAACAAAATCGATTTTTTTTTCGGAAAACACTCGTGCCGAGTTGCGGCCGAAAATGGCTCTTTTGGAAAAAAGTGTATTATTATTAAAAATTGCCAAAATTCTAAATTTTGAAAAATTTAGTATTTTGTTTTATTTATTCATTTAATATAGTCAAAATGATTCAGATATGGAATTTTGACTTCATCGGATATCATTAACCCACTCTAGCCTGGAATCCAAAATGACCCACGAATTTGATAAAAATGCAAAAACGTGTTTTTTTTTCAAATTAATTTTAAAGATTTTTCAAAATGTCTAATTTGGAGATGTCGATTGCTAGTTATACCACATTATAGTTGATATTAAAGAACAAAAATAAATTGGAAAAATGATAATTCGAGTTTGTGTTTGGAGCGACTGCTATCCAGGTCATTTTACAAAAATTGCTTATTTTGTCAAAAATTTAACGAAATTTGAATGTTTTCATCAAATTTTACATAGTTTTCGGAAAAATATCACTTAAATTTGGTTAGACTATAATTATCTTTACATTTGTTTAACAAAATATTTAACCCTTAGTGGCCTGGGGTCAGAAAAGAACCATTAAACTTAATATTATTTATGACTACGAGATTGTAAAGCCATTAAATTGATAAAAAAAATCTCAACTGGATAAAAATAATTATTTTATGTAACATGATCCAAATGGGGTTAACTTTTATACTTTTGGCCAAAAATGCCCAACTACGAAATTTACGAAATAATTTTCGGAAAAATATCACTTTAAATGAATAACAAAAGAATTTTTTACACTTGATAAAAATTGTTATTTTCAGTAACTTGACCCACTAGGAAATTTACAGAATAACATTTATCAGATTTTTATTAAATTGGTATGTATATTCGAGTAGTAAGTCAAACTAATTTCGATAAAATTTATGGATGTTTAGCGCCAAATTCGCCCAATTTCGTAATTTTCAAAAAGCGAAAATCATCATATCTTCTGAAATAACAACGCTACCCGATCAAAAAAATTTATATACAGTCATATGGGAAAATCTACGAAACAGGTCGATTTCAGATTTTAAAAATGAAAAATTTCAAATTAGTGGCACACATTATTTTTCTAGATTAACTTACTTAAAATGCACTAAAAAGAAGTAATCCGTTCGCGCGAATCAATTTTTTTGAGTGCTAAAAAAGTTGTTAACAAAAAACCGCAAACATATTTGCTAGTATTTTTAAATTTTTGAATTTTTCGGGCATCTGACCACAGATTTTCCGGTAACCTTTCCGTGTTGAATCCGAATATGGTTTCCAAATTTTTCCAGTACATCTGGTTATTGAGAAAATTGAGGTCAAACCATTTTTGAGTAGTTTTTACACACTTTTACCTCGAGTTAATGAAAAGAGATGACACAAATTTTGCAATCATAACGATAAGTTTATTCGAAAATGTATAATCCTGCTATATTTTCATTATTGATTTCAAGCAATGTTGTTTTTTAATTTTTCCGTCCGTCCGTCTGTCTCTCCATATAATCTTGTGCGCATGCTACAGGTGGCAGATATTAAGATATTTTGATGAAATTTGGTAGACCAACTTATATCGGCTCAAGAACGCAGTGTATTGATTTTGGTTTAATTCGGTATATGTTTGGACCTAGTGCCCATATAAATTTCCCTCAAAATTGCAGCACAAAATTGAATGACACATCCACGGTTTAAAGAATTATGTGATCAAATATGTCTTCAATGGTACATATCTTCATTACTATTATTATGTGAAAGTGCTAAATGGATTGGATGAACTTCGTATTCTCTGCAGCATATCTTTCTCCAAAAATCGCTAAAAAGTTAAATTAATTTTGAAGGCACCTCCACAGTTTTAAGAATCATGGAGTCCAATCAATCTGGAACGGTAGATGTTATCATAACTATCATTATATGAAAATGCTAAACAGATCGGATTTTTTTATGCTCTACATCACTTTTCGCTCTAAAAATTCAACTTTTAATTGACTGACACATCGACAGATAAAAGAACTAATTGTTAAAATCTAGCTTATATGATATATGTATATCGTCATTAATATTGTTGTGTGCAAGTGCTAAAATAATCGGATTATCCGTTTCGTTTCTACATCACTTTTAGCTCAAAAAATCTAAAAGTATTACTAAAATACATACCTTTTAGCGCCCTATGCTCCAGTTGGAGTTAGAGGAATATATATATATATATAAGAAACATACCGATCACGCAGGACTGCAACTAATTACTTCTCAAACTGCAGATGTGCCCTCCAAAAAATGTAAAATTTATGTTCTTCACTCATAGATATAAAGAGATTGTCATATCTTCTTTATTTCTGAAGGCATGCTAATTATCTTGGCATCATTTATTTTGTTTATTTGTCAGTTATATGTTAGTATCAAAAAATTTTCAATTGCATTGAGGCTGCAAGACCAATAATTAAAAATCTCTGAAATTACTCTTTATTCAAAAAACAGAGTTACATACTTTAAAAAACTACCATTTGTTCCTAATTGAGGGCACCTATTTTTTTCAACAAATGTGAGATTTTCCGACATCAGAATTATTATCCACCAAAGGTTTCAGGCGATTTCCTCTTATGCTGAAAAAGCATGTTACCGATGCGGTTATAGGTAAGGGCAACGCTATTTTAGATTATTTCGGTAACGGTATTTTAAGGGTAACGCTATTTCATTTATAAGGATAACGGTTTTTTAGTTATTTCGGTAACGGTATTTTAAGGATAACGGTTTTTTGATTATTTCGGTAACGGTATTTTAAGATTAGCGATATTTCAGTTATTTCGGTAACGGTATTTTATGGATAATGGTAGTCAGTTATTTCGATGCATCCCGCAATTTTTTTTAAAAAACACAAACGAGATTAAAAACAGAACCAATTTACCAACTTAAAGTACGAGAAATACTCAATAATAACGTGCAATTATCAAAAGAAGAAAACTAAAAATAACGGTAACGGTATTTTAGGGGAACGGTATTTCATTTATTTCGGTAACGGTATTTGAAGGGTATCAATATTTTATTTATTTCGGTATCGGTATTTTAAGGATAACGGTATTTCAGTTATTTCGGTAACGGTATTTTAAGGATAACGGTATTTCGGTTGTTTCGGTAACGGTATTTTAGGGGTAACGATAGTCAGTTAAAAGGGTTTCGAATCGATAACGGTATTTTAGCGGTATTGCCTGCCAACCCTGTGAAAAAGTTATACCCAAAAGAGCTGAAAAACTTTTTAAAGTTACAAGCAAAATTAGGATAAATTGAGTAGAGCACATCCCAGCAAAACCTTGGTAATATGTTGGTATTACAGAACACATTACCTGGTAATACCATACCCCTTACCATTGCATTATTTCATAACTAAAATGTAATGTCTTACGTATAAGGTGCTGCATAACTACTGGGTAGTAATAGCAACTTATTATTTAAACACCTCAAAGAAAAGAGTTACTTGTAATACACAACATGAGTTATAAATAATAGCAGCGACTTATTACAGATGGGCTATTTTAAAACCGTAAAATAAGGAGTTACTTTTAATGTGATACGTGATCACTTAATAGAAATAGCCACTTATTACCGATGGTGTATTCAAATTGATCTTTGGTCAAATAAAGCAATATATACAACACTTCAAACAACAGGCATTAAAAAGTTAGTAATATTTTCGTATTTCCAATTGAGTATTTTCAGGTTTTTTCACTTCAAATATTTAAAAGATACCAATTAAAGTTAAGAAAGATTTAATGAATGTTTTTCGTTCAATTTGAGATCAAATATTATCACATTTTCCTTCAAATTATTTTGAAATTAAAAGAGAGATGATACATTTTTCACAAGTAAATTACATACATAGAATAAAAATTTTAAAAATTCGATAAGGCCAGCAGGATAGAATACATATTTACGGATCCTGCTACAAACCCATCCTCAATATTCTATGCCTTTATGGGTTAATAATTATTATAATTGATGATGAACTATTTATTAAATTGAAACAAATAAGCAAATTGAAACAACTCAATTAGACTAACATCAACAAACTTCTTACAATGTTATTTTTATCCGGCTGCTTAAAATACCCGTGTCTTTCACTTTTTCTATATCAATTCGTTTAACCGTTTCAACGGCGAATTAATATTTAGTTAATATATTTCATTTTAAAATTAAGATCGCCTTCCAAATAAATATATTACCTAAAGAGTAATTCGCGATTTAAACTATTAAACGAACTCATCTAGAAAAAGTGGAAGTCATGCATATTTTATAATTAGCCCTCCTTTCAGAATATATAGATTTTATCATGGGAACAACCAAAAGATGAACTTTGTCGGACTATGTTTTAATAGAAATCGAGTTTTTCAAGTACAACATATGTCGGATTTATTTATTTTGCAACGAGCGGGAATTCCCGGGATCCCGGGAAATGCAGAAAAAAATCCCGCTGTCCCGGGAAATGAAAAAGTCCGGGAAAAGAAAAACCCTAAATGCGATGCATGAGTGTTATTTTCTATTTAAAATATTCGATACAATATAACTTTATATTAATCTGAGTAAATACACTATGCGACAGTCAAAATCGGGATGGGATTAAACCAACGGGAAATGTTATATCGGTCAAAAACAAGTTATACGTGTCCCGGCGTTTCGCTGGGTCACCCCTAGGAATCGAGATATATCTTTTTTTTGACATAACTCGAGAACCACTAGTCCGATTTTGCTCAAACAATTTTAAAAAAATTAAAAATTACAATTCCTTTAATCTGTTCATATAGCGTTTTTCGATATACTCAACAGTTTTGCCGGTAAAAATAAATGTTTGTTACCGCTACCATAAAAATCAATAACCTTTTGTTTATTACTTTTTTTTAATATTTTAGGCAAAAAATATTTTTTTCTTCATACATTTATTTTTACCGGCAAAACTGTTGAGTATATAGAAAAACGTTATATGAACATATTAAAGGAATTGTAATTTTTAATTTTTTTAAAATTGTTTGAGCAAAATCGGACTAGTGGTTCTCGAGTTATGTCAAAAAAAGACCACCAAAGGTCAAATCGATATATCTCGATTCCTAGGGGTGACCCAGCGAAACGCCGGGACACGTATAACTTCTTTTTTACCGATATAACTTTCCCCGGTAGTTTGAACCCTTCCCGATCACTGACCCCTACCATTTGCCTCACAGTGATATTAATTAAATATGAATATGCTTCGTTTTAGCATTTATAAAAAACCAACACGATAACTTCTTATTTTAATTTTTTTTGTAAGAAGTAAGTATATAATTTTAATGTGTTATTTCAGACCTGTCTCTGACACATTTTTTTGGCCTTACTTTAAGCTGTTATGTAAGTAGTATTGTGCTCAGTATCGGTTATGTAAGTGGTTACGTAACTCCTAACATGTAACATTAAAGTAACATGTTCTTATGTTGTTACCTAGTCCTCTTTTGGAAAGTACATACCTCCAATGACATGCCCTTGTTAAAATAATAGCTGTTGGAATAGCAAAGTAAGAGGTTACATACCTTAATTTCATCTTACAAACCTTATTACCAGGTAATAGAAAGTTTTGCTGGGATTAACAGTATAAATATTAAAATCTAAGATGTCCGCCTGATTAAATTCGTCGTGTCGAAAATGCTGATATCATCAAAAATATTATATATTGTTACTAAAATGGTTTAAATCCCGAGTTACATGGAATCACCCGGTTCTGTAGATTTGCGCATATACCCAGTGTAGAAAATCATTACCAGATATGTGGTTATGTAACTACATACTTATTTTCTTTAAAGCTTTGCAAATTAAGGAATACGTTCACAGACAACAACCTTTTCTCTGGAGAGGGGCACACAGCCAAAAAAATCCGAAAATAAAAAAAAATAAAAAAATACTTGGTAATGGTAACTAGTTACTTTTGTTATTACATTTCTTATTACTAGTGTATTCAATTAATCGGCTTTTTATTTTAATCTATTAATCGTGCAAATAATTATTTTGATTTTTTTCTTAACCGGTTAATCGAACAAAATTTTAAACTTAATCGAATAATCGAAAAAAAATTGAGCATTAATTATAATTTATAATTCTAATAATCACCCAGTGTAGAAACGGTAATGACATATCATTATTTTCTGGACTACCAGTAATGACACCCACTTACCTTCTGGATTATTTTAAAACATATAATAATGAGTTACTGATAATGACCTGCAGTTTGTAACCAAGCCAATTTTGGGGGGACCCTTATATGGGCACTAGGTCTAAACATGGATCGGTGTTAACCAAAATCAATAGACTTCGCCCTTGAGCTGATATAGGTCGGTGTACCAAATTTCATCAAAATATCTTAATATTTGCGACCTGCAGCGTAGAAAAAATATAATTTTGGGGGGACCCTTATATGGGCACTAGGTCTAAACATGGACCGATGTTCACCAAAATCAATAGGCGTCGTCGTTGGGCCAACATATGTCTGTGTACCAAATTTCATCAAAATATCTCAATATTTACGACCTGCAGCGTATAAAAAATATAATTTTGGGGGACCCTTATATGGGCACTAGGTCTAAACATGGACCGATTTTAACCAAAATCAGTAGGCTTCGTCCATGGGCCGACATAGGTCGGTGTGCCAAATTTCATCAAAATATCTTAATATTTGCGACCTGCAGCGTACAAAGAATATAATTTTGGGGGGACCCTTATATAGGCACTAGGTCTAAACATGGACCAAAGTTAACCAAAATCAATAGGCTTCATCCTTGGGCCAACATAGGTCTGTCTACCAAATTTCATCAAAATATCTTAATATTTGCGACCTGCAGCGTATAAACAATATAATTTTGGGGGGACCCTTATATGGGCACTAGGTCTAAACATGGACCGATTTTAACCATAATCAATAAGATTCGTCCTTGGACCGACATAGGTCGGTGTACCAAATTTCATCAAAATATCTTAATATTTTTATGCACAAAACTCAAGTATTTTTTATTTTTTTGCCCTCCAAAACTTTAAATGGGATTAAATGACTTTAAGGCACAACATTTTAATTCAAGTCTCCTCAAATTTGTTCGCTTTAAAATCAAAACTGTGAGTTTTAGAAACGAATTTGTTAAAAGGTCGATAGTAGTTTTGCTTTTCCTGTAAAAATAGGAAAATATAACGAAAATTCTATTCGTTTATCCATTTTTTATTTATTGTTATTTACTTAAACACTTTTAAGAAACATTATGCACTTAAGTATCATATTTGGCTAAATGCCCATATACAGTCTTTGTATTATTTAACTTTTTTCTCTACTCTTATATTCCAATTGCCAAAAGATAACAGAAAATATTCATAAAGTATTTATAACGCATAATATGAATCAGTTTGACCAATCTCTTGGGTATATTTATTAGAACAATGACATCCATTGTGTGTATACCATAAAGAAAGATAACATAAAATATGATGTTATAAAAGTAGTTGCTAAAAAAAATCACAACTTAATATATTAATAAAATTTAATGTCAAAAATTTAAGACTCTGAACAAAAAATTATAAATATTTTGTATCCTTGTTCAACAATTTACCCAAGGATATTATAAATTTTAACTACATTATAAATTTTTTCTACACTTAAAATAACACGTCAGTAAAAAAGCTGTCAACTGCGTTACAAATCGATTTGAATAATTTTCAATAAATTTTTAGTTGAAACCAGACAAGAAAAAATTCGGAATTTTATTTAAAAATCCATAATTATTTGAAATTTTATTTTTGTTTAAAAAAAAAATTCCCAAAAATGTATGAATTTTAAATTTGGAAAATAAAAATCTCAAAATTTAGAGAATTTTATTTTTATCGTAACAAATGTTTGAATAATTCTTTGAATATTATTTGAAAAATTCAAAATGAAAAAATGAAAACCCAAACACCTACAATAAAAATATTAAATACACAAATCTTGAAATCAAACTAGCAATTTCGCATTTTTTCTAATTTTTTCGGTGTTTGCAAATTTTATCAATAAATTAATATTTTTATATGGCGTCTTATATGCAAATTTCACAAAATAGCTCTTTGAATAATCGTTTGGTGGATAAACTGAATAAGAAATAAAGTACAATAAAAAACTAAATATACAAACTATATAACTAAATCCGCTATTTCGAGTTCTTTAGTTTTTATGGTGTTCGCAGATTTGATCGATAAATAATACCTTATATTCAAAATGCCCAATTGTGGAAAATTGTATAAGTTAACACAAAAAATATTTAAAACATCAAAATAAAATAAAAACAACTCACAAGCTACGTTGCATTCGATGACACGCGACACCTCATTTGCAAATAAGCTTTGTTCGTTCACATGCTGAGACAGCGTCTACTATCAACACGCGCAGCTAAGCCGTACCCATACTTCCAACGTTCACATGCTGATGCAGCAACTGCAAGTGCACGAGGTGGTGTAGTGTTAACCTATACGGTAGGGTAGAATAAGGTAGTATTAAAAAATTAAACTTCACTTGTATTTTCAATTTAAACAAATAAAGACTTGTTGTGCGCTTAAAAACCGCACAGCCAAAATAATTTTTTTAATAAAATTAAATAACGATAATTTATATGGCGCCCGAGCAGGGAACCTTCGATAAACTAACGAAGGTCCTTACGTTAAATTGAAACAAGTCAAGCCTTGACATCGATTCCTTAGTAATCCTCAAAGCGGACAAAAAGGGTCGTGCGTACGCCGAAACCGGTCAAGCTCGCTAACGCGAAATAAGTAAATTAATAAGTAAAGTTAAGTAACTAAGTTAAAACGGAATTAAAACAAAACTCCATTCGAATTAAAATAATAATTTAAACAAAGGACAATTGTGGCAAACCAAAAATTGTGAAAAAATAAGAAGGTGATGAAAAAATAATAAAATTGTGACAACAAATTAAAAATAAGTAACTGAGGCGTAAATTTAAGTTAAACAAAAAGAAATTTGGCATAAATTGACCACAAATTTGTGAAAAAAAATTTAAAATAAAAAGTTAAAAATAAAATTTTAAGTAAACTTAAACGAAAATAGTGCCTTAAAGAAGTTTAAAAGAAATATAAAAAAAAGTTAATTAAAATTAATACAAATTAAAAATCTTATGAAAAAATTTTTTTTTAATTTAAAGTAGTGACTTAAGGATTTTAATAATCTTAAAAGAAAAAAAAACTAACAGGACTAAATTCCTCAAAAGAATATAGAAAATTTAAAAGTAATAATAACTAAAAGCCTTTCTGTGCGCGACTCGCAAAAATAAAAACTAATTCAAAAATTAAACCTGTTATAATCAACAACAAGAAGTGCACAACAAATTACCAGCTTTAACATCATCATCATTCCAACACTGATACGCAGTAGCAGCATAAGAAGATTCTGCCGACAACACACATACAGCGATCACCAAGTGCAACAGCAATGCAACCGGGATTATTTATGTAAGAATAGCTTTAAGAAGTGGTTAATATCTTAAGAATATTTTTTTTTCCCCCTTTTCATCAAAACTAAAACTTGCTGTTAAAATAATTACCTATTGGAGTTAAAATTTGTTTAAATAATTTTCTATTGAAATTAAAAGTCGTTTACTAACTTGAAGATAATTTCCCATCTGCACTAAAATTCGTTTATTGCCCTAGAAAAATCAACTTCCAAACGGGATTAACAATTTGGTTAATATCTTAAAAAGTAATTTCTATCAGAGTCTAAATTCGTCTATTATCTAGAGAATAATTCTTTTTCTAGCAAATTTAGAAAATTTTTTCCTAGAAGTAGGAGAAATAGTTAAATTTACGATTAATATTGAATCCAAGTTTTATGATATTTTTTCTTACTCCTTGAAAATAACGGGAGCTAAAACAAACTAATTTTTCCAAATAATATTTCAACATAAATTTTTCCTCACAACTGATAAGCTTTTTCCCTACAATTGATTTCGAGTGATTCCGAATTTCCCATTTGGGACAAATCTTGAAAATTCCTGTATAACTATAACTGACATTATACTCCGACAACATGCCTGACGAGACAATCGAAGAGCTAACGAATAGACTTAGTAGAACACTCACGGTGAGTGGGACAACTTCTAACGGACAAGGACTCACTGAGCTCCAGAGGACTCAGATAGAGGAGATAGTTCGGGAGGCTATGGGAACGCCTTCGGACAATACCCCCGAAGAGGACGTGGATCAACCCATTGGTACAACGCCTACAAAACTGGAGGAGATCGATAGAGTGCCCGATTTGGTGAAATCCTTGAGGGAATTTTCTGGTGCAGTTGGAGAATTTAATTCATGGAGAAAGCCCGTGGATAGAGTCCTGGAACTGTACGAGTCTCTTAGGGGAACGGGGCGTTATTATGCTATATTACATACAATTCGCACCAAGGTCACTGGTGAAGCAGATACCGCTTTAGAGTCATACAGGACCCCACTAAACTGGAGTTCGATAAAGAAGTGCTTAATGATGCATTGATATTGGAACATTGGAGTACCAGATGACGGTACTCCGCCAGGGAAATAAAACAATAACGGAATTCTACCAGGCAGTGTACCAACATCTTTCATTGATACTCGATAAAGTTTCTTGCTTGGAATTGGAGGAGAACAGTCTCAGGGCAATGACGAATACTTACAGGGAAAAGGCACTGGATACATTCATTAGAGGTCTCAATGGGGACCTTCCGAGATTACTAAGCGTTCGCGAACCAACTTCATTACCCCAGGCATTGCATATTTGTCTCAAACTGGATAATATGACATTCAGGATGAATTATGCACATGGGCAGTTACCTAGGGGGAATATACAGAGGGATAGAATCGGCGCGACAAATTTCCAATCGGGAAGTGGGAAGAAGTTCTATCCGGAACTTGCCCATATGGGCGGGATAATGTCAACTAGACCACCACTTCCACCTCGTTATGTACCGAATATCAACGCAAGCTCCATTCCAAATTACAGTCCAGTATATCGGGATCAGAATATACGTACAAATTTTTATCAAAACTCAGGACCTAGACCATCATTCAATCCGCAAATCCCGAATAGACCCTTTTATCAATATAACAACCTTCAGAGCCCAAATCAAAATTCGAGTCATCAAGGACAACACGGTGTGGAACCTATGGATATAGATCGGTCCGTTCAAACGGGACGAGTTAACTACATGAATCGACCTCCGATAAATCAATTTCCCATAAGGACTGCTGGAACTTCTTTCCAGGGACCGGTTAATAAAATGCAGAGAAACTTCCATATGGAAACCCTGACCGAAGATCCTCAGCATAATTGGGATAATTATCCGATAGAAGGATACGAGACAGATGGAACGGGAAATGGTGAAGCTGACACAATCGGAGAATACTACCAGAAAATTCCAGAAGTCTTTGCAACAGAAGAAAATGCGGAAAATCAACTCGATTACGTCCAAGATGCAGTTAATTTTTTAGATTAAACTGTTCCTCGTTACCTTATTTTGAGGCAAAAACGGGGGACGGGCGAACATTGAAATTCTTATTAGATACAGGTAGTAACAAAAATTATATTAGACCCAGCTTTATAAAAAACCCAAAAGAGAACAACAAAATATTTTACACAAAATCGATAGGTGGCAACAGTAAGGTTTCTCATCACGCTTTTCTTAATATGTTTGGAATCGACGACACCCCAATCAAATTCTTCCTCCTCGATGGGCTGAAGTCATTTGACGGAATTTAGGGTAATGATAGTTTAAAGGAATTGTCTGCCGTTATTTACACAAGCGAAGACTATTTTACTGTTAGAGGAGGAAGAAAAATTCCTATTAAACCACACTTTACGCAAAACGTCAATAGTCTGGAATTAAGAACTCAACATTTGCCAGGAGAACAAAAAAGGTCATTGGAGAATATAATTAATAGGCATTATCAGCTCTTTTCGGATCCGGACGAAAAAGCAACGTATACTACTGTGGTAGAAGGTGATATCCGTACAACAACTAATGATCCAGTGTATTCAAAAAGTTATCCGTACCCTATGGCGCTAAAGGATGTGGTCGAGGAGGAAGTCAGCCGGCTCTTAAGAGACGGTATAATAAAACCATCCAGATCTCCATACAACTCACCGATATGGGTTGTACCAAAAAAGGAAGATTTATCAGGAAAACAGAAACACAGACTAGTGGTTGATTTCACAAAATTAAATGCCGTGACAATTGCAGACCGATATCCAATTCCTCAAATAAACGAAGTATTGGCCAATCTGGGGGGAAATAAATACTTTACGGGGGTGGACCTAAAGAGTGGGTTCCATCAAAATCCACTGAGGAAAGAGGACATGCAGAAGACAGCATTTTCAGTAAATAACGGAAAATATGAATTCACCAGGTTGCCATTTGGACTGAAAAACGCACCAGCGATTTTTCAGAGGGCTCTAGATGATATACTAAGGGAATATATCGGTAAAATATGTCATATTTATGTTGATGATATTATTATTTTCGGCAAGGATGAGAGTTCACATTTTAAGGCACTAGGGAAAATATTCGGAACATTGGAAAAAGCCAATATGAGGATCCAACTTGATAAGTGCGAGTTCTTCAGGATAGAGGTAGAATTCTTAGGATTCATTGTATCGAGTGACGGAATAAAGACCAACCCCAAGAAGGTCGAATCTATTCTTAAACTCTCATATCCTGGAACACTGAAAGAACTTCGGTCGTTCCTTGGACTCTCCGGATACTACAGGAGATTCATAGGAGGTTACGTGGATATGGCGAAACCGTTGACAACTTTACTAAGAGGGGAAGATGGACGGGTATCTAGATCCATAGCCAGCCGGACAAGAATTTTCCTTAACGAAACTGCCAAAGGTGCTTTTGACGCATTGAAAAATGCACTAATATCATATGACGTAATACTATCGCATCCGGACTTCGAAAAGGATTTTCAGCTAACTACGGATGCATCTAACTACGCTATTGGCGCAGTACTAAGCCAGGAGGATAAACCGATAACATTTATTTCGAGAACATTGAGCTCAACTGAGGGAAATTATGCCACTAACGAAAGAGAGATGTTGGCCATTATATGGGCATTAAATTCCTTAAGGAATTATTTGTACGGATCGAAGAAGGTAGTTATCTATACGGATCACCGACCATTGACATATGCCCTTAGTAGTAATAACCATAACTCCAAAATGAAAAGATGGGAATGCATTTTGGAAGAGTATAATTATGAACTAAGGTATAAGCCAGGTCGTACAAATGTAGTTGCCGACGCTCTATCTAGAAACCAAACGGAAACGCATGTTCTTCATAATCAAACGGACTCGTCCACAGCAACACAACACAGTGCGGAAAGTTCATCTGACAATTTCATACCCTGCGTTGAAACTCCAGTCAACGTCTTCAGGAATCAAGTATTCATCGACATTGCTGATACGCCTTCATATCAGTTTAAAATCGTATTCCCAGGAATTCACAGACACCTAGTAGTGGAACCAAATTACAGCGAAGAGCGACTTAAAAGTATTCTAAAAAATTATTTAAACCCGTCAGTTATCAATGGTATAAAGACTACCGAACCGATAATGGGAAAAATACAAAATTTTTACCCAAATCATTTCTCCAATTATAAGTGTAGATTTACCCAATTACTCGTAGAAGATATAGTATTCGAAAACGACCAGGAAAATATAATTCTGTAGGAACATAACAGGGCCCATCGCAATGAAAAGGAGAACAAACTACAGATTTTAGGAAAATTTTATTTTCCAGGAATGGCGGGGAAAATAAAACGAATTATAAAATTGTGCGCAACGTGTAAAAAGAACAAATATGAAAGACATCCAAATTGGCCTGAGCTCGGGGAAACACCAATACCAACTTATCCCGGACATACAGTTCACCTTGATATATTCTCAACGGATCGTAAATTGATATTAACCTCTATCGACAAGTTCTCAAAATTTGCACAGGTAAAGTTACTGAACGGAAGATCAATAGAAGACGTTAGAAAGCCCCTTAGAGAAATTCTGTTTTCATTCGGCATTCCAGGGCATATTGTTATGGACAACGAACCTTCTCTGAACTCGGCATCAATCTTGTTCATGCTAAAGGACTGAAAATTAATGTTTTCACAACCCCCGTGTACAGAAGCGAGGCTAATGGTCAGATAGAACGGTTCCATTCTACTCTAGCCGAAATTATGAGATGCCTTAATAGTGATGGAACATCAAGTAATTTCGAAGAATTATTGGAAAGAGCGGTTAACGAGTATAATCATTCAATTCATTCCACAACAAACAGGAGGCCAGTCGATTTATATTTTGGGAGGACGGTGAATTTTTCCCCGCAGGATGCCGAAATAACCAGACAATCTAATGTGGAGAGGCTCAGGCAAAAGCAGAGAAAAGATTTGGAATATCACACTAGGAAGCAAAAACCGGTCAAAGACTACGTACCGGGACAACTGGTTTACGTTAGAACCAACAAACGTTTGGGTACAAAGCTGAGTAATCGGTTTAAGGGGGAACTTGTTAGGGAAAACCGGCATACAACTATAGTTACCGAAAGTAGCCGCGTCGTGCATAAAAGCCACATTAGGAATTGATATGATTTTTATTTTTTAGGTAATTTCAAAATACATTTGTATTCCTTAATTTTTTATTACTATTACAGTTTACTTGTTGGAACCGTATTCGCGGACTTCAACATTTTGGACTACTCTAATGCCAGATTGATAACCATCCAGAATGGTATTGCGAGGAAACAGGATGGCACATTCAAAGTTATACACTCAATCAATCTCGAACAATATCGAACCTTATCGGAAGATCTAGAGTCTATAGTAGACGTGAATATTACATATAGTCATCCGCTCCGTCCGTTTTTAACACAACAGGTCATGAGTATAAAAAGTCTTCTGAGACGCCTAGCTCCAAACAGAACTAGGAGGTCGATCGATTTTATTGGCAGTGCATGGAAGTGGATTGCCGGAACCCCGGACAGTCATGATTTCGAGATTCTGGACCGGAAAATAGGGAATCTCCTCGAGAATTATAATAGACAGTTGATAATAAACGAACTGACCACTTACAGGACACGGGAAATTTCGAATATTACTAATGAAATATTAAAAGTAAAGAGGGAAGATTGGAACAATGAATTAGCAAGAAACTTGGAACACAAATTAATTTTGATAGAAAAAGAATTACAGAATATCGAATATGCCATCCAATGGGCAAGAGTACATATTGTTAACTCATTTATCCTATCGAAAACTGAAGTTGAAACTCTAAATGATGTATTAACTACCTATAATATTCCGCTTTTTAGTGTAGATGAGTTGTTGTCTTCCGGAAATGTTAAAATTGTATCAAACAATAAGGAAATTCTGTACATTCTAAGTATCCCAATCACTCAAAACAATGTCTGTAAAATGTTCTTGGCAAAACCTGTAAAAATTCGATATTTTGTTGATAAAATTGAATTTAATAAAATTTTGAATTGTAATAACGATCTTTCCGCTATTAAAGACAACTGCAAGAATTATAACGAATTAACTATATGTAATAGAGATAAGCTAATTGAATTAAAAGAAGATTATTGTATAACTAAACTATTTAAGAACAAGATAGGGAACTGCACCCAGGTTAACAACGAACACATACCCACCATAGAGGAAATCGAAAGCGACCTGATACTTCTGAATCAATATGATGGAACAATCAAAGCGAACGAGGAAGAAATTGTCTTAAATGGAACTTACTTGGTAAAATACTTTAACACAACAATCTACATAGACGACCGAAAATTTTTTTCAAAGGAAGTAAGCGGCAGTAAACCTCTACCAGCATTCCTGCAACCAAAAGCTAATAATGTAATAACGGAAGAAGTATTATCCCTAGAAAGAATTCAGAAGATAAACAAGGGGAATATAAAAAGACTCGAGCTGCTTGAACACAAAAACAACATATTAACATCATCAAGCATATTAGCTTTAGCTGCTGCATTTTTGGCTGTAGTTTGGATATTAGTGAAAAGGAAAATTAATCAAAAAAAATTGTGAAATGGACACGGAAAAAAATTCTCATAGAACAACGGAAGAAGAACCAAATATGGAACCAAAAACTAACACTGTACAACAAGTGAAAAAAAACATTGGAAATAGAAAAGAAGAAAAACGAGAAGAAAAATCCAAGTATTTATGATCTACAAGCGTTCTAGACAATCGGGACGATTGTATTTAAGGAGGGAGGAGTTAACACAAAAAATATTTAAAACATCAAAATAAAATAAAAACAACTCACAAGCTACGTTGCATTCGATGACACCCGACACCTCATTTGCAACTAAGCTTTGTTCGTTCACATGCTGAGACAGCGTCTACTATCAACACGCGCAGCTAAGCCGTACCCATACTTCCAACGTTGACATGCTGATGCAGCAACTGCAAGTGCACGAGGTGGTGTAGTGTTAACCTATACGGTAGGGTAGAATAAGGTAGTATTAAAAAATTAAACTTCACTTGTATTTTCAATTTAAACAAATAAAGACTTGTTGTGCGCTTAAAAACCGCACAGCCAAAATAATTTTTTTAATAAAATTAAATAACGATAATTTATCTTATATGCTACACAAATTAATTAAAAAACTTAATAACGATTTATATTCCGCTAACGAATATATTGATGCAAAAATTTTCCTTTTTGCAAAATATTTTTATTTTTGTTATTCTGTAAATTTCCTAGTGGGGCATTTTTGGCCAAAAGTATAAAAATTAACCCCATATGGATCACGTTACACAAAATAATTATTTTTATCCAGTTGAGATTTTTTTTTATAAATTTAATGGCTTTACAATCTCGTAGTCGTAATTAATATTAAGTTCCATGGGTCTTTCCTGACCCCAGGCCACTAAGGGTTAAATTTTTTTTAATGAAATGAAAAATTAATTATAATCTAACCAAATTTGAGTGCTGTTTTTCCGAAAACCGTGTAAAATTTGATGAAAACATTAAAATTTTTAAAATTTTTGACAAAATGAGCAATTTTTGTAAAATGTCCTGAAAAGCAGTCGCTCCAAACACGAACTCGAATTATCATTTTTCCAATTTATTTTTTTTTTTTAATATCAACTATTATGTGGTACAAATAGTAATCGACATCTCCAAATTAGGCATTTTAAAAAATCTATAAAATTAATTTTAATAAAAAATAAATGGAATAAAAAATAATTTTTTCCGAAATTTCGAATTTTGGGAATTTTTAAAAGTAATAAACTTTTTTTCCAAAAGGGGCCATTTTCGTCCAACTTTCGGGAAGGGTTAACGTTTTCCAAAAAAAAAAATCGATTTCTTCCATTTGGGACCATTTCCAATAAAAGTGTATGAACGAAAATCCACAAACCGCTATTTTAAGGGACAGTCTAATATACATATACACATAAATTGCAAAATAATAGCGGAACGCGAAAAAAGTCTTTATGGTACAAAATATTTGCTAAAGCCCCGTTTATTTGCTAAAGCCCAGTATGACAAAAATTATGCTGAAATTGTCTGGTTGTCAAAAAAGTATAAAAGAAAATCTTTTCAGTATTCAGACTGTTATCGACACACACAACAAATAAATTAAAACAGTTATATTTTCTTCTATTATTACTTTTTTTCACAACTAGTTGTTTTTAATCTTTGTTTAACATTTATTTGTGAATAACACAACACTTGTGTTGAGACAAGTGGTAACTTTATGAAATATTTCAAAAATTAAATCTTGTCAAAAAAGTGTGACCGTATTTTAAAATGTGTGCACCCATTTTGACATGTGTGTAACGAACAGTGTTCACACAATTATACATTTTCGTTATATAACACATTTCTGACATGTATAACACACTTGTGTGATAATTAGGGTTTGGGGTTCGGGAATTCCTGGGAAATCCCGGGAAAAGTTTGCCAGGAAATCCCGGGAAAACGGGAAATTTTAAAAATATTAAATTTTTTAAATTGTTTTTGTTTCGAATAGGATTTTTTAATTTTAGTCATAAAAAACATTTTAAATACCAAAACAAAAATGACATTGTTAAAATCTTTTAAAAGGAAATACATTTATTTGACACACAAATAAACTCTTTGCCAAGTAATTAGGAGCATTTCAACTAATAAAGATTTTTCGCATAACTTATTCAAAATTTTAGTAGTAAAACCTAAAAACTTGGTAAAATGTTTAAAAGAAATATGAAAAAAAGTTTTGTTTCTTACAAATAATCGCCCTTACTATCTAAATTTTTCAAATGTATAATTTAGGTAAAGTCGACTTCAGTTAAAATATTGGGTGGCAGTATACCTTGACTTGGTGTATTTTTGGAGCATTCTGATTGGTTAATTTATTTTCAACCAATCAAAATATTTGAAAATATAAATATTTTTGTAAGGTTTTCATACACAAAATAAACAAAAACGGTTGATTAAAAATAAAGTCGACTTTAAATTTAAAATACTCCATTATATTAAGGGTCAATAGTTTTATAAGTAACGTTTTCATTAATAAATGTGAAAAGAAAAGACTAATGGTTAACGGTGGTATCTAAATTTGGTTATCCGACATCTAAATTTGGTTCACAAAAAAAAAACAAAAAAAATTGATGGTCATGCAACTACACTTGAAGAATAACGTTTCAGCTAAAATTAGCAAAGTACCCTAAGAAAAAAGTGTAAGCTGAATAGGCATTAAAGGTTTTATGGTAGGGCAAACATTTCCTGAAATGGTATCCAAATTAGCCGCAGTCAATCCGCACCATAACTAGATCTTCGTTTATTCGAGAAAGTTTTTATAATAAAAACCTGGCATTGCAAAAAATGAAACCGATGTAAAGAACATTATATTAAATTACTACAATCATGTAAAAGATATCACGATAAAAGAAATATCGAGCAATATTTCTAACAATAGGAGATTTACTATAATCTTAGATGAATGGACAAGAATATCACAACATATTTGAACATATGTATAAAAGGAAATAATTCATTTTATAACCTGGGGTTGGTTTATTATTATAATGCTGATGAAATAAGAAGAATTGTAGAAATAAGACTAGAAGAGTTTTATTTGTCTTTGGAAAATAACATTGTGGCCACCATATCTAATGGGCCAAGTGTGATGAAACGATTTGTTTCCGACAGTCCAGTAGTAGGTGCTTTCTGCTAGAAACATGCAATTCATTGGCAGTGCTGCGAGTAATTTATGTAAAATCAAATGTTCAACATTCTGATATTTTTTACTTTGAATTCTCACTACACAGACTGCATTTGTACTGAAATAGTGTTTTTTTTAACAAAAATTACTTATATAGGTGGTTTTCATTAACAATTTTGTTCAAAAATATTTACCGGGATTCCCGGGAATCAAATTTTTTCATTCCCGTTTCCCGGGAAATAAAAAAGTCCGGGAAATCCCAAACCCTAGTGATAATCTAAACGGGGCTTAAAAGGCATATTCAGCGATTTACATTCTGCAAACGAATATATAGATACAAACATTTTCCTTTTTGCAAAATTTTTTTGCGAATTTTTTTGCAAACTAATCACCAAACTTTTTTATATGAAATGGTTAGTATATATAGTTCCTAGAATATGAATTTAAAAAAAGTGCTCTCAAGAAATTGCAAAGTAATGGCGGAACGCGAAAATAGACTTTATGGTGCAAAATAGTTATTAAAATATTCCCGAGTAAAAAAAATAATATAATGTCATATGTAATGATATCTTATTTAATATAATTGGAGATATGCTATGATCCGAAAAATGGTGGATAAAATTATATCGGATAAGATCTAAATATATTGAATCATATAGAATCTTTTCCGGATTTTGACCCGATATAATCATATCTAATTTGATGTAGAGAGACATAATTATATCTGGTTCAAAATAAAAACTAATAAAAAGTACATACTAAAAAATAACACCCTTAAGAAATCAAAATTTAAATAAAAATTTAAGTATTTAGAAGAAGTTGTACATAATTGTTACCAAGCATTTTAAGCCTTCTCATATAAAATTTTATTCTACCCGTAAACTGTGTAAACCTGATATGTTTACGAGTTTAACCCTCTAATGCTCTTTCTTCTGATTGCGATAATATTTAAACTATATATTTGGCATTGAAAATCTACTATGGAAGAAATATTAAAATTTTAATTTATCGCTTTATTTAGGCGATATCGCATAATAAAGGTTGAAGACGAATCAAGAAATCCAGTAGTTAAAAAATTTCGGTTTTTGCTATAAATAACACTATGTATCAATAAAATAAAATCACGTACTGAAAATTACTCACTTAGTCTTGTTCTTTCAGAAGTTATGGCGATTTTCGCTTTTTGAAAATTACGAAATTTGGCACAAAACATCAATAAATTTTGACGAAACTAGCTTTGCTTACTACTAGCTCTGAGTATCCCAGTGTAGAAACGGTAATGACATTTCATTATTTTTTGGACTACCAGTAATGACACCCACTTACGTTCTGTATTATTTTAAAACATATAATAATGAGTTACTGATAATGACTTATTTTTATCATTATTTCAAATATAAAATAATTTTTTAGATATTTTTGAAAATTTTTTGAAATCTATTTTTAGACTCAATATTTTTTAAACACTGGTAAGGATATATGTAACCACATATTTTTTGATTTTTTGTATGTTGGCGAGTAAGCTTACTTGTGTGCAGCAGGTCAATTGTGTTTTCATCTATTAAATATTACATGTCGATATAGCTCAGATGGTAGAGCTGTTGACTGGCAATCTGTAGACCCAGGTTCGATTCCCGCAAATTTTATTAAAAAAAAAATGTTTTTTTTATGTAATTTATTTTTTAGAAAATCTATTTTTAGACTCATTATTTTTGTCAGCACTGGTAAGCACATAGGTAACGATATATTTTTTGATTTTTCGTATGCTGGTGTGTAACGACAACTCATTATTTTTCGCGAGATCGCCATATAAAGGTAATAAGAAATGTAATAACAAAAGTAAATAGTTACCATTACCAAGTATGTAGTTACATAACCACATATCTGGTAATGATTTTCTACACTGGGATGTAACCTGTGTTTAATTTCAGCTAGTTTTTGAGTTAGAAATATATTCGTAAGATGTATCCTGACGTTATACTGTGAGTCCTGGAGCAAAATTTGTAGCTGATTTTATAAGTAGAGACTAGGGTTTGGAGTTCGGTAATTCCCGGGAAAATAATATTTTTTTCCCGGGAAAACGGGAAATTTTAAAAATATTAAGTTTTTTAAATTGTTTTTGTTTGGAATAGGATTTTTAAAATTTTTCAAATGTATATTTTAGCTAAAGTCGACTTTAGTTAAAATATTGGGTGGCAGTATACCTTGACTTGGTTTATTTTTGGAGGATTCTGATTGGTTAATTTATTTTCAACCAATCAAAATGTTTGAAAATATAAATATTTTTGTAAGGTTTTCATTCACAAAATGAACAAAACCGTACGATTAGAAATAAAGTCGACTTTAAATTTAAAATACTCCTTTATATTAAGGGCCAATAATTTTATAAGTAAATTTTTCATTAATAAATGTGATATTTTCAAGTAATTTTACTTTATTTTAATACACCTGCTTTCAAACTAATATATTCTTTTATATTAAAGAATAAAATGTCCGGAGTATGTAAATACATACTTCCCAAAAAAGGAAAATGCAGCGCAGTGCAATATTTGCCCTAAAAGACTAATGGTTAACGGAGGTATCTAAATTTGGTTATTCGACATCTAAATTTGGTTCACAAAAAAAAAACAAAACTGATGGTAATGCAACTTTTCTTGAAGAAAACAACAAGAATAACGTTCCAGTTAAAATTAGCAAAGTACCCGAAAAAAAGTGTAAGCTGAATAGAGGCATTAAACGTTTTATGGTAGGGCAAACATTTCCTGAAATGGTATCCAAATTAGCCGCAGTCGACGGAATGTCAATCCACATCATAACTAGATCTTCGTTTATTCGAGAAAGTTTTTATAATAAAAACCTGGCATTGCCAAAAAATTTTACAATCATCTAAAAGATATCATGATAAAAGAAATATCGAGCAATATTTCTAACAATAGGAGATTTACTATAATCTTAGATGAATGGACAAGAATATCACAAAAGAGATATTTGAACATATGTATAAACGGAAATAATTCATTTTATAACCTGGTGTTGGTTTATATATCAAGAAGATGTAATGCTGATGAAATAAGAAGAATTGTAGAAATAAGCCTAGAAGAGTTTTATTTGTCTTTGGAAAATAACATTGTGGCCACCATATCTAATGGGCCAAATGTGATGAAACGGTTTGTTTCCGTCATTATGGTACAAAATATTTGCTAAAAGGCTTATTCAGTGATTTACATTCTGCAAGCGAATATATTGATACAAACATTTTCCTTTTTGTAAAAATTTTTTTCAGAGTTTTTTCCACCAAGTTTTTTGATGAGAAATGAGTATTAAAGTTAATAGATTATGAATTAAAAAACCGCACTTAAAACATTTCAAAATAATGGCGGAACGCGAAAAAAGCCTTTATGGTACAAAATATTCATTAACAAGCTTAGTCAGCTTACATTCTGCAAACAAATATATTGATGCAAACGTTTTCCTTTTATCAAGATTTATTTTCGCGATTTGTTTTGCAATTACCAAACTTTGGTATAAGGTATTATGGTCTCTTGATTATAAATTTTTAATAACCTCACTTAAAAAATTAAAAAATAATGGCTAAATGCGAAAAAAACATGTCGTGATATTATTGTATGAAGGGAACAAAATGTTCAGAACTACTCTTAATATAAAATTTTGTTAACTACATGCTAATCTTTATCACAAATTTAAATTTTTACCAATTTACATACATTTATGTTAATTTTTTATAGGAAAATAAAACTCCATAAAATTCAAAATACTATTCAATAGAGAATTTTTCCTTTAAAACTCTTTACTGAATTTAAAATAATATCATAAAGAATTTTAAGATGAATGGGGGAATATTTAGTTGATCTCTTATTTTATTTAAAAGTTATGAAGTATTTTTTTCAAAAAAAAACTTGTAGAATTTTATCACTAAAGAATTTTAAATTTTAAGCTTTTCTGTTGTCTGGTTGAAACGCTAATTAAAGCAAATATTTTAGTTATCTTCCTTTTATACAATACAATCAGAATTCAAATTTGCACGCACATGTACGCACATTTTCGCACATCTTGTGCATGTGCAAATTTGTCTTTATACTTCACACATGTGCGCGCACATGGATGCAAAAAATCTATGAAATTTAAAAAAAGTTTCAAACATCAGAAAAAATCGCCAAAACAAAAAAAATTCAAAAATTTAAAAAAATCGTCAAAATTGAAAAAAAAATACACCAAAAATCGCCAAATTTGAAAAAAAAAAATTATCAAAAGTGAAAAAACTTTAAAATTAAAAAAAAAACGTCAAAGTGAAAAAATCACCAAAATAAAAAAAATAAAAAACTTTAGAAAATCGTCAAAAATAAAAAAAAATCGTCAAAATTAGAAAAAAATTTTAAAAAATGGCAAAAATTTAAGAAATCGCAAAAATTGGAAAACAAATCGCCAAATTTAAAAAATTATGTAGATTTTCTAAAAAATTTAAAAAAATCGGCAAAATTTTAAAAAATCTTCAAAATTTCTCAACATCGTCAAAAATAATAACAAATCGGCAAATTTAAAAAAATCGTTAAAAATTAGAAAAAATCGTCAAAATTTAAAAATTTTGAAAAAAAATCGTCATAACTTGAAAAATTGTCAATATTTGAAAAAATTGCCCAAATAGCCAAAATTTAAAAAAAATCGTTAAAAATAAGACAAAATTGCAAAATATCGGAAAAATCTTGAAAAAATCGTCTTGAAAAAATTGTCAATATTTAAAAAAATTACCACATTTGTCAAAAATTGGAAAAATTTTGAAAAATCGTCGTAACTTGAAAAAATCGTCAATATTTGAAAATAGTCAAAATTTAAAAAAAATTGTCAAAAATAGACCAAATCGCCAAAATTGCAAAATATCGTAAAAAATTTGAAAATATCGTCTTAAAAAATTGTCAATATTTGAAAAAATTCGTGAAAATTTTGAAAAAATTGTCAATATGTATTTGAAAAAACTACCAAAATCGTCAAAATTTCAAAAAGTTGTCAAAAATTTGAAAAATTTTGTAAAAACTTTGAAAAAAATCGTCATAACTTGAAAAAATCGTCAATATTTGAAAATAGTCAAAATTTAAAAAAAATATATCAAAAATTTAACAAAAAATTGTGAGTATTTGAAAAAATTACCAAAATCGTCAAAATTTTAAAATGTCACCAAAATTGGAAAAAATCGGAAAATTTTGAAAAAATTACCAAATTTCCAAAAAAAATTACCAAAATTTCAAGAAGTCCTCAAAAATTGCAAAAATTAAGAAAATTTAAAAACTTTGGTGTAAATATTTTTCCTCTAGCTCTTCTAGTTTCCGAGATATGGACGAATAAAATTTTATTTACGCGATTTTCGCACTTATTTTTCCACAGATGATTCACTATGACTTCCCTGTTCCAAAACCGTTGTCCGTTTTCATTTAACTCATTCAGATTTCGAGATATGGGCGATATACCAAATAAAAGACCTTTTCTCTCTACGAGGCTTAGTTTTCGAGAAAAACGCGATTTTAAAATCAAGCAATGCAAGTCAAAATTTAGTTTCGGTATCGAGGTATTGGTAGTGGGTTTTGAACTTCGCTGCAGTCATTTTTCCTCTAGCTCTTCTAGTTTAGGGGATATGGACGACTAAACTTTTATTTAAGCGATTTTCGCACTAATGTTTCCACAAATGACTCACTTTGACTTCCTTGTTTCAAAACCGTTTTCCGTTTTCATTTAACTCATTCAGTTTTAGAGATATGGGCGATATACCAAATAAAAGGCCTTTCCTATTACGAGGCTTAGTTTTCGAGAAAAACGTGATCTTAAAATCTAGCAATGCAAGTCAAAATTTAGTTTCGGTATCGGAGTATTGTTGGTGGGTTTTTTAAACATTTTTCTTCCAGCTCTTCTAATTTCCGAATTATGGACGACTAAAATTTTATTTAAGCGAATTTCGCCTTTATTTTCTAAATTTTAAAATTTTGCCGATTTTTTTAAAATTTTTAAAATTTCGATAATTTTTTCCAATTTTTGTGTTTTTTTTCCAATTTTGGAAATGTTTTAAAATTTTGACTTTTTTCAATTTTGGCGATTATTTTTAAAATTTTTGACGATTTTTCAAATTTTGACAATGTTTTTTTCCAATTTTGGAGATTTTTTCAAATTTTTACGATTTCTTTAAATTTTAGCGATTTTTTCGAATTTTTGACGATTTTTTTCCAATTTTTGTGATTTTTTCCAATTTTGGAAATTTTTTAAAATTTTGACGATTTTTTTCAATTTTGGCTTTTTTCCAATTTTTAACGATTTTTTTAAATTGTTTTCAATTTTGCAGGTTTTTACAAATTTTGAACGATTTTTCAAATTTATACGATTTTTTCCAATATTGGCGATTTTCTTAAATTTCGTTGATTTTTTTAAATTTTGACAATTTTTTTTTAACTTTGTGATTTTTTAAATTTTAACGATTTTTTTTAAAATACGGCTATTTTTTCATATTTGGTGATTTTTAAAAAATTTTGACAGTTAGTTTTTCAATTTCGGCAATTTTTTATCCATTTTGCAATTTTTTAAAATTTTTATCGATTTTTTTTAAATATTGGCGATTTTCGACAATATTAGCGATTTTTTTATAATGTTAGCTATTTTTTTAATGCACGAGCATACGCACTTGCACTCACACATGTGTATGTGCGAATTTGTATTCGCACTTCACACATGGAGATGTGCATGTGCGGATAGTATTTGCGAAGTGCAAAATATTTTCGCACATGCACATTTGCGAAATATAAAGAGAAATTCGCACATGCACATGTGCAAGTGCGAATTATAAAGTCAAATTCGCACATGCACATGTGCAAGTGCGTCTTTTGTCTGCACATCAATTTTTGCACATGTACATGTGCGTGCAATACAAACCCTGCTGAAAATCCTCAGTAATTTAACTAATTTTGGATGTTAATTTTCAAAATTATTTACAACAATTCTTAAGAACCCATTTGCTAAATTTTACACAATTTATTTTTAAAATATAATATTTTCAAATTTTTTGTTCGAACGTTAATCACAAATTAGTGAGAGTCGCTATTTTTCAGCCTCATTTATTTAAAGTGGGGATCGGTATAAACTCTGATGTTTTGCACATAAGTAATCAAACTAACTTTAAACATAACTTCTTATGGTTATCCTGTTTGCAAGAAAAAAATTTTGGAAAACTAATACGCACGGTTTTTATTTAATAAAAAATAAAAATATTGAACTAGAGGCTGAAAAATAGCGACTCTCACTATAATATTTTCATATTATAATTTACCCGGATTTGCGCCTCCAGTTTATCCGAAATTTTAATGATGGCGCTATTTCTTCTCCTCCAGGTTTTTAAAATGATCCTTAACTTGAAAAATAAGAGAGACAAACTAAGAGAGACAGAGCAAAATGGATGAGTTTTTCGAGTATCCCTTACTATATAAAAAAGCTTATTTTTATATAAAAACGTACATCGGTGGACCCTCGGAAATTTTTAATAATAAAATTCCATTTCATATAATGGCCCCTATCTCGAAAACTAAGCGAGATAGAGTAAAACAGCCCTTAGAACATGACCCCGTTCCCAAAGGGCCCCGAGAACCTACATTTTATAATCAGTGAATCATTCCAAAGGGAACCGGGACACTTATCGGAAGAAGGTCTCTGGATTTAGACAAAATTCTGTTCGTAGATCCTCATGACTATCACGAAATTTACTGTTTTTAAATTTTTGTAAAATTCGTTTATTTCGCTTTTTTTTCGCTGTTTTTAGTTGATTTTTTTTTTGAGTAAATTTTTGAAAAATAAAATAAATTTCAAAAATAAATTGTTGAATGCAAAAAGGATAATACAATTTGAAAAATATCCTTAATTTGAAAATATCTCAAAAAACCCATCTTTAATTTTCTTTAAATTATTGAAGCAGATAACCCAAAATTTCAGCTACAGACTGTGCAAATTTCAAATTGGAACGCCATTGGGTCAAAAGAAAACACTATTTTTTAACAAAGTTTTTTGAATTTTCACAAATAAACATAAAACTGCATGACACAATCTTGACTTTTAAAAATTAATAGAGCTCTGACCACCAATTCTATATATTTTGGACATGCTGATTACAATAGCGTTCTTTGTTTTTCGATCAATGGTGCAGATTTTTCGCTAAATGTCTTTAAAGTTTGGCGGTTTTTAATTTAGTTTTTTATATACAAAAATTTTCAAATGCAATCAATACAAATTTTTTTTTGGTGAAATGTACACTGAGAGAATTATCCTTCATGATATTAATGATATAATTTCATAGAATTGTTTTCGTGGAACCAATGAAGAATTTCATTTTGTATTTAATATTTAATTAATATTATGAAATTTTTCATAACTTTTGTTTCATAAAATTTCATAAAAAAAATTCATTGAATTTCATAAATTAGATCTCCATAAATTTAATGAAAATTTTCTTTACACTCAAAAAAGTTTGACAGTTCCAACATGACAGTTGTTTGTGTAGTAATCAGTAGTTGTTGTTTTTAACAGTAATTACACTTGTTTTTCTATAGACAAATGCAAAACAACTTTTATGACTGTTATTTAAGAAAACAACTAACGAAAAGTACTGTGTTTTCGTAATAGTTGTTTAAATCAGTTATTTTTAATATCATAATGGACAACTACCAAAACAGTATTTTTACAGTAAACTGCAGTTTTTGTTAGTTATTTAAAAAATATAAAATTTCGTTGAATTTTTTTTAATTTTAAAAATTCTTGTTTAGTTTATATTTTTTATTATTGATATATTTCTAGTTGACAAATAAAAATCAGATAGTTGTATTGTATCTCCAATGCATAAAAGCACAATAACTGGAGAACGGTTTGGAATTTTTACTTCAAATTTTAAATAGACTGAGTAATACCACATATTACATATTATTTTTATACATATTATTTAAAAGTATATTTTCTTTTATAAAGAAAAATAATTGACTGTAAAAAACAGTAGTTTTTACCGATTTTGTCAGTTGTTTTGAAATTTTTGTAGAAAAATTGTATCAGTTAATTTACGACATTGGTAGTTATTTTTAATGCATTTGAGTTATTTTTCAACAGTTAAAAATAATAAAAGTTTTAGTTATTTTAAATGTAAATACCTTTGTCGCCTTTTTAACTCCATATACCTTTGTTTTAACTGTCAATTTCAGTAGATTCTACCGACAAACTTTTGTGAGTGAATATACATATATGAAATTGTGCAATAGTATTTACTTTTTTTTTATAAAATTTGTCATTTCCTGAGAGAATAATCTTTTATAATTTTTATTTTTTTTAAATAAATTTTTTATTATTAATTTTGGACTATAAAATTTTTTTATAAATTATATTAATTTTTTCGAAACTTGTTTCTTATGAAACTTTTTAATTTAATGAATTCTTTCTTTAGATATATGTATTTTGAACTTCCGTAAAATATGTTACGATTTTATTACGCCTTTTGCATTTCTTAAGTACTTTTTATTTATCCACTCCAGCTTAGCAACGACAACAACCAACTATAATAAATAATAGTAAATGAAATTGCTTCATAGATTTTATGAAGCTCTTCATTGGCTGAATGATTTATTCTTTGGACGAGTGGCCTATTAATTTTATGAAGAGTTTCATTAATTTTATGAACTTTTCATAAACATTGACTTTAATGAAACCTGTTTCATAGATTCTATGAATAGTTTCAATGGACGAGTTCCAGTGACAATTTTCATTGAAACTATGAAGAAATTCATTACTGAAATGACGAAAATTATCTCAGTGTAGGCACAGGACATGTATTCATATTTAAGCTTAAAATCTGATGCATAAAACTTAATATTAAACTACTGTTCGCGTTCTATATGGATTTTTATGGTTTTTTAAGGTTTTAGCCAATTAAATCACTGAAAGCTAAATCGGCCTTAGTAAATGATATTTCATCTGTAGCAGCATATACGTTAAAATCGCGACTTTTGAAAAATTTTATATGGCAGCATAGCTTTTCAAGTTGCCCCCAAAGTCCAACTTTTAGTATAATATGGGGTCACCTCTAAAAACTGTTTTTGCAAAATTTCGAGCAAAACAGTTTTCATTTGCAAAAGTTATCGCAATAAATACATTTTTTACTAAGTGTCTTTAGTACGATACTAACTACGATAGTAAAAAATGTATTTATTGCGATAACTTTTGCAAATGGAAACTGTTTTGCTTGAAATTTTGCAAAAACAGGTTTTAGAGGTCACCCCATATTATACTAAAAGTTGGACTCTGGGGACATCTTGGAAAGCTACGCTGTCATATAAAATATTGCAAAAGTCGCGATTTTAACTTATAGGCCGCTACAGATGAATACATTTTTTTTGTTGAAATATTTCCTTTTAATTGCTTCTTTACTAAGCAATATCATTTATTGAGGCCGATTTTGCTTTCAGTGATTCAATTGGCTAAAACCTTAAAACACCGTAAAAATTCATTATTAACACGAACAGTTGTTTTAGTATCAAGTTTTATGCATCAAATTTTAAGCCTAAATATGAATACAGGTCCTGTGCCTACATTTCACCACAAAAAATTTATATTAATTGCATTTGAAAATTTTTGTGTATAAAAAACTAAATGGAAAACCGCTAAAATTTAAAGGCATTTCGCGGAAAATATGTACCTTAGATCGAAAAAGGTACGCCATTGTAATCAACATGTCCAAAATATATATAATTGATGGTCAGAGCTCTATTAATTTTTAAAAGTCAAGATTGTGTCATGCAGTGTTATGTTTATTTGTGAAAATTCAAAAACCTTTGTTAAAAAATAGCGTTTTTCTTTTGAACCCATTGGCGTTCCAATTTGCACAGTCTGTAGCTTCAATATTGAGTTATCTGCTTCAATAATTTAAAGAAAATTAAATATGGGTTTTTTGAGATATTTGCAAATTAAGGATCTTTTGCTAATTGCATTATAGATTATATAGGCATTGCTAGGTGAAAACAATCGGATAACGCGTTCAAAAGTTGTAATCATTTGAACAACGTGTATTTATCACAAATTTACTGAAAAAAATCAACTTAAAACAGCGATAGAGCACGTACCAAAATGAATTTGGAAAAAAAATTTTACGTTTAATATCGTGACACTTAGCAGAATGTATGTACCAAGTTTTGTAAAAATCGAAAGGGGTCATGTTCAAAATCTTACATTTTTGTACCCATTTTATATGGAATGATACCAGTATAACTACAAATAAAACTGTAGTTTACTAATTTTTTTACTTCAATTTAGATTTTTTAAATTTAACAAAAATACGTTAAAATCATCTAATCTTATTTTATGCCAAACAAGAGTAATAAATGTTTTTAAATTAACTATTTTTTCTGTATATCCAACAACGAACTTTCAATATTTAACTGAAAATGTTGAGAAATAAAAAAAAAAATAATAAAAATGTAGACTGCAATTCTAGTACCTATTAAAAAATATAAAATTTATGATTAAAAAGAAATCCCAGCAAAATATGAGCGATGTGTGTGTGAATGAATGAATGAATTTAATTTATTTGATGTCCTGTACAACAAGACAAAAAGTCTTATAGTTAAAGTACAGGATTATTATATGAAATTATTATAACATATGTACAATAAAAAAAAAAAAGAACATATATATAAATAAATAGAAAGTACAACAATAAAAAAAATAAAAAAGTACATGATTAAAATTAAGATTTAACATTAAAAATTAAAAATTATTACATTTGAAATTGATCAAAGTTAAACAGAGCAAAGTTTATAAATGTTTGCACTTAATTAAACAAAATTTATATGTTAACTATAAAATTCGTAAATTGATTTCTTAAACTGCCCTGCGTTGCTTAAAAATTGTATGTTTGGCGGTAGCGAGTTCCAAAGACGAATACATTCTGTATAAAATTGCCATTCAGAGACCAGAAACTCATACAAAACGGGTACTATATTATTATTTCTTTCCGATTATGAAAAGGATAATCGATTATAAAGATATTTAGGTTCACGTGTGTTCACGATCTAATGCATAAGCGTAAGTGCCCTTATTTTCAAAAGATCACAGAGTCTTACTCCATATAGTTTTTTCTCATAGGGTGTAATATGGGAAAATCGTCTCAAATTATAAACATATCTCAATATAGCATTATATGTTGAGGTTAATTTGTTTAACTTTACAGAATCGCAGCACGCAAATACTTCGCATCCGTATAATAGTGTTGGAATAAGGTAAGTTTTCGCAAGTAGTGCTCGTATATGGACTGGTGTTAAATGTTGGGTACTCCGCAAAGACCGTAAAATAGAATAAGTTTTACCGGCAGCAGCATTTACATGATCAGTCCATGTTAGAGTTTTATTAAAAATTATACCAAGATATTTAGTTTTCGTCACTATTTCAATTCTTTGATTGTTAATAGTTATATCTAACACATTAGGTGGCTTAATTGATTTCTTTGTTATTATAAGGCATTTGGACTTAGCGGGATTAAGACATAAACCATTTGCTGTTGCCCATATATAAATTTTCGAGAGATCAGCATTTATTTTATCTATGCAATTATTAAGTTCATCCTTTTGACTGCATATATATAATTGCACATCATCAGCATACATATGTGATTTACAAAAAGAAAGTTGATTGGGAAGATCATTTACATAAATTGTAAACAGTAGAGGACCAAGAATCGAACCTTGTGGATCGCCTTTAAGCACCGGTAGTGCCCTAGAATTTTTATTGTTTGCGTGCACATATTGTTGACGATCAGTTAAGTATGACGCTATTAGACGATTTGCAGGAGAAGAAAAATTAAACATTGTCTCCAGCTTCATACAGAGTATTTCATGATTCACAGTATCGAATGCTTTTGAATGGTCCAAAAGTATAAGAAAGGCAATGTTCTCATCATCCATATACTCACGAATTTCCTCCGACACATCAATAAGGGCAGTTACACAACTATGTTTAGGACGAAACCCAGATTGCCTGTCCATAAGAAAATTATTATCCTTTAAATATTGCCTTATTTGTAGATGCAGTAACCTTTCAAGTACTTTGGACAAATAGGGCAAAATACCAATGGGACGATTTTCTTTATTTGGTTTCCGAATGGGTAGTATTTTTGCGCATTTCCAACTTTTGAGGAAAACACTTTTTGTGATGATGGTGTTAAAAATATGAGGCATAATGTGAGACACAATCGTCTTCAGAAATATGGGGTGGATATTATCAGAACCAACAGCATTCGATTTAACAGCATAGCAAGCAGACAGTTCTTCAGGCGGGCATACACATTGGAAACTAAATTGACTATGATTTTCTAGTAAAGTAGAGCTTAAATTCTGGGTATAGAAACTGTCGTTTAATGTAATATTGGGGAGATTTACAAAAGATTCATTAAGCCTATCAACATTAATATCAATGTTAACTGTTGACTTAGCTTTACCAACACATATTTCTCGAATAGTTTTCCAAGTTTTATTTGTGTCCGCAGCAGATTGAAATAAACTCGAATAATGTTCAGATTTCGCACGTTTGATCATCTTATTCACGTCTCTTCTTGCCAGACAATACTCCTCATGTAGTGCATCAGTCTTAAAGCGTTTCCAACGTTTAAAAACTATATCCCGATAAATTATTTTTACTTTTATTTGATCATTAAACCAAGGTTTCCTTTTGTTATTATAAGTTATTTTCTTCAATGGTACAGATTTGTTGAATATGTTTGCCAAATTTTGCTCTAAAAAACTGACCTGGTCATCAACAGATGGCATATAATAGATGGAATTCCAATCGATTTTAGATATCTCCCGTGATATAGTGTTATTATTCATCCATTTAAAGTCATAGTGCGTGACCACATCATGCGATTTCTTAAGTTTAAAGTCATATGTGAGAAAAATTAAATCATGCTTGGAAAAACATGACGCTGAGAGCTGGTCAAAAAGTAGAGCTTTCGATTCCCTGCTAACAAAGAAAAGATCGAGTAAAGAACTATTTGTAGAAGTAAAATGCGTAGGGAGCTCAGTGTTTATTGGTGTAAGACCAATGGATTGCATTACACCTATTAGGTAGGTTTCACAGAGAACATTTGAATTAAAATCGCCACATACTACAATATCATCAAAATTTACGGTTATAGTTTCAAGTTTATTAATAAAGGTGTCAAGCTTGATTCTTCGGTAGGGTCGATAGACACATCCAATAAGTATTTTCCTCCCACAGGAAACAATTTCAACAAACAGATGTTCAACTTTTTCATCCGCTTCCGACTCACTATAAAATTTACTTGTGATATCTTTTCGCACATATATAGCCACACCTCCACATGGAGTACGCCTGTCACGGCGAAACATTTTAAAGCCATGTAAATCAACCATACTATTAGAAACTTTGTCCTTGAACCAAGTCTCCGAAACACATATTATGTCAACACCCGAATTCTCAAAAATGTACCGAAATTCCTCAATCTTGATTTTCAGACTTTGTGCATTAATGTGGCATATATTTATGCCAGACCTCTGTTTGGACAATATACACCCAGCCAAAAAATTTGTTGTCCCAACCGAATTAAGTTCCAACCGAATTAACGAGGTTGCCTCAACCCCATTAACGGGGTTGTCTCAACCGAATTTTGAGGTTGTAGCAACCGAATTCGGACGTGATAGCCGAATTCAGAGGTTGTGGTAACCGAATTCGGTTGTTGCAACCGAATTTTGAGGTTGTGACAACCGAATTCCGTTGCGGCAACCGAACTGTGGGGTTATGACAACCGAATTCGGTTGCAGCAACCCTATTTGGAGGTTGCGACAACCGAATTTATTGAAGAACGAGGTTGTCTCAACTGAAAATTTCTATTGTTTTAGCAGAAATCCTAAAATACTTTATAATAAAAGAAAACCCATTTTTGTTTATTTTATACATATGTATATTTTTTCATTTTTGATACATTTTTTATAATTACATGTAATAAGATTGGAATTAGTATTAAACGAAATAGTAATAAACGAAGTATACTTTCTTTGAAAGAAACAGCACCAAACGAAGTGCCATTTCTTTAAAAGAGGAATACTTACTAAATGAAGCAGCTTTCTTTGCAAAAATTAAAACTAAATGAAGTACTCGGTCTTTCATACAAAGAGTACTACAATAAGTACCTACCCTTCCTTTATTAAAAAAAAATAGTACAAAAAGGGTACCCTCTTTTCGAAAAAAGATCACTGAAAGTACTAAAAGAAGTATCCTTTCTTTCTACTAAATAACATTTTCTTTAAAAGAAACATTACTAAATGAAGCTCACTTTCTCTGAAACAGGATGCTAACTGAAGTATCATTTCTTTCAATCAAATAGTACTAAAGGAAGTACCCTTTCTTTCAATGAAATCATTCCAAAAGCAACCCCTTTTTATTCCTTTTCTATAAATAGCATTAAGGGTACTAAAAAAAAGTATGATTTCTTTCTAGAAAGAATATTGAAGGAAATACACTTTCTTTCAAAAAAATTGTATTTCTTTTAGTACTACCGCTTTAGTACACTTTTTGGGAGCAAGGACACTTAGTACTTCTTTTAGTACTCTTTCTTTTCAAGAAATGGTACTTATTTTAATACTCTTTCTTTGCGTCAAAGGGTAATTTTTTAGTTGCTCTTTTCTCTTTGCAAGAAAAATACTTCTCTACTCTACTCTAATTTTGAATGAAAATGTAATACATTCAGTTAGAATTCTTTTTTTAAAAATGCATACTAATTTTAGTACTCTTTTCTTGAATGGGTACTTCCTTTGGTACCCTTTATTTAAAGAAAATAGTACATTTTTAGTGCTCTTTCTTTAAAGCAATATGTACTTCTTTTAGTAGTCTTACTTTAAAGCAGTAGGTACTTCTTTTAGAAGTCTTTTTTACTACCATTTCGTTGAAAGAAAGAGTACTAAGAAGTACAATTTTCTTAAAAGGAATAATACTAAAAAAAGAGTACTAAAAGAAGCACTCTTTCGGTTAAAGGTAGAACACTAAGAGATATAAATTTGTTTGTATTACTACTCTTTTCGTACTCATTACTTAAAAAAATGATATTGATTTTAGTACTTTAGTTTAGCAGTCTCTCAATGAACTAAGCGATATTTTTTTGTACGGAATAGTAATACATAAAAATTATGGTTCTTTTAAACAGTACTAAAATTTGTAGATTGTTTTACCCTTTATTCGATAATGACAAGAAATGACATTGCTGTCTTCCGAAAGTTGCAATGATGTGGAAGTTTTTTAATAAGTGCTCATTATCCACATTACTCTCAATACGCATACCATGTTGAAAAAGGCAAAGAAGTTCACCAATAACGCCCAATTCGTCGGACATACCTTGTTTATTTTAATAACTTTGCTATAGTGACAGGAATTCGTGCCATTTTCTGTACGTCAGGGACCTTTAAAAAAGATAGGTTTATATAATATGCTGTAACATATTACTTCAGGTTTAATAATAGATACAATACCTTAAAATTGTAAAATATGTCGCAAACATTCTTTCCTGAAGGATTGGGAAAATGATGATTTCCTCACAACATTGAGCAATGGCAATATTTTTGTAGGAAAGTCCAAATGCCATTACGATGAAAATCATGGCAGAAAGGCTCTATCATTTTAATGGGCTATTCACATAGCTCTGCAATTTTCTGCAAAAAAAGTGGTTAATTCGATTTCAAAATAACCAAATTATGTTAACACAAACTTTTTTCAGGTCATTTTATATAATTCACAAGCTTGATTTTTTTGTTCTTTTTATTAATAAAATTGTTGTGTATTTTTTCCACATATTTTTGAAGTTTAAAAGTTTTAATATGAAAACCTCATAGTAAATTTGGCTGTGATGACCTAACAAAAATAAATTCGGTTGCCCCAAACCTATTAATACTAAAATTCGGTTGATACAACCCTGTTAATTAAAACTTCGGTTGTGACAACCGAATTCGGTTGCAGCAACCTAATTTTAACCAATTCGGTTGCTGCAACCCCATAAATTCGGTTGCAATAACCTAATTCGGTTACTGCAACCGAATTCGGTTGGAACAACCTCTTTTCGGTTACGACAACCTCATTTCTGGTGAGGCAACCTCATTTCGGTTGAGACAACCTAATTCCAACCGATTTTTTCTGAGGGTGTACGAATGAGGTTAAAAGTTGTGTCTCTGGAACTAACTAAAAACCTATCCCCGTTTAATATCATAGAAAATTAAAAAATTATATAATAAAGCAACGCAAGAACAATAAAAGAAATTATGTAATAGAATTGCAAAAATAGTTAAAAAATCAAATACAAGAACAAGTAGTTTATAAAAATTAAAAAGCATTATCAGTGATACATGATCTAATTTTGAATTAAAGTTTAAAGTACTAAATTCAAATAAAAAATAAAATAAGAAATATAAAAAATAATGATATAGTAGCTGCATCATAATATATAAAACGCCATTAATTATTAGCAGTATCATAAAACTCAGGAAAAAAATTATGTAACTCCTCGTTCACATTGAACCTCAAGTATACTAAACCACGTATGGTGTAAGCAGTTTTTATCAGGCCTTTCTTTTTAAGCTCAATTGCCGACCGCAGTATTTTATGGTTCGTAGTATTCAAATTTTCATTGAAGTAGAAAAAGCGATCGGAACCGGAACCAAGACCAAAATGACGTAATTTAAATTCGGTCTTTTGAGCTTTACGGTAATTGGCTAGGCATTTCAGGATAAAGTTTTTATCATACGGCGAACAAAGTTTGACCATGATTACAGCATCCGGCGAGTAATCTTGATCTTTATTGTTATGATTTTGCAGGCGATAGGGGGATTTAATCGCAGGTGTAGAGATTTGCAAAACATTACATATTGACTTGAAAATTTCATACAAGTTTTCTTGTTTATTGTATGGTATACCATTAATACGCAGATCTGATGCAACGACCGAATTTTCCTGTCGCTGTAATTGTGTCTTCAAATTCTGTACCTCTGTTTTAAGGCTTACAATATCTTCGGTGACTGTTTCTAGATTTGTTACTCTTTGGTTTATAACAAAAATATCTCTCTTCAATTCATCAAATCTCTTATTTACAAGGTTGGTTACCGAAACGAATAACGGTAAGGGTAACGGTAACGGTATCGGATTTCGTTTGTTTAGGTAACGGCAAAGGTAACGGTATTGAAGACTGTTTCGGTAACGGTATACCGCAATACCGGTACGTACCGGTATTAAAAATTATGTTAAAAACATATAGAAACAAGTAAAAACATGGCATATTTTTAATTTTAAGTACTGAAAATACAGATTTTAAGCTATAAATTCAATACTGGTAGTTTTAATAAGTAATGTTATTATCTATAAATTTTTTTTGTAAAAAAACACTCAAGATTATAAAATAAAAAATAAAAAAATTTAAATTTTTATATAAAATAATAAATACCGGTAAAATACAAACTACACATAAAAATAACGGTATCGGTAACGATAACGGTATTTGGAATATTTTTTAGAGGTATCGATAACGGTAACGGTATTCAATTTTAAACGGTATTTTAGTGATAACGGTATTATAACGGTAACCAACCTTGCTTATTTATCATTGTTTCCATACGCGCCTCACTTTCCTGAAACATTGTTTTAATGAGACCAAGCATGTTTTCAAATCTCTTATCTATTAGATTAACAAATTTGAAGGGAGAATCATTTGTGGAGAGCCTGGGTGTTTTTATTATATTATCATAAATAGAGTTTTGTAAAGGCTCCCTACATCTTTTTGGCGCACAAGTAAGAATTTTGATGTTGTCGTTATTGTTTTCAATTATTTTTTTGTTTTTGTAATTAGTACTTACTCTAAAAGTAAAAAAACGTAAAATTTAATTAAAATAGTGAAAAAAATAAAAATAATTAATTAAAAGTACTACAAAAAATTATTACAAAACTATAAAAATCCCAGTTCAGTTGTTAAACGAGAACCGTGGAAAAAGGTTGATTTGTTTCTTGCGTTTTTATATTGGAAACAACATCAATAATATTTTTATAGCAAAAATTCAAATTAATGCAAAATATTCTAAAAAAAAAAAACACACAAAGAGCAATTCCATATGAAAGCGATCACCTTTTGGACGACCCCTCTCCGATTCTAAAATAAATAGTCTCAATCGATTGCCAAGCAAAAAATAATGTACCTACATATTTTTTTTTTTTTTATAGTGACTGGTTTAGTGGTCTTTCTTATTTTGCTGCTTATACTTAATTACAATATTTATTAAAAATTTCAATTGTCTTGGCATCATTATAAAATTAAAGTAACTTTAAATTTAGCACGTCGGCAGACGAAGAGTACCGCTTTACATTAATTGACATATCAGAAATATTTGTTATGAAGCAATGAAACTTTTGCGTTCCAGTTATAGTTTTGACATTATTATATCTGTTTTGAATTCGTCGCTCCATGGCATCGTGTTCTTTTTGAGTGCATAAAACTGTGTTAATGGCAATTTTCTTGCTTTGAATCCACGAAAACAAATGTTGTACATTTAAGATCTGGTCAGTATATGGCCTTTGCAAACTTGCCTTAGTCGCCATGAGTTTTAGGGTTCCCCCTAACGCATCGCATGGGCCCTTACCGTGGGACGTCGCAAAAAAGTGCCACTCGACCTTGCAGTTTTGTTCTTCTTCAATTATGCAAAGATTGTAAACATTTTTTTGTTCTTGTACTGAGAAGCCGCGCCGTCTGAGAAAAACGTTACTTTGTCGATTGCATCGAATTTTGATCTTAAGAATTCAAACAGTTTCATTTGAAATAAAAAAACATAATTATGAGCTAAACTCTCCGCGACAACAACAAGGCTTACGGTCTGTAGTTCGTTATCTTCGTTTTTGAAATAAATGCAAAAAGGATGCACCGTGCACTGGTCGTTTGCCCAGTGATAAGCCTGAATTTCATCCTGAACGAGAAAAGTGTAATTCTCGGCAAAGTCGCTTATCACAATGAATTTATTTTGGCCTAATTTCTCCTTACTTTCCTTTAGAAATTTCGATTGCATCTCGGATATGAAATGGCGCGCCTTCAGTTCATTCAACTTGAATCCGAATTCCTCGATGAATTCCGGAATCTGCTTTACCACGGTCTCAAGGGAACATCTGCCGCTGCTAATTATAAACTGTTTGAAATGCACCTCCTGAATTAACAGCTGTTCAAACTTTTCCGCCAAATATTGCTCTAGCTCGCCAATCTTCGGACAATTGTCGCATTTGGACAGATGACAATTTTCCGTGGGGTATGCGCACAACGACTTCGACAGGAGGTCCCTATATGTTTCAATTTCACCGTGAAATACTTTCAATTTCTTGCATGGAAAGAACATTAATTTGATGTTTTGATGAAACATGCAAACGCAGACTGAATGCGTTCCGTGCCTGTCTAATGCCAGCACGCATTCTTTTGGTCGTAGGATGGCAAACTTAGAAAATCCCACTTTTTCTGCTGGGTATTTCTCTTTGAACTGATGGTATGCTTCGGATAGATTACATAATAATAATCTGCGCTGCTTATGTACTTTTTCTCCATCTTCACGTGTGATAACATAGTCACGTGTACCTGGGCAGGCGCGGTTGTTGTCATTATTGCAGTAAAAATCTTGAATCAATTTCACCGCTGCTTCGCTGAGGGTCCTTGAGCCAAATTTCTTGGTGGGAGTCGCCAATATGCCCTTCTGTCGAACTAATTCTTTGCTTCTTCTCGCGATGTAAAAAGATGTTTGAAACTGTTCAGAAATCTTGCGTATAGACCATGACTCAAAGACATATTGACCATCGGAATGTCTGCCTCACTATCAGATGAAACATTTTGTTCAATTGTCATTTCACTCTCGGATTGTGGTTGCATTTGTTTCAATGCATTTGCTTGTTGAGACAAATCGATTTTACACTTGGGGCAAATGAATTCTGCTTCTTCACCGTATTGTATATTTAATTCATTCATGTATCGCTTCGAAACACCAGTTAATTTTAATACTATTATCTTTTTCGAACGATGTCCACTCTTGTTAAACGGATTGCAGCAAAATTTATTCATTTTACTTTAAATTGTCTTTACAGCTTCACTCTTTACTTTACAAAAAAAACACTTTAACACTTTCACGTTTAGTATTCAACTAAAATTTGACTCAGAGTGTGTGAAGTATTTATATTTATTTTTTGGTAAAAAATAGGTAAAAAAAAATAAGCGATATTTGCTTTTCTTTAATAGGAAAATTTGCGTGAACTACTGGTCATAAAATGTTTTTTAAAGAGGGACTGTTTTGTAAATTTTTTAAATTACCAGGTAATAAATATTTCGCCATATTTATGGAAAATCCGTGTTTTATGACTTGTTTCTGCACGTGTCATTTTAGGCGAAATATTTATTACCTGGTAATTTAAAAAATTTACAAAACATTTTATGACCTGTAGCCTCAGTCGGGTTTGGTGTGCCATTACATGCCACTGCTGCTATTATCCATGGATTTATGGCCGATCTTGTGAAGGCAGGCAGACCATATTCACTACACACTCAACTTGGGGCTCTTAAAAAAAATTGATTTTTTCTTCATAAATGTATTTTTAACTGTAAAATAATTTTTAAAATGTATTTTTAATAATAAAATAAAATAATGTTAAATAATTACAAATAATTCAATTATAAAAAATATAAAAACAATGAGAACAAGGTGGTCTCTTAAATGCTCCTCTCCTGTCCAAACAAGGAGTCGGGGCCCATTTTTTTATTGCTGATTCTTAAAGCAAAAATTATGAGGAATCCAAAAAAAAAAATTAGCGGGAAAATTTAGGAGCTTCTGTGGAAAATCGGAAAATTTAATTTTCATAGGAAAATTTAATTTTCATGGGAAAAAAGGTAAATTTCTGAGAAAAATTATGAAAATTTTATTTTTCAATTAAAGCCTGATTCAATACCTTTCCAACGAGCTATCACTCGTTGACCTCATTGAAAACAACTTTCAATGAGGTCCCTTATGAAGAATTCTTCAATTTTGTCACATGACAGTGGTGTACACCACCACTAAACCAGTCAATATAAAAAAAAAATAAAATATGTAGGTACATTATTTTTTGCTGGGCAATCGATTGAGACTATTTATTTTAAAATCGGAGAGGGGTCGTCCAAAAATTTGCCAATTTTGATCGTTTTCATATGGAATTGCTCCAAAATAAAACTGTAAAAATATGCTAAATTTTTTGGAAAAATGCTGAAAAAATGCCATATGCTAGATACATTTTTTTCATGCTAAATGATTTAAAAAAAATGCTAAATCTAGCATTAAATATGCTAAATTGGCAACACTGGTAGACACACAGAAACTTGTACAAGTAGTTGTATCTGTGCACGTGTTTACTGTACAAGTCTACGAAATGTAATCTCTAGGGCATTGACAATTGCTGTCATACATAATTTCATTAAAGGAATTAAATATGCTAAAATCCCAAACGTATTTAACAAATTGTGAAAAATAATCCGCTTTAGGCATGTCCCTATCCGGACTTCATTCTTTTCTAAGGAAATCGTCAAAGGACGACGTTTTTAGAATTTCTGGAAATAATGTTTAAGTTAAATTACAAACTCAATGAGAATTTCTTGTTCTCGTCTAGGAGCGTTATTAAACATTTAAAATATCAAAGAAAAAACAAAAACAACAACAAAATTTTTTTTAACAATTTTCTTTGTCATCTTCCAATGTACTACCCTGTTGTTTTGACATCCATTCATATAGAAACAACAATAGAAAACAATGTTTTCTAAAGAGTCAGTAACATTTAAATTCGCACAAGCACTTGCATATTAGTTTTTTCAGTTTTATTTTATCGGGATATATATTAATTGCATTAAAGGAATTAAATATGCTGAAATCCCAAACGTATTTAACAAATTGTGAAAAATAATCCGCTGTAGGCATGTTAATTAGTAACAATTTTTAAGATGTCTTGTAACATTATTGAACATTTCAGTTTATTAAATGCACTTTTAGGTGTTTGGAGAAAAAATTATTCTTTAAAATACAACAATTTTATTAAAAACAAATACTTGACAACTAGAGATGATACTTTTACGATAAAAACTAGTGCCAACTATATTAGAGATGACAAATTAGGCGTAAACTCTACGAGATTCCTATCCCGTATAGATGTTGATAAGCTGTCAAAAGCTAAGTTGAAGTTCAATCATTAATATTTAAAAAAGTAGTTTGCAGTACGTGGGTTACTATTTATACCCGAGTAAATAATCATATGTCGCATATATTACAATATATAATTAGACAAGTCGTTATGTATACCCATATATATATGACGTCTTTTTCCAAAATTTTTCCTTATATTATGCCATATATAATTTCATCTAAATAAATATCGGCCTTTATAATATTAGATATGGTATATATGATTATATATTACATAGCATGGCTGATTTTATTGCATATATAGTTGTATATGGAGCTATATCTTAATATATATGGCGGCATTTATGGTATATATGGTGGCATTTAAACAATATATGGTCATATATGGTACCTCATGAACAAAATCTTTAATAAAGTTGCAGATATGATAATATATGCAACTATATATATATATTAGGGCGGGTCGATTTAATAATCGCCCATGGCTCAGTGAAAATCGTATTCTAGGGATCAAAATAAGAAACTTTGCCGAAGAAACCATACCTCTAAAACGAATTCTACTACCCCCAACTGTTGACTTTTGTCCCGTAGGGTCAAGTTTTGAAAAATCCCACTTTGACCCATTTAGAGTGCCCCAATCGAGTCCAAATGTATGACCGACCCCCACTAACTTTGGAGGGCCGATCCACCCATGCCAGTGGCACACCCCCTGGAACTCCCCTGGGGGGTTCCCCATACAAACATTTTAAAAAATCACCATTTTTGGCACTTTATTTTATTATTTTTTATTTATTTTATTTATTTTTATTATTTTATTTATTTTTTCTCTTTAGAAATTTATTTAGTCAGAACATATGTAAATGAAAAAATTAATTTAACTTAGTAATAGAAAAGAAAATAAAAAAAATTACTGTTTGAAGTCTTTTTTGCTTTCAAGTCTGGGCATTTTTTCTTTTCTATTACTAAGTTAAATTAATTTTTTCATTTACATATGTTCTGACTAAATAAATTTCTAAGGAGAAAAAATAAATAAAATAATAAAAATAAATAAAATAAATAAAAAATAATAAAATAAAGTGCCAAAAATGGTGATTTTTTAAAATGTTTGTATGGGGAACCCCCCAGGGGAGTTCCAGGGGGTGTACCACTGGCATGGGTGGATCGGCCCTCCAAAGTTAGTGGGGGTCGGTCATACATTTGGACTCGATTGGGGCACTCTAAATGGGTCAAAGTGGGATTTTTCAAAACTTGACCCTACGGGACAAAAGTCAACAGTTAGGGGTAGTAGAATTCGTTTTAGAGGTATGGTTCCTTCGGCAAAGTTTCTTATTTTGATCCCTAGAATACGATTTTCCCTGAGCCATGGGCGATTTTTTTGCCTCCCCACAAATCGACCCAGCCTAATATATATATATATATATATATATATATATATATATATATATATATATATGTATGTGGTGCGCATAGTTCGGAGACATGTGCCCAAACAATGCTGTATATGAGTCAGAAATGTCTTGATACTATGCGCAGGACCTAGGAAGAGTTTGAGGACAGTCCCCAAACTAACCAAATATCTCCATACTAAACACTTGATCGAAAAAATGTCCCCGTACCATGCGCTGTGCATACACACACATAATTTAATCAGGTCAGATCTAAACTGATACAATTAGATAAAAACTGATAAACAACTGATTCAATTTTATCGGGCCATTTTTCGGATCAAATGGTACATGGATGACTCTAAGTTATATATTCCCATATAAAGCTTCATATTATTTTTTTTTAATAGCCCATGTGAAAATCGAAATATATATGAACATACATGATCATACATTGACTTGTATATGATCATGCATGGGCATACATTGTCATATACGTACATGCATATTTCAATGTATATCTTTGGATCCGAAATTTGAGGGTATATGACCGTACATCTTCATATGTTCCATATATGCTCACATATGATTCATGTATGCTCATATATGATCATATATGGTCATATACCTCCATATACCCTCAAATTTTGGATCCAAAGGTATATAGAAATATATGAGATCATGTATGGTCATACATTGAACTATGCATGTACGTATATGACAATGTATGCCCACGCATGATCATATACAAGTCAATGTATGATCATGTATGCTCATATATATTTCGATTTTCACATGGGAGGGAACATACCATATATGGTTCCATTTAAACAGTATATTGTCATATATGGTGCCATTTAAATAATATATGGTCATATATGGTAACTCAACTACAATATTAACTGTATTTCAGAAGCTATTAATTGTATTTCAGAAATTTTAAATGTATTTCAGAAACTATGGAATGTATTTCAGAAATTATTAATTGTATTTTAGAAATAATCAAATCTATTTAAAAACTTGTTGATTGTTTATCATAGATAATAGACAAAAATTTCTAAATTACATTTCATAATTTCTGAAATACAATTGATAATTTCTGAAATACAGTTTGATAATTTCTGAAATACAGTTGTGAATTTCGGAAATACAATTAATAATTTCTGAAATTCAATTGACTAGTTCTGAAATACAATTCATAAATCTGAAAAATAATTGATAAGTTCTGAAATACAATTGATAAAACTTAAAAACAATTGATACAATTGGAAATGGTGTAGAGCGTTAAAAAGATGTAAATAATATTTTTTTTTTTTAAATTCAATTTAATAAAAAAAAAAATATAATTTTATAAAAACATTTATAGAAAATAAAATTATAATTTTATAAAAAGAAATTCATTTTATAAAAAAAAAAATGCATAGCCGTCAACGGTATCGAACTCGAGACCTTCTGAGTTTAAACCTTATTTTAACAAAATATTGTAATATTTATAAAATCAGTGCTCTGACAGTGTATTATTTTTTGAACAATCCCCAAATATATTGCTCTTTCTAATTCGCTCTGCCATTTTAATACCGAAATAAACTGCTGGATCTAATTCGATCTGCAATTTATGGGATAAATTAATATCTTACCAAATCCCCAAATATATCACTGCATTTAATTCCATCTGCAATTTATCGGAAAAGTTAAGATCTCACGCAATCCCGAAATATATTACTGGATCGTATTTGATCTGTCATTTTTGGGATAAATTTAGATTTTACTTAATCCCCAAATATGTTGCTGGGTCTAATTCGATCTGCCATTTTTCGGATCAAATTAGATCTAAGTTTATCCACAAATATATTGCTGGATCTAATTCGATGTGGCATTTTTCGGATAAATTTACATCCAAGTTTATCCCTAAATATATTGCTGGTTCTAATTCGATCTGCCACTTTTTCGGATCAAATTAGATCTAAGTTTATCCACAAATATATTGCTGGATCTAATTCGATCTGCCAAAATTGAGATCAAATTAGATTTAAGTTTATCCACAAATATATAGCTGGATTAATTCGATCCGCCATTTTTCGGATCAAATTAGATCTAAGTTTATCCGCAAATATATAGCTGGATCCGCCATTTTTCGGATCTAATTAGATCTAGGTTTATCCCCAAAGATATCATTGGACCTCCCAATTTTGAGATATAACTTGATCTTAGTTTATCCCCATATATACAATGGGACCTAATACTATATGATTGGATACACCCAATTTTGAGATCTAATTAGATCAGCTAGATATTACAGCAGATCTTAAACAATATCAAATTGGATATGATTAGATATTGAGTGAGATCAATTTTTTTTACTCGGGTATTTTTAGCGTAACAGTGAAAGAACAGAAATTTTTTATTAAAAACGTCTTTATTGGTTTTTAAAATATTCTCCTTTATGATCTATACCAACGGTGGGCAAATGCGGCCCATTGGGCCGCATGCGGCCCTTGCCGAAATTCAAATTTATTTTTTAAATATTTTTTTCACAATTTTCATTATAAGCGTGTTTACTTACTACAAGTTAAAAAAAAATTTAATACAAAAAGTAAACAAAACTTTCCAATTGTAGTAAAAGTGGTAAGAATTTCGAGGAAACGAACACACTGTATAATATTTTTTCACAATTTTCATTAAAATTTTTTATATCTAAAATTTTAATAAAAGCTAAGGGTCAGTTTTATAGTCAGAACTAAGATTTTGATTTGGAAATTTCTCACTTAAGAAATATTCAGGAATTAAATCGATGTTACAAAAAAAAAAATTCAAATTAAGGTTAATGTTAAAATAGCACCTATGGGGCCAGTTTTACATATAATTGTATGAAAAGTTAACGTTTTAATTCATCAAAAAGCACTTAAATTACTGACCACCGTGGTCTATATGAAATCCGTACCGGAATTTGATTGGAAATGGATTGGATTTTGTAAACTGGTTTATAATAATTAACAGAAATGGCATCACAATGACGTCATAGAACTTTTTAAGTATCTATATTTCAGAAAATTAAATGAGTATGTGTAACAAATAAATAAATAAAAATTGGCTGTCAAAATATGTTATTTTAAGAAAAAAGTTCTAGTCAGATTTGGTATTTCCTCATTATAGAATTCAACAATCGGATACTTCCGTAAGAAAAATGTAGGAAATTTTCTAATTGTTTTTTGTACGGAAATTTTTAAACGGAAATTTCCGATATTGGGTTCTATAAATCCTCTCTACGGATTTGATAAGGAAATTTCCAATCCGATTAAAATTCTTTTTATTACATTAAATAATTTTAATAAAAAGTTTTAAGCGTTATATATTTATTATATCCCAGCAAGCATGGCAATACTACGAAGATTCCCCGTTCATATTGCCAGGCAGAAAACATTTATTGCCGGCAATATCAATTTCGTATTGTGGAAGTTTCCTCCGTCGGGAACAACTGTTACCCGAAAGCAATACTTCCAGGCAATGCGAAAGCAATACCACCAGGAAGCAGTGATGGTATTTGAGAATTTTTGTTTGGTGCCTAAATGATGCCAAAAAAGTGCCAAAAAAGCTTTAAAAGTGCCAAAAAAATTAAGCAACATGCAAATGTTTCAAAAATTATGTTCAGCTTTTATTTCAAATATTTATACATTTACACCCTTATTCTCAACTTTATAACAATAACAAAATTGTCACAAAACTGGTGTGAATGGAAATTATTATAATTTTGGTATTCTGAGAAAAATTGTCACAGCAAAACCTTGACAAAATTATCATGTAACAAAAAGCACATAACAAACAAATATTTTCATTTGTCAACAATTTAATATATAAAAATTTTATTTTCTTTTAAAGAATGTTATAAAGTTTCTTCATAGAAATAAAATATGAAATACCTAATTCATATTTTGAGATATTATTTTAAGATGCATCGAACCTTTTACCGATTCTAAAATTCCTGCAAATTCCTCCAAAAGATTACGTATAAACATGGGATTTTTGAGGCTAAAGTTGTTTGGAATAAGCTCAGGGTGCTTGATGCTAAAATTTAAAGGAAACTCCATGTGCTTACAACTAGTTCTCTTGTGTTCTGCGGTTCCTGGACATTTTTTTAAGTTTTCATTTCATTTAAGATTTCATAAAAATATCGAAAAAATCGTAATTTTTTACAAATTACAATTTTTTGATAATTTAATTTTATTTTTGGCAGAAAAAGCTTTCACCATTGTATGGTGAAATTTTTAAAACTTTTGTTTGTCATAAAAAAATAGAATACCATAACAAATTTTTGAAAAATTCCAGTGACAACAATAGAATCAATTCAAGTTTTTCTAATTTTATCCCCATTGCTTTTATTTTTAAAGATCAAAATAATGATTAAATTGTCCCCGAAGAACTGGAAGCTAGTCCAGAAAATTGTAGAAATTTTTAGTGTAGCGATAGTTTTTTAATTTTGGTACCCGTTCTAAGTAGGCATGGCTTTTAATGAAAAACCAGCGATATCGACCTTTTATCAAATTATATAGAAATTTTCTTAAAAAGTGCCAAAATTCTATAAAGAGTGCCATGGTGCCATTGAACATTCAATTGTGCCACAAATGGCACTTTTGTGCCACTTTTACCAACAGTGCCAGGAAGATAAATCGGCGATATCGCTAATTTATCACCTGAAGGATAAAAAGGTAATATCGCCAAATAAACTCCACGGTACAAGATAAACGATTTATTTTTTTCGTTATTAAATTTAAGCGTGAAAAAAATATCTGCATACATAATCCATTGACCAATACATTAGTTATCTTGATTTCATCGCAGCCGATTTTTTTCGCGCATTAAATCTTGATTTTTTCAAGGAATTTGTTTCCAATGTATCTCTGGTTGTTTTTGTACAAATTTTCTTTTAATTTTTTCCAAAATCACAAAAAATTTCAAACAAATTTTCTTTATCTTCCGGATGATAAAAATGTAATATTTCCGCAATATTAATATAAAAAATTATGACAAAAAATTTAAGTTTTAAATTATTTTTTCCAAATATCACCGATTTAGCTTCCAAATGATAAAAGGAAGACAATTTCAAAATACTACTTGATTATTTTCATTCAAATGAAAAATAGAAGATATCACTTTAATATCATCTTGGAAGATATCTTCCAAATGCTTACAGGGATGTTTTGATTTAATATTTTAGAACTTAAATATATTAAAAGTTTTATGACGTCATTGTAATGCCAGATTCGAACACGTTTCTAATCCAATTCCGGTTGGGATTTCATAAAGACCATGAAAGTTTTAATTAATCCTTTTGCTCTGCGCAATAAAATTATTAAATAAAAGTTTAATCAAGGAGGCTTTTGCTCATTCACTCTCTTATAACTCATTGAGTCTTATATTTTCGGTTGGCAGATTCCGGAGATCAAAGAAGCAAAATTTTAAAAAATATTCTCAAAATTAAAAACTAACGTAATTCAAAACGAAAAATATGATACCCTACTCCGGTATGGTTGAAAGCTATGGTATGGTAAAGCTATAAATTTGTTTGAATGTTTGGATTCGAATGGGTTGAAATGGGTTTGTGTCAAAATTTGTTCGTAAAATGATAAAAAAGAAATAGAACGGTAAGAAATTTTGGTTTTACCTAATTTTAGGTGTATTAAAGAGAAAATTGGAAATATAGTCCATATGGGCGATAGGTTCAAATATGGACCGATCTTATCTGGAATCAATAGGCTTTGTCCTTGATCACATGCAAATATCCAAACCAGCCGACTTTAGCCGACACCTTTGCCAAGCCGATTCAGCCGCCGACAATAATCGGCTAAGCCAATTTTCGGCCAAAGCCGATAGAAAAATGCAAAAATATTAATTAATATATGTATAATTATTTGAAAAGTAAAATTTTTTTGTTTTGAGATATCGTTGATTTTTAAAATGTTTTGCATCAAACTGGCGGTAGCACAACTAAGCGGTTTTGTTGATACTACAATTCTAAAGTACCCCGATTCTGTATTCAATGCGAGAAGTTTTGTCATCGAGAAATTAATGGTCATCCTGCATTAAACAGGGTGATTTAAGCGATAATAAAATGGAATGGAGTTTTAGTCGTAAATTTTGTAGATATTGTAACTCTTATAACTGAATACACATGTGATTTTTTAAAATACCTAATTAAATTAGAAATAACTAACAATCACCGCATTATTAGCTGATTTGTTTTCATATATATTTTATTGTTTGCGACTCATCATATATCAAGCAGAGCAGGGTTGCATTTCACATGTTTATTGCAAAAACTTTTTCGATGCGAGAAATACAGAAACGGGGTGCAGGTTTCCAACTCCGTATACCTACCGTTTTCTGGATCCGTATACGGACCAGAAAACGGAACATAAGGAACATCGAAACTGATTCGAATGCGTTGAAAATCCGTCAATGACGAACCGTTTACGGACCGTTATGTCGTGTTAAAAACGGACAAGTCCGTTTAAAGTCCGTCAATGACGAACCTTTTTCGGACCGTTATGTCATGTAAAAAACGGACTAGTCCGCTGAAAGTCCGTCAATGCCGGACCGTTATGTCGTGCGAAAAACTGAGTATTTCCTTGTCCGTATCCTACCGATTTTTTCCACAAAAATATACCATATGTTTATTATTTTCAATACACAATACTTTTTTCCTTTTTTATAAATTCATTACTAATTATTATTTAAAATTACTATTAATAAATTTCTAATTAATACAATTACAATATTTGCCACATCCGGCTCGGTTTACCTATCTATCCAGCGCTTAGGGACCCATAGTAAAATCCAACATCTATATGAAAAAGAGACAATAAATTAGTTATGGTTTAATTGACTGTGAACACAATGCATATTCTCACATGTTATACACAAAACATTAAGTTTCATAAATCTTACCTTGCTACTTGATGTTGTTTGATAATGGTGTGATAGAAAGAATTCCCTCTTTTGCATATTCTCCATATATTCCCGTTATTATAATATTTTCACCGACTTTCCAAAAATATAATTTTTTATTTTGTAAATAAACTGCAACCAATGAAATCCGTATTTAAAAGTACGGAAACGGATACACCAAAACGGAGTTAAAACGTATTGTGTTCGAAAATCCATTTATACTGTCCGTTAATGTTCCGTATACGTACATGCATTGACGGATACGTACATTACGGACAGTTAACGTGCCGTAAAAGCCGGATTCATGAATCCGTACGTGCTGGAGAGTCCGTAAAAATGTTTCTTGGGTATAAACAAATTTTTATTATGTATTTTTATTTTACAAAATTTTTTAATTTTTCTGATGCCTTTCCATCAACGTTTTTATGGTATTATTAAATACCTTTCGAGCTGCTAAATACCACTTTCCGCGGAAATCTTTGATATCGTTGGCGATTTTTTTGTTACCTTAGTTTCTCTTTTAACGAAGCCAAGAATTAACGAATTAACTCTTCTAAGCTCTGTTAGTGCATTTAAAATTACACTTCAGTTAAAAAAATTGTAAATCGGGATTCAAATCGGCCCATAGCGGCCCTATGCTCTTTGCAGGAGTAAAAGTAACAAATAAATATATAATCAAATCGATTAGACATATTTTTAGTTAAAAAAACTCATTCAAACAAAGATTTTAGTTATCTTCATTTAACACATTAATGAAAATCCTCAGTACTTTAAATAATTTTGTCTTTGTTTTGTATGTCTATTGGCTCAACAGAAAAATTTATTAGTTTAACAAAAATTATGCCTATTTTTGGCTTAAAATCAAATTTGCTGATTTTTAAATGTTTGTTAAATTAAAAAATTCGGAATTTAATCAAAGAATTTGTAAAACTACAGTTTTATTTGTACTTTGTTCTCGGACCTGGTCGATAACTAATAACGGCATATATTTATACCCTAAAGGAGCAATGGCTTTGTCTATTTTACTCTATATCTTTTAGTTTTCGAGCTATGGTCCATTTTATAAAATGGAATTTTAAAAAATGTCAAAATGGTCCAAGACCCAAACAAAGTCCATTTTTGTACAGAGATGACATTCTCATGGGGTGAGGTGGGCTTTGAAGAATTAATTAGTTTTTTAATGAATTTTATTTAGAATTGAATGAATGCGTTTTCTTAAGTAATTCACTGAATTCCTTCAACTGAACGTGTTCAGCAAAAAACAAATTGAAAGAATTAATTCTATTGCTATAGTTCTTTTTATTAATCAGATGAATTAATTCCTTACTGAATTAATTCGCCACTGAATTCGTTCAATTTCATATTCGTTCAGTGAATTAAAAAATATATACGTTCAATGAATTAAAAACCAAAAAATTACTTTCACTGAACTAAAAAAAATTACTTTCACTGAATTCAAAAGCTGTTTTCTGCCGTTCAGTACACAGTGGAGTGTTTTCAAAATATTTTGGCAATAATTCAGACATTTCTTATTGGTTACTATTCTTTATATAAAAATATAAAAAACGAGTGAAAAGTTAAAGTCGGGCATTACGACTATACAATAACCTACACCAGTCTGGATAAAAGCCAACTAATATTTGGATCCGAAATTCGAATGGGTTAAAATGGGACTTGTGTCCCAAATCAGTTTTTTAACTAAAAATTTGTTAAAAAATAGTCAAATCCATTTTGACAGATTTTTCTACTGACTTATTATTTTAAGTGTACATACCTTTAAAAAATTACAAAGTTGACTTCGATATTTTTGCAGTTGCTTTTTTGCGTGTATGTATCTGTTGAAATTCTTGGAAAATTTACCTTTTAGCCGACGTTAGCCGGTTAGCCGTCGCCGATGCGTTTGCGGCTCAACTCTAAAAATCAATCGCCGCCGACCATTTTAGTCAAAATGGTCGGCGGCGACCAAAAATCATACAAGCCTGCCGAAAGAATGTACCGGCTTGTATCTCTGATCACATGTCAGTCAGCGTACCGAATTTCATTAAAATGTCTTCCTATTTGTGACCTGCAGTGTAGGGAAATCCAATTCTTGGGGACCTTTATATGGGCACTGTGTCCAACCATAGCGCGATTCAAACCAAAATCAACAGGCTTCGTTCATGGCTCATTATAAGTAGGTGTACCAAATTTCAATAAGATATTTTAATATTTGCGACCTGTAGCGTGCGCACAAGAAAACATGGGCAGACAGACAATCGAAACAAAAAGTGTGTCGATCGGTATACTAAAAGGTGGGTCCAATATTTTTTGGTATTACAAACATCAGCACAAACTTATTTTGCTCTGTCCCTACAGCACGGTTATAACGATAAGTTGTAGTGTAGGGTTATGGAACCAGTCTTGTAGAGTTTGCTGTTCGGTTTTATTCGAAACCGAAACCACGGTTATTCAAGCCTTAAAACCGAAACCGAAAACCGACAAAAATAAGTCGGTTTTCAAAACCTACTTTAACTACTTAAAATAATTAATTGAATTGCATCGAAGTGTACAATTAGAATCCGAAAAGGCTCATAACAGCCCTAAGACCTTATGAAATCGTAGCTACATGACGGTGTATTTCTTCACTGATGAAGCCTCTTTCATAGCGCACTTTTATGATTCACAAAAGACTCGGAATTATGAGCATTATTGGAAAATTTGAATTCTTTGAGCCATTATGTGTCATTTATAATTTATTTTTGAGACATTTATTAGCAATGAAAACATATTTAAAAATTTTGAATACACCCAAAGTTTAAGCACCCCAAATTGATCATATTTTAGAGTCTTTTACGAGTCATAATTTCTGAGCTCTCAGAAAAACGTTAACTGGGATATTATTGAATTTCGAAAATGGCTCAGCTCCTACTTTACAAAAATTCTTATTTAATTGTAATGAACATTTTCTACATTAAATATTAATTTAAAGACAATTTTTTTATTACGGATAGCATAAACTGAGTCTTACAATTTTATAAAAAAATACACCAAAAAGTAAAGTGGTTTAAGAGATGTTGAGTTTTATATATTCAGTTCAGATTTCCACTGCGTATTTTTCAAAAAGTCATATTTCGTAGTCCGCGAAATTTTTAAAAATTTACCTTTATGTTTTTTTAACCAAATTCCTAAAATTTAAATTTAATCTCTTGAAAATACAGCTTTAGATGCATACAAAAGAATAAAAAAATGTAATTTATAACGAGCTTCCGCGCCTTTTTTTTCTTCTCCCACAAAGGTTTCGAAACGGCGTTATTGCTTTTATTCGAGTGCGAAATTCAATCGAATTTGAATAAAGATTTTGAACGAGTTAAAATACGTATTTAATTTTTATACATATTTAATTATTTTAAAATAATTCTGTTAATGTCACATGAAAACCGAAAAATAACCGAAACCGCGGTTTTCACAATTTTTAAAAACCGAAACCGCGGTTTTAAAATTTTTCGGTTTTTAGCAAACTCTACAGTCTTGGAACAGATGGAGTTGAGAACCGAATTTTTCTTAAAAAAGTAAAGCAGTAGTTGCGTTTAGTTTAGTAGTTTTATTTTTTTAAATGTATGGTGCGGAACTTTATAATTTGTGAAAAACTATAATTTGGCCCTAGGTGACAAATATGTGCCCACCCTTGAGCTATACACTTTTGCATGTATTCGAACGACTTGCCATATCATTTTTTCCATTCCGCTCAAGACACGTTCAAAACATGGTTCTTGAATGCACTTCTGCTGGCGAAAATCATTGTCCACGTAGTTTGTTTTTGATGTGCGGAAACAAGAAAGAGTCATTGGGTGCCAGGGCTGACGGATGACCCATATATTCTATCTTTGAGTGCTCAAAAAGTTATTTGTTTGAGCCGATGTGTGAGAGCTCGCTTTGTCATGGTGAAGAACCATCCATTTTTTTTGGGGTTGGTGTTTCCCATTTCTCCGAACACTTCCGGCCAGTGTTGCCAAAACTTATTTAGGAAAAAATGCTAGATTTTTTGCATAAAAATGCTAAAAACTAAAAAAATATGCTAGAAAAAATATGGTAAAAAAATTTTATAAAAAAATGTTTCAATTTGTTAAAAAAAAAAACTATTTTAGTGACTTTTACAATTAGACTTAGGAATACTTTGGCGGGTAATATAAATTTCCCATTCTGCCTTAATTTATCTACTCCAAATTAACATAATGGTTTTTATTGCATGCTCTGTTTACCGTTTTCAAATTTCTGCATCTTTGCGCTTACCTGCATGAAATTCTTTAAAAAAAATAATTTTCGCGATCAGGGTTAATACTTTTGTGGTGTTGGTTTACGTTGTAAGATTTTAGGTATGAAAACGTGTACAGGTGTTACATAAAATTTATCTTAAATATAGGAAAACGCTATTCACATTACCCTCTATGACCCAAACCTAAAAACAAATCAATAAAAATTGCAAAGATTAAAAACAAACCTTCCCAGCTAAAAATCGACATCCATACAGGTTAAATGTATGTGCGTGCATGCTCATAAACATGCATTCATGACCATACATGGATACATAAATCTCCATACATGAATCATATATGACCATACGTGTGCATTAACGAAATTTGAGGTAATATCTACATGTGTGTTCATGCATGAACATACATGAACACGCATGAGCATGCATGATCATACATGTAGATATTACCTCAAATTTCGTTAATGCACACGTATGGTCATATATGATTCATGTATGGAGATTTATGTATCCATGTATGGTCATGAATGCATGTTTATGAGCATGCACTCACATACATTTAACCTGTATGGATTCATATATGTCGATTTTTAGCTGGGTTATCAACATTTTACAATTCTATTAATTCTATTTTAAACTATTCTTTAAATTATTAATACTATTTTTTTTACCAAAAATTGGAGTATTTTTGTGCAAAATCACTCCTTCACCATAACAACTAAAAAAGTAAAACGAGTAAAAAAGTTAAAGCCGGGCATGCCGATTTAAAATTTTAATATTAAAGTACCATAAAACAATATTTTTTATACTTTTGGGATCATTTTTGTATTCCAGTTAATCCAACTCTGTTAAATACAATTTTTCGCTATTTTTCCCCCCAGAAACATTTTTTTTTCGCGATTTTTGTTTTTTTTTCGAAATAAACCCTATTGAATATACACAAAATAACAGAACACATACTTTTTATTTGCAGAAAAAAATGTTTTTGCGAAAAAAATCTATAAAAAAATGTTTGTGAAAAAAAATTACAGCTTCGTTAATGTTGTACATATTTAATCCAATTTGATAAATTTATAATTAAAAATTATCCCAGAACTATAAAAATAAAATTTTTTTGGTACCCGTCAAAATTTTTAATTGCGAATACCGGGAATACGAGCGCTAACTTTGAAAAGCTCCAGTATGGTTCCCAGCTTGTTAAAATTTTTTACTGCACAGTGTAAATAATGTATACGTATAAAAATAGTTCCTGGTACTTACTCTAAAAGTAAAAAGAAATTATTCTTTTTCATATTACATTTAAACTTAAATTGTAAAATAAGAGATAATTAAAATAAAAATTTTGTTTTTTCAAACGCGTCTTATAGACCAAATACAATTAATATTGTCATTAATGTATTTTTATTAATTCTAATTTAGTAGGTTTGAGGTTAAGAAGAAGAATAAACCTTCCTCAAAAGTTATAAACACATTAAATTTGCAAATCAGACTAGATCTAGTTTCTGCCTTTTTATGGACAGGCTTCATCAGTGATCTTCCATTAAATTGTATTATTGTTTATATTTTTATTGTCAGATTGTCTCTATATGAATAATTTCAGAAGTGATCAAACAGACATATACAAACATTCTACTTCAGATTTTCTCTGTTTATCTTCTTATTTCCTCCGTGTCACCTTTTCACAAATATTGCCACATTGACGTATGGTTTGTACGTACAAGTGCAGGCAATTTGTGTATATTGGAGACGGACAGCCAACAGGGCATTGTTTATTTTTTATAGTAAAGTGTTGTTTTTTCAAACGCGTCTTATAGACCAAATACAATTAATATTGTCATTAATATATTTTTATTAATTCTAATTTAGTAGGTTTGAGGTTAAGAAGAAGAATAAACCTTCCTCAAAAGTTATAAACACATTAAATTTGCAAATCAGACTAGATCTAGTTTCTGCCTTTTTATGGACAGGCTTCATCAGTGATCTTCCATTAAATTGTATTATTGTTTATATTTTTATTGTCAGATTGTCTCTATATGAATAATTTCAGAAGTGATCAAACAGACATATACAAACATTCTACTTCAGATTTTCTCTGTTTATCTTCTTATTTCCTCCGTGTCACCTTTTCACAAATATTGCCACATTGACGTATGGTTTGTACGTACAAGTGCAGGCAATTTGTGTATATTGGAGACGGACAGCCAACAGGGCATTGTTTATTTTTTATAGTAAAGTGTTGTTTTTTCAAACGCGTCTTATAGACCAAATACAATTAATATTGTCATTAATGTATTTTTATTAATTCTAATTTAGTAGGTTTGAGGTTAAGAAGAAGAATAAACCTTCCTCAAAAGTTATAAACACATTAAATTTGCAAATCAGACTAGATCTAGTTTCTGCCTTTTTATGGACAGGCTTCATCAGTGATCTTCCATTAAATTGTATTATTGTTTATATTTTTATTGTCAGATTGTCTCTATATGAATAATTTCAGAAGTGATCAAACAGACATATACAAACATTCTACTTCAGATTTTCTCTGTTTATCTTCTTATTTCCTCCGTGTCACCTTTTCACAAATATTGCCACATTGACGTATGGTTTGTACGTACAAGTGCAGGCAATTTGTGTATATTGGAGACGGACAGCCAACAGGGCATTGTTTATTTTTTATAGTAAAGTGTTGTTTTTTCAAACGCGTCTTATAGACCAAATACAATTAATATTGTCATTAATGTATTTTTATTAATTCTAATTTAGTAGGTTTGAGGTTAAGAAGAAGAATAAACCTTCCTCAAAAGTTATAAACACATTAAATTTGCAAATCAGACTAGATCTAGTTTCTGCCTTTTTATGGACAGGCTTCATCAGTGATCTTCCATTAAATTGTATTATTGTTTATATTTTTATTGTCAGATTGTCTCTATATGAATAATTTCAGAAGTGATCAAACAGACATATACAAACATTCTACTTCAGATTTTCTCTGTTTATCTTCTTATTTCCTCCGTGTCACCTTTTCACAAATATTGCCACATTGACGTATGGTTTGTACGTACAAGTGCAGGCAATTTGTGTATATTGGAGGCGGACAGCCAACAGGGCATTGTTTATTTTTTATAGTAAAGTGTTGTTTTTTCAAACGCGTCTTATAGACCAAATACAATTAATATTGTCATTAATGTATTTTTATTAATTCTAATTTAGTAGGTTTGAGGTTAAGAAGAAGAATAAACCTTCCTCAAAAGTTATAAACACATTAAATTTGCAAATCAGACTAGATCTAGTTTCTGCCTTTTTATGGACAGGCTTCATCAGTGATCTTCCATTAAATTGTATTATTGTTTATATTTTTATTGTCAGATTGTCTCTATATGAATAATTTCAGAAGTGATCAAACAGACATATACAAACATTCTACTTCAGATTTTCTCTGTTTATCTTCTTATTTCCTCCGTGTCACCTTTTCACAAATATTGCCACATTGACTTATGGTTTGTACGTACAAGTGCAGGCAATTTGTGTATATTGGAGACGGACAGCCAACAGGGCATTGTTTCTGAAATTATTCATTCATATAGAGACAATCTGACAATAAAAATATAAACAATAATACAATTTAATGGAAGATCACTGATGAAGCCTGTCCATAAAAAGGCAGAAACTAGATCTAGTCTGATTTGCAAATTTAATGTGTTTATAACTTTTGAGGAAGGTTTATTCTTCTTCTTAACCTCAAACCTACTAAATTAGAATTAATAAAAATACATTAATGACAATATTAATTGTATTTGGTCTATAAGACGCGTTTGAAAAAACAACACTTTACTATAAAAAATAAACAATGCCCTATTGGCTGTCCGTCTCCAATATACACAAATTGCCTGCACTTGTACGTACAAACCATACGTCAATGTGGCAATATTTGTGAAAAGGTGACACGGGGAAATAAGAAGATAAACAGAGAAAATCTGAAGTAGAATGTTTGTATATGTCTGTTTGATCACTTCTGAAATTATTCATATAGAGACAATCTGACAATAAAAATATAAACAATAATACAATTTAATGGAAGATCACTGATGAAGCCTGTCCATAAAAAGGCAGAAACTAGATCTAGTCTGATTTGCAAATTTAATGTGTTTATAACTTTTGAGGAAGGTTTATTCTTCTTCTTAACCTCAAACCTACTAAAATAAAAATAATTAATTAAAAGTACCACTTTTAACATGTTATTACAGTTGTTAAAGGAGAACCGTGGAAAAATGTTAATTTAATACTGTTTGTTGAGTTTTCATATCGGAAACAACATCAATAATATTTTTATAGCAAAAATTCAAATTAATGTAGAATATTCTAAAAAAAAAAAACAAAAAATAAAACTGTAAAAAATGCTAAAAATATGCTAAATTTTGTTGGAAAAATGCTGAAAAAAATGCCATATGCTAGATACATTTTTTTCATGCTAAATGAATTAAAAAAATGCTGAAAAAATGCCATATGCTAGATACATTTTTTTCATGCTAAATGAATTAAAAAAATGCTAAATCTAGCATTAAATATGCTAAATTGCCAACACTGCTTCTGGCAAATAAATGGTGGTGTACCATTAAGAAATAACTGTTTTACGTTGCTCTAATAGCACTGTTGCCACATGACTAGTTTTTCTAAAAAACCAGGCGACCATATTTTTCGAAGTGTTTCGAGAGCGAACAACTTTTGTTGGATTTTTTTCATTATGAAACATCCATACAGTTGACTGCTGTTAAGTTCCTGGCTCATATCATATATCAATGATTCGTCACCTGTAACGACCTCGTAGGAAAAGGAACCGGTCACCGGACACGTCACGGTGGACCGGTTCATTTATATAAAAATGACCGGTACTTTTTACATTGGCTTGTCCTAGGAGGGGGTCAATTGCCTCTTGTGACGTGTCATATGACCGACGCAAAGAACCAGTCACAGTACTGAAGCAGAGAAAGCTGTCACATGACTGACACAAAAGAATTCCTTGCTATATTAAGTACCAATTTAGATTTATATTTTTGTTATTCGCAATGTATTTTTACCAAGAATTAAATTCTACTAATATTATTTGTTTTACTTCAGTCAAATGCTTGATTTTTATGAAGTTTTAAAATTACTTATATTTGGTTATTTATTGCTGACAGAAAATGAAAATATAATTTCTAAAAAGTTACTTCAATTTGTGAACTTGATTTTAACTGGAGCACATGGCTTACAAAGAAGTTTAATCCATGCAATTTTTAAAGAACTTGAATTTTTAGTTTTTCAATTTTCATTGGGTTTGTTTATAGAAAAGTAGAGTTTATAATTGACAACTCTGATATCGCAGTCCCAGGGCCGGTACTTTGAGATCAGTCCTGTTTTCACCGGTTTGGAATGTGATAAATAGTTTGGGTATTGCAACTAAAATTCAGTTGTATAAGCCGAATTTTGTTGTGATAACCAATATTCAGTTGCACCAACCTATTTCAATACATATGTATATATGGGCAAATCTACGGAACCGAATTTCAGTTGGAAAATGGCATATTTTTCTCTTTATGTACTGGTGGAACTTATGACTAAAATAGCCTTAATGGTATATTGGACAACAACTGTTTTTGGACGACCTTCGTCTTGGAGCGAATGGAGTCCGCGACTAAATTCGTTTTATCAGCGTTTCACAGTTGCAAAAGATGGAGCTTCATCACCAAAAGTTGAATTTAATTTGTATATGCACTCTTGTCTAGATAATCCACATAGAAAATCGTAATAAATCAGTGCACGAAAGTGTTCATGTGTTAATTTCATTTTTTTGCTGACTTTTTTGTTAACAACCAGAGATGGGCTAAAATCATTACCATTACATTTTCATTACCATTACTTGATGTACCATTGCGTTAAAAAATGGTAAAGAATATTTTTTTTAATTTTCATTTGTTTTGAAAATTAAAATGAACCTTTTTTTAATTTTCATTACTTTTACCTAATGTTTACATAGTAATCAAACACCCATTTGTTTTTCATTACATGCCGTTTTTGTCGAAGTTTTTTATTTTAAAAATATGAGGTTTACAAATTACTAAAAGCATTTTTTAGTTCATAATCCGAGGCCTATGGTATCCATATTTGATATAAAGGTTTGGTGGCTAGTTGCAAAAAAAAAAATCGCGAAAAAAATTTCATAAAGGAAAATTCTTGCATCAATATATTTGTTTGCAGAACATAAATAGCTGATTAGGTTTTTTAATTCAATTCTAGTACCATAGTCTTTTTTCGCGATCCGCCATTATTTTGGAATTTTGTAAGTGCGTTTTTTTTTTTAATTTATAATCTAAGGACTATAGCAGTCATTTCGTACAACAAAGTTTGGTGGCTAGTTGAAAAAAAAATTGGGGAAAAAAATCGCAAACAAAAAAATTCAAAAAGGAAAATTTTTGCATTAATATATTTGCTTGCAGAATGTAAATCGCTGATTAAGTGTTTTATTTTAATTCAATTCTTTTACCATTTTTTCGCGTTCCGCCGTTATTTTGGAGTTTTTTAAGTGCGGATTCTTAAAATTTATATTCTAGTGACTATAATACCAGTTTCATACAAGAAAGTTTGGGAGCTAGTTAAAAAAAAACCGCGAAAAAAAATTTCAAAAAAGGAAAATTCTTACATCAATAGATATGTTTGCAGAATGTAAATCGCTGAATAAGTGTTTTAATTAAATTTTTTTACCATAAAGTCTTTTTGCGTTTTTTGAATTTTTTAAGTGCGGTTTCTTAAAATTTGTAACCTAGGGACTATAATGCCCATTTCATACAACAAAGGTTGGTGGCTAGTTAAAAAAAATCGCTAAAAAATATCGCGAAAAAAAATTTACAAAAAGGAAATTTCTTATATCAATATATTTGTTTGCAGAGTGTTAATCGCTGATTAGGTTTTTTAATTCAGTTTTTGTTCCATAAAGTCTTTTTTCGCGTTCCACCATTATTTTGCAATTTCTTAAGTGCGGTTTTTTCAAATTTATAATCTAGGGACTATTAATGCCTATTTCATATAACAAAGTTTGGTGGTTAGTTGGAAAAAAAAAAAATCGCGAAAAAAATTTGCCAAAAGGAAACTTTTTGCATCAGTATATTTGTTTGAAGAATGTCAATCGCTGATTAAGTTTTTTAATTGAATTTTTCTGCCATAAAGTCTTTTTTCGCGTTCCGGCATAATTTTGCTATTTTTTAAGTGCGGTTTTTTTACATTTATAATCTAGAGACATACATCAAAGTTTAGTGGCTAGTTGCCAAAAAAAATTGCGAAAAAACTTCCATAACAGTGAGGTTACATGATCAAGATTTTGCTTTCAAGTTGATAACACATACTGTTTGTCAAATTCAGTTGAACTTGAAGTTGTGACGTAGGCTGCATGCAACTTGATAGTCAATTTTGCTTTCAAGATGCCGTCGTCAAGGAAAGAACTAAAATTGCTCGCCTCTGTGGGCTGTTTCCGCACTGTAGGCTGTTCGAAAAGACTTTATTTTTTTCTTCACATCTTCCACAGACATTTTCATGTCAGCAGAAATTAGTTTTTTATTTTTAAATCATTTCGTCGATATACCGAAATATTCACATACCTTATTTTATCGATCGTGTTTTATTGCGGCACAATATTTGTAAAAAGAAAAATAAATTTACAAGAAATTTGATCAGCTGTTTAAAACTTGACCGTCAAGTTTTCTCAAAACTTGAAAGCAAAAATTGATATCAAGTTGCTGTTCAATTTTTAAAATGTGAGTGTGTTAGTAAAAAAGTGTGAGTGTATTAAAACTTGAAAGGAAAAAATTGATCGTGTAACCCCTATGTAAAGGAAAATTTTTCAGTGTAGAATAAAGAACAAAACGTTCTTTACATCACTATGTTAAGTAATGGTAATGAAATTTCATTTGTCTACCTAGTGTAGAAAAAATGAAAATTATTTTTTGTTTTTATGTACTACCATTGCGTATTGTAATGAAAATTATAAAAACGTTTCATTACATGTAAAGAAAACAAATGAAATTAACATTTTTTTTCATTGCAGTTACATTTTGTAATGGTAATGAATTTTTTTTTAATTTTTATTTTATAGATTTAATGGTAATGAAAACCCGCAATGGTCATTACAAAGTAATTAAATACTCCCATCTCTGTTAACAACACAAATAATGCTCAAATGACAAAAAGTTCTAAGCAAGGTTATGGTCAAAAATGTTAAACTTTTTAGTTGCCAAGGCTTACTACTTAAATAGTTACCGACCTATAACATTATTTTGTAATAAAAGATTTTTTTTCGAATTTTATATAAATATTCCATACAAATTTAAGTATTTATAAAATTAGGTATCCATTTAGCATTAGCAAGTTTTTGCAACGATTATAATTTTTTTTGTGTGCACATAATTTTATTTGTTTCTCTACACTCTAAAAATTGCATGTAAAATAACTACTATAAATTATGTAATTTTTCATGTAAAATTACAGAAAATGCGTAAATATAAGCACAATATATTTATCAAAATTAATTACATACTTTTTCTGTAAAAATACATACAAAATTTAGTGTTTTGCATGTTTCTAAACTTGTTTATAAGTTTGCAAACATTTACCCTTTATATTTACATACATTGTATGTAAGTATTTTTGTTAGGCATAAAGTGCGTAATTATACATACATTAAGGAGGAATAAAAAATGTCAAATAAAAAGACAAAATTCATAAAAATTATTGTATTTTATAACTATATATCCGTATAAGAGGACACAAACAACCAAAAACGGCTTAATTTAAGATGGATAAAAGCGAGTATGTATATTAAAATGTGCAACTTATAACATTTAAATTATTTGCGCTAATAACTACTAATTCATGTTTTGTAGATATCCTGGAAACAAACAATTAGACTATTGAAAACTAAAACGCTGAATCCTGTTCAAAATAACAGCACTATCTCTACATTATTGCAGAATAAAAATACCCAAAAAAATTGTTTTTACAAGATTTAGGCTGTGCCAAATTTTTAATACATATTTGCATCGTCCACCAATTTAAGTAAACTTAAAAGTTAGCGGTTCTCCCAACAAAATTAAAGGAGCAGTGCAAAATTTATAAAATTTTATTAACAGTTATATTCAGAAAATGTTTTATCTTTCAGCCAAATTTTCCAGCCACAGTCAAATATAATATAAGATATCAACTTGATATTAAAACATTTTGAGGTATGATATATTTCTAATAAAATATCCTTTAAAAATACATTTATTGTTTTTAAATCCTTTAAATGGAAGTGGGAATCATTTGGGTTGTTTAACATAAAGCACACCCTCAGAAATATTCGGTTGGGATTCGGTTGTTGCAACTTCAATTCGGTTGTAGCAACCTCAATTCGGTTGTTTCAACCTCAATTCTGTTGTTTCAACCTCATTTCGGTTGCCGCAACCGAATTCGGCTGTAGCAACTGAATTCGGTTGTTATAACCGAGTAAACGGGGTTGTGGCAACCGAATTTACCAAATATTCAGTTGTTGCAACCGAATTCAGTTGTTGTAACCGAATTTTATACCAATAGGGTTGCTGCAACCGAATTCGGTTGGGATCACCGAATTGAATTGAATTTGAATTTTGGAAACTTCAAAAAATTAAATATAAAAATATGTTTTACTTATTTTGTGTTAAACGGAAAAGAGGTCGAAGTGGAGCGAAAATGTCTTTATTGGTTAGTATAATGTTATTTAAAATTAGCTAAAATCATTGTTCCCAATATTTTTCAGCAACGCAGCAGAAATAATAAAACCGAAGTTTGTATGCAAACATTTTAATTCTAATGCCACAAAAGACTTTGGTCCTAAAGAAAAACGTTTAAACCAGGTAAGAACTAGCGAAAAATACACTATATTAAAGTTAAATGAAAACATTAATAATACTAACTCATTAAACGTTTTCATATATTGTATTTAGCTCCAATTTAAGTCAATTGTTGGAAAGAATCGGAGTCAACTAACTATCTGTGTGTGATGTGCATTTCAATATTTTAAATTTAGAAGTCGAGTATTAACGTAGGTACGCACTTTACTTTTTATTTAAAATTGTACTAAAAAGAACATTGTCTTGGCCAGTTTCGTAGTCAGGACTGACTTTTTCTACCATAGAGTCTTTTCGCGTTCCGCCATAACTTTGCAGATTGTTAACTGCGGTTTTTTTTTAATTTGTAATCAAAAAATTTCCTAAAGGAAAATTTTTAAATGAAGAACAAAAACAAAAAACGTTTTTTACATCATTGTGTAAAAGCAATGGTAATGAAATTTAATTTCTCCACCTAGTGTACAAAAATGGAATAGATTTTTGTTTTTACTACTCTTGCTTAAATGTAATGAAAAATATAAAAACGTTTGAAAATAAAAGTAATGAAAACTTTTTTCATTGCAATTACATTTTGTAATGATAATTGATTTTCTTTTTAATTTCCATTTTACAGACTCAATAAAAATGCGCAGTGGTCTTTACAAAGTAATTAATTGATCTCATCTCTGTGTAGTACCATATTTATGTGAATTATTTATAAGACTTTCAATTATAATGTATTTCTCAACAATATTTAATTTTATAAGAATAAATGTATAAAAATTCGGAATATGCGTACTTTACTTGAAAAAATATAATAGGATTCTATATAAATTAATAGAAAATATCGGTTGTGACAACCCCGTTCTTTAATAAATTCGGTTGCCACAACTTCTGAATAGGGTTGCTACAACCGAATTCGGTTGGCACAACCCCACAATTCGGTCGCCACAACCGAATTCGGTTGCCACAACCTCTAAAATTCGGCTGCACCAACCGAATTCGGTTGCAGCAACCTCAAAATTCGGTTGTGATAACCCCATTAATGGGGTTGCGGCAACCTCGTAAATTCGGTTGGAACCTAATTCGGTTGGGACAACAAATTTTTTGGCTGGGTGCACCCCCAGAAAAATTCGTTTGGAATTAGGTTGCTGCGACCTCAATTCGGTTGTCACAACCTCAATTCGGTCGTCTCAACCTCAATTCGGTTGTCACAACCTCAATTATGTTGTCACAACCGAATTCGGTTGCCGCAACTTCAATTCGGTTGTGTTTACGGATTTAATGGGGTTGTAGCAACCGAATTGAAATGAAAAGGGTTGTGGCAACCGAATTGTAATTTATGGGGTTGCAGCAACTGAATTCGGTTGTATCAGCCGAATTAGTTTTTTATTTCTATATTTATTAAACTTCAAAAACAAAAAATAGAAAACAATTTCATTATATTTCAACTAAATTGAGAAAAAAGGGAAAATATCATGGTTTAATATTATAATTTTGCACCAAAAAAGAGGTTTGTTTATTATGACATCAAAAACCCATTGGTAGATTATTAATAACCTATGTTTTTCAGAAAAAAATACAAAATTTAAGTGCACCAGATTACAGGAATGAATGATGCAAAATACGCGATATTTCCAATAAAAAATATAAGGATAAGATAGTAAGTTGTCATATATACAATGTGCATACAAAAACATTAATAGAAAGTTATTTTTAAAGGTGATTTAAGGAGCAGCTTTTGGTGTTAAAGCAGCTGATACTGATCGAACTATTAGACTCTTTGGAATTTATTGATTGTATTTGCTCTCTAATTTTAGTATTACTAGCGGTACATATACTAAATGATGTGTAAGGGCACCAACCCTTTTCAAATGGTTTGTGTTCCAAAGGTATGCATACTTTTTGTAGCAAAACTAAACCTATTTTTATGTTAAATTTTTTATTGTATTTTCCCTAATATATTCCCTAATATAGTCCCTGCTATCAGCACCTTTTTGCGAGTAGTTTTTGGTCAGCTGGCTTTCAAGATGTTAACGGTGATGTCGTAATAATTTTATAAATATCTTGCTGAATACAAAAATCGTATTCTCAATACATAGGAGAAAGGTTTTTATTAATTTTTAAGTAGTTATCGAATAACCATTATTTTGCAAATTTTTGAGTGCGGTTTTTTTAACTTATAAAATAGGGACTATAATACCTATTTCATATAACAAAGTTTGGTAGTTAGTTGCAAAAAAATTAATCGGGAAAAAAAATTTGCAAAAAGGAAAATTTTTGCATCTTATATTTGTTTGCTGAATGTAAATTGCTGATTAAGTTTTTAAATTAATTTTTATACCATAAAGCCTTTTTTCGCATTCCGCCATTATTTTGACATTTTTTAATTTTGAGTTTTTTAAATCCATAATCTAGGGACTATAATACCAATTTCACACACCAAAGTTTGGTTCTTAGTTTGCACAAAAAAAAAAAAAAAATTTGCCAAAATTAAAATTTTTATATAATTGTATTCATTTGTATAATGTTAATCGCTATTTGAGTTTCTTAATTCATTTTTTTTCTACCATAAAGATTTCCGCATTACGCTATTATTCTGCAAATTTTTATGTGCGGTTTTTTTCAAGTTTATAGTCTAGGGGCAATAATGCCATTTTCATAACACAAAGTTTTATAAGTCTTTTAATTAATTTTTTGAAACACAAAGCTTTTTTCGCATTCCGCCATTATTTTGCTTATGTGCAGCTTTTTTTTTTTTAATCTATAATCTAGGGAGTAAAATACCCATGTCTTATATGAAAGTGCGGGGTTTAGTATGCAAGATATTTGGGAAAATTTTTTGCCAGAACAAAAATGTTTGCATCATTACAATCAAAAAAGTATGTCTGTAGGATCGACTGAAAATAACAGATAAAACGGGTATATACAATTATAAAGGCGACATGGGTATTTACTTTTAAAATAACGCATGGATGGTAACCGAAATGATGCGGTTATCAGTAATATAAAGGTATTTTATTGGTATTTCTTTCAGTGCATAGTTTTTGCATATTTTATTATTTTTATTGCATATTTTTTCATATTTTTCATTAAATTGCATATTTTTTTAAAAACTAAAAATAAGATTTAATGAAAAATAAAGAAAAAGAAGAATTTGCAAACCTTAACGCAGTACTTAACTAGAAGGAAAACATCAAGTTGTCATCTACTTAGACATTTATATCGGATTTAATTTTTAAGAAACGCTATCGAATAATAAATATGATTTTTGAAAATCAATAAATTTAAAGTTAATTTTTTGGTTTTAAGCATTTATTTTTGGATCTTTAGTGCATATTTTTTGGTTTTTAGTAGATATTTCCATTTAAGTGCATATTTTGCATTTTTTATGTGCATGAAAGTCGTTGCCCTGGTTATGATATTAAAAATAACTGCTCTAAACAACCGTTACGAAATCACAGTACTTTTCGTAAGTTGTTTTCTTAAATAAATGTCATAACTATTGTTTTGAATTTTTACATAGAAAAACAACTGTAATTACATTTAAAACAACAACTACTGATTAATAAACAAACAACTGTCATGTACTATCTGTTAAACTTTTTTCGGTGTATGCATTGGAAAGATATTACCTCTTTTGATACCCTTCCTTTGAGAAAAAACAAATTCTTCTTTTGAAAGGTAGTGTACTTTTATTACTAAAAGAGGTATAATTTCCTCAAAAAGAGGAAATTATAGCATATTTTCTATCTGTGGATAAAAATGTATATTTAAGTAAATTATTTATATGACTTTAAATATTAATGTATATTTCTTAACAGTATTTAATTTTATAATAATATATGTATAAAAATTAAAAAAGTGCGTATTTTATTGCAAAAAACATTATAAGGTTTTAGCTGAATTAATATAAAATATCGGTTGAGGCAACCCCGTTCTCTAATAAATTCGGTTGCCACAACCTATAAATAGGGTTGCTACAACCGAATTCGGTTGTCGCAACCCCACAATTCGGTTGCCACAACCCCGCAATTCGGTTGCCACAACCGAATTCAGTTGCCACAACCTCTAAAATTCGGCTACCACAACCGAATTCGGTTGCAGCAACCTCAAAATTCGGTTATGACAACCCCATTAATGGGGTTACGACAACCTCGTAAATTCGGTTGGAACCTAATTCGGTTGGGACAACAAATTTTTTAGCTGGGTGCACTGTATCTTTACTTATTTGTGAATGCTATTTTAAGCACAAACTCTGTAATTTTACATGAAATTCATATGTTCCTAAACATTTTTTAAGCACATAAATAGGTACGATTACATACTTTATGCCTAATTAATGTACATACAATGTATGTAAATATTTGAATTTAGGCACAAAAATGAATTTTTACTGAAATTATAGTAGGAGAAAAAATACCTACTATAAATGGGGTAAAGTTAAATGAATTTTTATTAGAGTGTAGGAAACAAAAAAAGACATGGGCGACATTTAAAAAAAAATCAAAAAAAATCCCTTCCTTAAAGAAATTCCTGGCTAAGTGCTTGTATCTGTATAATCTATCGTTTCTTAATACAATAAGTAAATTCCTATTTGACATTTTCATTTGCAGGTCGTCCTGAACCCGTAGTAACATGGATGAATGGCACACAACAATTGGAATCTGGCAATGGTGTTTCAATGGGTCGTCATGTTACAGTCAATCGTTTAGAAGTACCCCATATAACACGTTCAACTTTAAATAATACTTACCGTTGCCAGGCATCGAATACCAAATTAGTACCACCAGTAGAGCGTAGTATACGCATTGATATGTTGCGTAAGTACATACACTTGATGACTACAAGAATAAAATTTAAATGAGAAACTTAAAAACTGTGTTGCAAAATCATAGTTATGAGTATGAAATGTATATGGGTGAAATCAAAAAATGTGATAAGTTTTTGACCAAAAAGTGTTAATAATATTTCGGTGTTTTCTTAATGGAATCAGTAAGTTTAGTCATTATAAACCTAATTGCAAAAAATCTTGTTGTCGCAATAACTTTTTTTTGCAAAATTTAAATTTTTTTTGGGGTAACGGGGTTTACATTTCCACAAGCCAAAAAAATATAACAAAAAAAATTGCGTACGAATTTTGTTCAATTTATTAGTTTTTCGTATTTGGGTTTTCAACATGCTTTTCAATAATATACAATTATCAAATTGGCGAAAAAAATGTTGTTTTTTTTTTAATTTTGAATTTTTTGGTCCTTTTAAATGCTTTTCAAAAATATAAAATTTTTCAAAATCCAATAACAGTTGCGAAGTTACAAAATATATTAATATACTAAAAACATAACATTTCGCGATCAAAAAATTCTTAAATTGTGTGAAACAAATTTAATTTGTCAAACTAATGTCAGTAATGGGTCGAAATATCGATTCCAAACAAATGAAATGCAAAATCAATCGTTTTTCGCTCCAGCAGTTTAGGGTAAAAAACTGATAACTTTTTTTGATTTGTCGCAAAATTATTAGTTGAATCATCTTTTGACGCATAAATATTAGTTGAATCACCTCTGTTTATGGTTATTTTAAAATATTTTAAATATTTACCTACATTTTTTGAATGCAATCTGATGCAAACAATTTTGGTTACGGAGTTTACAGTAACGGAGTTTAAATTTGGTTACTTTTTTCGTTTTCTTTCAAAAACGCTTTGTCAGAATTTTCTTTCCGAAACAAAATCGTATGATGCCTACAAGGTGAATCCAAATATGCCATTGTTTTTCTTACTCGTTAAATAATTTGGTGTACAAATTAGGAACGGAGTTTAAAACATTTTTCCAAATCTTTTTCATCTCGAAAATGTTACATGCTGCAGAAAAACTTCAAGTCTGTTATACTAGATGATTACTTACATTCCAACAATCATTTGAGTAACATTATACTTTTCGAAATAAAATAATAGATAACTCCAAAATTCTGGTGTATGCATTTTTATCAAAAATTTTGACGAAAAATCATTACAGAGTTGAAGTCGTGTTAGCTAGATATACGAAAAAGTTTGTAAAATGTGTTAATTTTTCTTAAAAGCGTTACTTTTCCTCTTCATTAAAATTCTTACGGTTAGTGTTTAGCTTCATTGGTTATTAAAATATAAGCTATTAAAGTTGAAAAACCTTATGAGTTACTGGTTACGGAGTTTACATTTGGCCTATAAAATAGATCACAAATTTTATGTATTAACCAAAAATTGGTCTGATTGTTATAAATTTTGTAAAACAGGTGACAATGGGCTGATATACATCGAAATATATAACCAGCGGGTTTTCATCAGCTGCTTTTAAAAATGCTTTATGAGCCAAAAAGCATTTCAAGCCTCAAAACCGAAAACCGACAAAAATAAGTCGGTTTTTAACAAATACTTTAACCAATTAAAATAATTATTTCCCAATAAACATTTGGAAGATATATCTTCCAAACATTATTACGGAAATATCATTAATTTATCACTTTGAAAACAATCAAAGTAGTATTTTGAACATATCTTCCTTTTATCAGTTGGAAGATATATCGGTGATATCGAAAAAAAAATGTCAAAAATATATTTGTCATTTATTAAAAGAAAGCAATAATTCACAGACAAAATTTAAAACAAATTTAAAAACTGATAATTTTTGGATAACGTACGCAAATAAGATTGCAAAAATTAAGGTAAGATAAATTGAATTTTATTTATCTATTTCTATTTATATTTTAAAGGAAACTTAAAATTCAATTTTTTGCAGAAAATAACTGATGGCAATACGAATTTTAATCCATGGAAGTCGAATAGATGGGGTAATTTGTTTAAAATCAGTGTAATGTAAGATAATTACATAATAATTTCAATTGTGTGTTAATTTGACGTGTATTTGTTTTTAATAAAAAATTGTATAAAATCGTATTTGTATTATTTGGGTGGTTTTCTAGTGATATCTTCTTTTTATTTTCCAGAAGATATATCGGCGATATTTGAATACTTTTTTATATCTTTCATACGCAAATAAATCAATATCGCCTATTTATCTTCCAGAAGAATTGCTATTGTATTGCGTGGAAGTATTGCTTTCGGGACACGTTTTCTACCAAATGGGGTATCTTCCGCAATACGAAGATGATTGTTGCCGCAATAAAATTTTTCTTCCAGGCAATACGATTGGGGAATCGTATTCGTATTGCCATGTTTACTGGGTTAAATTGCATATTATTGAATCTTGAATTTCGAAAAGACTCAGCTTCTATTTTACAAAATATTGTATTTAATTGTAATGAACATTTTCTACATTAAAAACTGTTTTTTGTTTTTGTTATTACGGATAACATAAACTGAAGCTTATAATTTAAGTAAAAAATTGCACCAAAAAGTCAAATATTCGCCATTACTATCTAAAATTTTCAAATGAATATTTTAGTTAAAGTCGACTTTAGTTAAAATATTGGATGGCAGTATGCCTTAACTTGATTTATTTTTGGAGAATTCTGATTGGTTAATTTATTTTCAACCAATCAAAATGTTTGGAAATATGCATATTTTTGTAGGGTTTTCATACACAAAATGAAAAAAACCGTATGATTAAAAATAAAGTCGACTTTAAATTTAAAATACTCTTTTATAGTAAGGACCATTGAGTTTCACATATTCAGTTACGATTTTCGCCGATTTCTCAAAAAGCCTTATTTCGTATTCCGCGAAATTTATAAAAATTTTAACTTTTTATTGTTTTCAACAAATTGCTAAAATTTAAACTATAATTAATTGCCGAAAAAAGAAAAAAAATAATTTATAACGGGTTTCCGCGTTTATTTCTTCTCCCCGAAATGTTTCGAAATGGCGTTATTGCCTTTAAATATTCGAGTGAGAAATTCAATAGAATTCTAGAAGATATCTTGGATGTGAAAAATTAAACAGTTTATTAATTTTTCTGCATATTTAATTATCTTATATTTAGTTAGAATATTGTTATATTTAATTATTTTAAAACAATTCTATTAATATCACAAGATAACCGAAAGATAACCGAAACCGCAGTTTCGATTTTTAGCAAACTCTACTTTTCTTTTGTTTTTGTGATTCTTCACTGAAATTAATAGACTAGAGCATCCATACAAATAATTGAGCACGAGTTAACATAATTTCTTCGGACGAAAACCCTTTCCTTTAAATCCTCTTTGATATAACTCAAAGGTAATCCATGCATTAGAAATTAACTGGTTACATGGTTTTTATCACATTTTTTGATATACAGTGGTGGACTAAAGTGGATACATTAATTCAACATTTTTCGAAATTTGTTATAATTTTTATTTTATTATAGAAACTTAAATGATTTTTTTTAAAGCATAAAATTAAAACATTCTTCTTCAAAAAAAACCTAAATACAGTAGACAATATCACTAAGAAGTTAATAAAAAAATAATTGCAAATTGTGACCGATTTTATCCAGTATTGTTCATATTTGAAATTTTTGGCAAGTTCTTTCTTTAATATTTTGTCCAAAGTCCTTTGTGCTTTAAAACAGATTTTATGCGAGAAGGCATGCTTTCCGCGAGATTTTTAATAGTTTTAGGTGGAATATTAGTCCATTCCGCTGAAACTCCTGACCAAAGATCATCTAAGTTGGTCGGTGCTCGTTCGTATTGGGAGAGTCTTCTTTTGGCAATTGCCCACCAATTCTCGATGGGATTCAAATAGGGGCTCTGACCTGGCCACTTCAAAAACTGTAAAAACTACAATTGGATATCACAAATTGAACAAAACTTATTAATATAGATTTAAAAAATTCAAATATGTATCCACTTTAGTCCACTACTGTAACCCATATAAAGTCAACATTAATATCAAAACGTGTATTTGCTTTAGGGGTACATATTACTTTTTAAATTTATTTCAATATAAAAATTTCCCAGAACCAACTGTCGGCAATTAATTAAATACTCACAAATGCTATTTATTATTCGATTGTTTTTACGATAGTGCTTTTTAGGACTACAAAATTTTGTTCCTAAATTACAAAAAAAAATATTTATTGTCTTTAACAAGGTGCCAAAATTTTACCCCTAATGTAAATACTATTCATTAATTCCTCGAATATTAACTTTAAAGCAACAAATAACACCGTCTTATGGTCATTGCGTGTCAATGCACTCACTATATTGCGTGCTGTTATGGCTATACCATTTTGCCAACATATTTGTTAATATATTGCATATTTGTATATTCTTATTTTTCATTTTTGTTCTCTTAATAATGCATTTTAAATGCATATTGTAGTTAAGATCAATTTTAAAGATTAAGCGTGTTTTTTATTTAATTATTGTACTAAAAAAAATACATATACTTATATGTGATTTTTTTACTTTAGTTAAACCAACGTCTGTTAATTTGACAAATAAGCAAAAAGTGTTTTCGACGGCCACACAATACAATCTAACCTGCATAGTGGACGGGTCTATACCGGATACGGAAATTAAGTGGACGCAAAATAACAGACCATTTAAAAGAGGAACGGTAAGTTGTTATGCAAATTTTTTAATTTATTTAATATACCACAAGCTTCCCAGCAAAAAAATTGCAAGTAGTGCTTTACAAACTATTTCTTTCAATGCTTCACAAGTATCCGTTAGCGTATTTTTACTGCTTTTTTAGAAGTTATTCTGAACAACTTCAAAAAATCACTTTCTTCATTGCTTCCCAAGTATCCGTTATTACATTTTTACAGCTTTTTTAGAATTACTTCTGAACCAAAAAATCACTTAAGTATTGCTTCTAAAATGTAATTGCTCTAAAAGTGATCCTAAAAAGTAATTTTGGTATCATTTGGCATTTCCAAACAGATTTGATTCCCGGCGGGACCAATATTTTTTTATTTTTTTTTTTAATTTTTTTTTTTTATTCTATTATTTTTTTTATTATTATTTTCTCTAAATTCAATACTTTTTTAATTTAAAAAATTTTAAAAATATGTATATATAAAAAAAAATGGTGAGAAATTGATTTTTATGTACCTGTAAAAATAGTACTGAAAACAATATTGAATTGGAGTGCACCTTTTGCACTTGTTTAATAAGTACTTTTATTGGAGAGAATAAGGAACAATATCTCGCATTAACATTTGGTGTTTTTATGCCAGTCAACTTTAATATCAAAGAATAGATCAGTTGTAGAGCGCTAGACTAGCAATCGTGAGGTCGCAAGTTCGATCCACGGTGGCGGCAATAAAAAAACTTTTGTAAGATAAAAAAAAATATAATTTTATTTTGTAAAGAATTTTTTTTAACTTTTAATTGGTGAAAAAGAGCTTCCTTTGCACTCGTTCAAAAAGTACTGAAAAAATGTTGAAGTGGGAGTATTCCTCTCCTATGACAACTCAATGTTAAAGTCAATGTTAGTGTTTATTTTAAAAAAGAAGTACATCTAGATCATAATTGTAGTGCTTTTTCTACTGCTTCGGCATCTCTTTTTTTGCTGGGTTAGTATTTAATTTATCAGAAGCCCTCCACAGTTGAAAAAACATACAATTTTAATATACATATGTACATATTCAGCAAAAATTAGTGATTAAGATGTACAACTTTTTAACAGAAACACTATTGATTTTAACATTGTCATAGGATAAGCTACTCCCACTTCAACATTTTTTCAGTACTTTTTAAAAGAGTGCAAAGGAGAATCTTTTATTGCGAGATGTTTGATGTTGTGTCCTATTCTCTTTAACAAAAGTACTTGTTGTATTAAACAAGTGTAAAAGGTGTTCTACAATTCAATAGGGGTTTTCATTTAAACTCGTAAATTCCTTTTAAACCTTCTGTAAATACAAAGCATATTTTTTATATATGGATTTTGACATTAAACTCATAAACATAACAGGTTTACTCCGTTTACGATTAGAATACGAGTTTATATGAAAACCCCTAATATCTTTTTTCAATTTTTAATCATTTTATATATTTTATTATTATTTTATATGTATATTTTTAAAAATCGAGAAATTAAAAAAAATATTGACTTCAAACAGATTAATTATAAATATAAAAAAAAAATACAAATTAAAAAAATATTGGCCCCGCCAGGAATCCATTCCGCGACCATCTGTTTCGAAATTAACTGTACCCAAATCACTTTTTAGGATCACTTTTAGAACAATTACGCTTTAGAAGCAATATTTAAGTACTTCTTTGGATGTTGTTCAGAATTACTTCTAAAAACGCTGTAAAACTATAACAACGGATTTCTTGGAAGCAAGAAAAGAAGAAATTTTTTTAAGTTGTTCAAAATTACTTTTAAAAAAGCAGTAAAAATACACTAACGGATAATTTAGAAGCAATGAAAAAAGTAGTTTGTAAAGCATGATATCCAATTTTTTTGCTGGGTATACATGTGTATTTAATATACACATGTATGTACAATATATGCACTAGGGATACCGATCCCGGAAATCCCTGGATTTTCAGGATTTAGAAATCCCGAAATCCCGGGATTGGTCTTGAAATAATCCCGGGATTTCCGATTTCATTATTTGCCATAATTTATCTCACTATAAATGAATGCTTCACTTCACTATAACTGAATGCTTCACTTGCCAAACCGATTAACTCCATTTTCTAAACTTTATAAAATTTTAATTTCAAACCCCTTTATTGACTAACTGTGAAATATTCTAAATTACAAAATATATAATTTAACGGGAATTTTAAAAAACAGTATATAATATTTTTTCATTTTTCTTACTAATACTCATTTTTTTTTATATAGAGTTAATCGATTTGGCAATTGAATCATTCAAATAAGAGATTACAGATTAAATAAATCTGAATAAAAACATTAATAATTTAAAAACTTTTATTCAGCTGTGAAACTTTTGAAAATAATAATTCAGGTTTATTTAATCTTTTAACGGACATGTTTTTATTTATTTTATTGATGATTTGCTAAAATCATAACTTCAGGCAAAATAATTTTGCCGACTAAATTAGAAAAATCTAACAATCTGCCTTTGTGAAATCAGCAGAGGTATGTGCTTTATATTTTATGTTAGTTGATTTAAAAAAACTAATAGTCACTAAATATTTCTGATGATTTCAGCAGAGTACTTTGTATTTGCATTCAATTAATTTAAGCCAAATGGGTGGATTTTGTTCCTTTCCTTTTTGCACTTACATATTTTTTATCTCTATTTTACACACTGCACTCTGCAGCGTAGAGTAGTCCAGCATTGTGAATCCGGCTTAATTTGTTTATTTCTTCATACTACAAGAAATAATAAGTACATTTTCAATGATTTATTTTAATTTGTATGATTTATTTCAGCTATTTATTTTTAAAATTAAAAATATGATGAAACAAAAAGATCCCGAAACCCGGGAAAATACCGGGATTTCGGGATTTCAATTTTCAAAATCCCGAATCCCGGGATTTGTAAAAACCAGTCCCGTTCGGCATCCCTAATATGCACTCTAATAAATTTTCGTTTAAATTGTAGCAGGTAGCTATTATGTCTGTAGAATTACTCTATGTAAGTTTAAAATTATACGCACATTGTGTGTAAATTCATGCATACAATGTGTATAAACTTATGCTTAATAAAATGCTTGGAAATATGTACTTAAACGCTTGAAAATAAGAAGAAAATTCGGATATTTACATGTAAAGTGCTAGTTTTTAACCTAGAAACATTTATCATGAAATTAAAATACTTTAAAGAAATTCATTTCAAAGATTCTTTTATTACCAAGGAATTCTACAATATAATTATTTGCATATTTTTAACAGGATTTCCCACAGAAGCTTGTAATTTAGAAGGATTTGGAGCTATACCATTCGAACGATGCGTATAGCCAACCTAAAACAAAAAATAATTAATTTTATCATGTAAATTACTTTAAATTCTATCTAGTTTATAAAAATAGCGCTAAAGGCACACAATATCAACTATTTCAAATAAAATGTAAAGACTTTCTAAAGTTTCCTAATAGAATTATTAGTGTAGGCCCAGAAATAAGAGCTCTGAAAAAATATAATTCTTAAAAATTGCTGCTTTTTAAATTTGATACTAAATTTTATGTAAAAGATGACAGTGGCGGAATAGAATTACTAACGAGGAAACTCTCCCAAGAGAGAGAGTTTCGATTCTGCTGATTTTTTGATATATGATTGAGGAAATAAAACTAATGAATTGATTTATTGGTCTAACCTAACTTTTACCCCTTGAAATTGAGATTGCTCAATAATCCGGGTTCGTCAGTGTCTCCTCTGTACATATCCAAATGTCATCCACATAGAGTTTTCGTGGAACATAAAAATTTGATAAGTATTTCCTTGGACATAAAAATGTGATACAAAACATTATTACCAATTTTTTAAACTCTTCATGATTACCCACAGCGCGAAAAAAATTCGAACGCCGCATAGTGGACCATTTTACGAGAAGGCCGTCAAAATTTTTGATTGGATTGGAATTTTGACATGCGGTTTTTTTTGTTTGGTAGGTGGGACTTTAGTCTTTAATTTTTGCTATAAAACGTAAATATCGACCGATAATAAAAGTTGTGGAGGATTTAAAATACATTTTCATTTTTAGTTGAATTTTATTACAAAAGTGAAGTGTTAAAAGGTTAAAAAAGGTTTTTTTAAATATATTTTTTCAGTTAATTTTACAACTAATACTTTTTAACAATTTGTAAGTTAAATTTTGTCAGAAAATGCCAATTTTTGGCACTAGTAAACTTTTTAGTCCTAATGTTCACAAGGGCCAAAGTTTGGCTTTTTTTGAAAGAGCACGAGTTAAAATATTATTTATTAAGCAGCGAACGTAAAAGTTACCTGATAATGGTTCAAGATAGAGAAGTTTCATTAAAAAATTCGATGTTTTCACTTTAATTAAAAATTTCTTTATTCCCAGCTAAAAATCGACATATATGAATATTAGGGTTTGGGGTTCGGGAATTCCCGGGAAAAGTTTGCCGGGAATTCCCGGGAAAATAATATATTTTCCCGGGAAATCAGGAAATTTTAAAAATATTAAATTTTTTAAATTGTTTTTGTTTCGAATAGGATTTTTTAATTTTAGTCATAAAAAACATTTAAAATACCAAAACAAAAATGTCATTGTTTAAATCTTTTAAAAGGGAATACATTTATTTGACACAGAAATAAAATCTTTGCCAAGTAATTAGGAGCATTTCAACTAATAACGATTTTTCGCATAACTTATTCAAAATTGGTAAAATGTTTAAAAGAAATATGAAAAAAAAGCTTGGTTTCTTACAAATAATCGCCCTTAGTATCTTAATTTTTCAAATGTATAATTTAGGTAAAGTCGACTTTAGTTAAAATATTGGGTGGCAGTATACCTTGACTTGGTTTATTTTTGGAGCATTCTGATTGGTTAATTTATTTTCAACCAATCAAAATATTTGAAAATACAAATATTTTTGTAAGGTTTTCATACACAAAATGAACAAACCCGTTTGATTAAAAATAAGTCGACTTTAAATTTAAAATACTCCTTTATATTAAGGGTCAATAATTTTATAAGTAACGTTTTTATTAATAAATATGAAAAGAAAAGACTAATGGTTAACGGTGGTATCTAAATTTGGTTATCCGACCTCTAAATTTGGTTCACAAAAAAAATTGATGGTCATGCAACTTCTCTTGAAGAAAACAACAACAAGAACAACGTTTCAGCTAAAATTAGCAAAGTACCCGAAGAAAAAAGTGTAAGCTGAATAGGCATTAAAGGTTTTATGGTAGGGCAAACATTTCCTGAAATGGTTTCAAATTAGCCGCAGTCAATCCGCACCATAACTAGATCTTCGTTTATTCGAGAAAGTTTTTATAATAAAAACCTGGCATTGCAAAAAAATGAAACCGATATAAAGAACATTATATTAAATTACTACAATCATGTAAAAGATATCATGATAAAAGAAATATCGAGCAATATTTCTAACAATAGGAGATTTACTATATTCTTAGATGAATGGACAAGAATATCACAAAAGAGATATTTGAACATATGTATAAACGGAAATAATTCATTTTATAACCTGGGGCAGGTTTATATATCAGGAAGATGTAATGCTGATGAAATAAGAAGAATTGTAGAAATAAGACTAGAAGAGTTTTATTTGTCTTTGGAAAATAATATTGTGGCCACCATATCTAATGGGCCAAGTGTGATGAAACGGTTTGTTTCCGACAGTCCAGTAGTAGGTGCTTTCTGCTGGAATCATGCAATTCATTTGGCAGTGCTTAGAGTAATTTATGTGAAATCAAATGTTCAACATTCTGATATTTTTACTTTGAATTCTCACTACACAGACTGAATTTGTACTGAAATAGTGTTTTTTTTAACAAAAATTACTTATATAGGTGGTTTTTTTTCATTAACAATTTTGTTCAAAAATATTTCCCGGGAATCAAATTTTTTCATTCCCGTTTCCCGGGAAATAAAAAAGTCCGGGAAATCCCAAACCCTAATGAATACATACAGGTTAAATGTATGTTCATGCATGCTCATAAACATGCATTCATGTGCATACATGGATACATCAATCTCCATACATATATCATATATGTCCACACATGTGCATTACCGAAATTTGAGGTAATATCTACATGCATGATCATGCGTATTCATGCGTGTTCATGTATGTTCATACATGTACACACATGTAGATATTACCTCAAATTTCGTTAATGCACATGTGTGGACATATATGATGCATGTATGGAGACTTATGTATCTATGTATGCACATGAATGCATGTTTATGAGCATGCATTAACATGCATTTAACCTATATGTATTCATATATGTCGATTTTTAGCTGGGTTATCTTTTTAAATATTTCTATATCAATTTTTATTGTAAATTTATAAAATACATACATTTTTAAATCAAGAAACATTGTTAACTATATAAAAAAGAGTATAACTTATTGTTAGTGTATTGAAAAACTACTTTAAATCAAACAATTTTAGTAAATATTTCTTCTAAATAGCCTTGATTTTCATCTTCTGGAAGTTGTTCAGAAGTATTAGGCACAAAGTGTGTAAAAGTACAATTTTTATAGTAATAATAAATTTTGTCATTTTATTATTATAAAAAAATAATAAAAAAAATATGAATCTAAATAGAGGACAAGAATCATAAAATTTAATCAAAATTGTATCAAGATATTGGCTCTTTTCGAGGTATGTATAAGAAACAGATTTATACACATTTTTCTTAGTATTATTTCCATGTTATTGTGACCGAGACCTCCAAAGATTGTGCTCCTCAAATAATAATTGTGTCCAGGGCAACAGAACCGCAGTGAATCTTAAAATACCAACGAATTCTTTGTGATTACATAATATATCACAAGCTAAGATTGTAATTATTTCAGAATTTGTCACCAAAATTTTATTCCTGCAAGATGGAAATAGAATTTGTATACAGTGTAGCTGTGCATGTTTACTCTTCGGTGTGAACTGAAACCGCGGGTTTTAATGTCATTTGTAATTAGTATCCAGGCTGCGGCGTTGAACCTCCTGTTAAAATTTTCCAATATTAAATACATAATTTCAAAAGTAATTATGTACTTAATGTTATCGAATCCCGTTTTGTGCCCTCTTTTGGATTAACCTGAATTTGGTCAGCTGCGTCGTAAATGAAAACAATATTTTTAATTAAAAATAAAAAAAAAATTGAAGTTTATAGTCCAAAATCTGTGAAACTGGCGCACTGGTCTTTCTAGACCCAACGGGGTTACTGATACTCCACGATGAACTTTAAATTTTTTTCACTTTCAGATCGGCAGTAATCGTCAACATTTGAATCCATAACTTCCACCAATTTCGAAAGACGTCATATAGGAAGGCTTTAATGTTCTTTATTTTGTTTTCAAACTTTGATATCGACTCTATTATAAACATATGAGTAATTGATAGAATTATGCTGATAATATGCGGAAAAAATGATTTGAAATACTTTTCTTAACTTAAAATAAAACTTTGTAAATATAACTGAATTTTTTATATCCAAAGTTTTTATTTGAGAAAAATTATATGCAATATATCAAAATTTTTACTATTTTAATGCATACAAAAGTACAATTTCAGACATTTTATGTATACAGTTTCTATTTAATACATATAAAATAAATAAGTTTACCAGCATTTTTAATATAAGATTACACATATTATGTGTATAAATATTACACATAATGTGTGTAAAAATTTTACTTTACACACATATAGTAATTTTACCCTATTTATAGTAGGTAAAAAAATTATTAGAGTGTAGCAGTTATCAGTATATTCTAAAGCAATTTCTACACAGAAAAAAATAGTTCATACGTGGAATGAATTTTTTCATAAACTGTATGAACTGAACATTATATTTTTTTCCCAAAACTTTTTCATTCGGAGTATGAATTTGTTCATACATATTATGAAAAAAATTATTGTGTATATGAATGAAATTTATTCCATATATAAACTTTTCATACTCTGAATAAAAAAATTCTAAAAATTTTGTAAAATAAAATAACATTTTAATTTAAAAGAAACGTCGCGACGTGGATTCAAATCGTTGACCGCTTGAGAAAATCTTCGCGAAAGACAAATATGCAAGATAAATTTACTTGTATACTTCAAATTATCGCACAATAAATTTCGTCGTTAGACCGTATTTACTGCACAAATCCTTAGTGTCTTTGGTGTCAAAAAATAGGATGCTCCACCGCTCCTTAAACTTTTGACAAATATGTACAGATGTTGGATGTTAAAATTTAGGAGAAGTCAACGGCAGCTGGAAAAATGTTTAAGAAAGAACAATTTAATTTTTTTGCAAATATTTTTGTATGTATATAACTCAAAAAATTTACAAACCTCAATAAGGACTTTAGCAGTTCATCCACGTACAATTTATTTGCCGATAATTTTGCTGCATTTTGTTTTTTTATTATTTTAAAATCAAAAAAATATATGTTGTCATTTTTTCTTTTGTTTTCAAAACGACTTGATATTTTTTAATTACAAAATATAAATAAAAGTTCATACATTGAATGAATTTGTTCATACATATTATGAACGAAAATCAATTAAAGCTATTCATACTATTTATGAACAAATTTGGTTCTGTGTATATTAAGCATAATAAAACTTCAATATAAATCTTATATATTCTCTTATTAATTTTTAGCTCTCAACTTCTCAAATAAATGGTAAAGTTTATTCAACACTTACCTTTCATCCACAACCAGAAGATGATGGTACCCTACTTAAATGTGAGGGATCAAATCCCCGATTACAAAATTCAGCTTTAGAAGACTCTTTACTGCTCAATGTCATGTGTAAGTAGTATTTTTTTTGCCAAAATACAAAAAATTAATAATATATGAGTATATATTTAAACAAACTTTTGCCATAAATCTTTAGATATAATATACCCTCATATGGATATGTGAACATTGTTGTTTTTTCACGTTTTCCAACCCATAAATACTTTTTTTTAAATATTTTACGGTGTGTGTTTTTAAATAATGATAAAGTTGTCATCACTAGATACATAATCATAAATTTATTGTAATAAAGATTTTAAACATAAATTTTTCAACAAATAACAAACAAATTGTACCAAACAACACACATAAAATACCTACTACCATCAACACAACTTTTATGCATATAGATAAAAATATGAAACATTTCACTTGCATTATTTTGTGCTTTTTGTTGTTTAATATGATTTAATAAAATTAATTTAATTTCAAAAACATGAAAAAAATGGTTGATATTTAAATTTGATAACAGCTTAAGGGAGTACATGCCAATTAATTTGTGTAAAATATTAAAAAAATGTATTATTCATTTATATCGATTACTTAAAAATACTATACAATACTGAAATTTCTAAATATATTATTCCAATTTAATGTACCGAATATCTCTCATGGAAAGAAAAACTGCAAGCGTGATTGAACAATTCAGTTGACATGAAATTCAGTTGGGCTTGTGTTCAATAGGGGCCATCAGCAGTATTGGGAAAAATGATTTTTTAACAGCAAACAATTTAGGTGTGCATCTGTTGTCTATGATATTAATTTTGAACTAAATTAATAATTCTAGACAAACCATTTTCCCATTTTAGTTAATCTGCCATCTACCAAACAATTTTTTATGAATGTTATGTAATTTATTAATGTTATGTTAATGCTATCTGCTCAAATTTTATTACATTTCTTAAATTCAGAAAAATAAAATATCTCTGTAAAGAGATATTTTCGAATGCGTTTTTGCAAGTTAGTGTAGATTTCAACCTGCTGATTCTAAATCCGTTTTCAAAAGTTTCTACCACGTCAGAATTTTCAGAAAAACGTGGTTGAAATTAACCATTTATGAGTTTATATAATTATGTCTCGTCCGGTATTGTGAAATGTGTATTTTTTTCTGAAAGTCCGTGCACCACGCAAACGAATTATTTTACACATTTTATAACACTTGCTATTAAGATTGGACTTTTTTTTTATAATTGATGAAAAATTTTTGGAAATTGTTCTACACACAGAAAACAGATTCGTAGTTCCAACCGAATTTTTCGCCAACCGAATTTTTGTAGTTCCAGGTACAATCACTTTTATTTATTTTTAATACCATTGTAATTACCAAAATTTATTTACAATTTTTGTTGTGTTAATAGATTACTTTAATGTTTGTGAATTATAAATTCTATAAATAGAAAAACAAGTTTATTTAAAAATTCAAATTTTTTTATGTCGCTAACTGGGATCGAACCGGCGACCCTCCGCTTGTCAGCTAATTGCTTTTCCTCTAAGCTAAGCTCTATTTAAATTTTTTTAGTCAAATTTCAAATTTGAATTTCTTCAGGTTTGAATATTTTGTCTATAAATAAAATTATATCAACAACAGATAATCAGTTGTGTCTTTTAGTTTTAATAAAAAAAAAATTTTTTTTAAAAAATGTATATCGCGAACCGGGATAGAACCGGCAACCTTCAGGTAAATTTTGTTTCTCAAATTTCAAATTTGAATTTCTTCAGTTTGAGAGTTTGAATATTTTGTTTTTTAAATATAATTATATTCACAACAGAAAATCAAATTGTGTCTTTTAATTTGAATCAATAAAACAATTATTTAAAAAAAAAGTAATGCCTTGGTTGAGGTGTGAACTCAAATCTCTAAGGCTATAAGTCTGTGTCTCTACCTCCTGCGCCACAGATACTTACATTTAGTTGTTGTCTAACTTAGAATTTAAACATGCATATGTATGAAACGAAAAATATTATGGATTCCAAAATTTTATTATGATAAATAAAATTTTTGTTCCTTGTCTCAATATATTATTACAATACCAAAATAATTGAAATTAATGGTTAAAGCTACTAAAGTTGAAAAAAAAATTTAAATTGATTGGAAAAACTAATACTTTGAGTAGGGTGATCGATTTTATGAAACACAACTAATACTAGATTTTTGCTGCCGATATTTTATTGAAATGACTAAATCTTCGATAAATTGGTGGTTGTTGGTATTGAAGGTAATGTGGAAGTTAGTATTTTTTCAATATTGGTTAGAAAAGCCAATATTTTGGATAATGTGGCAGTGTTTTGGTTCATCATATGTGACCTTCTCCGAGAAAAGGGACCTAGTGTGTCAAAAAACGGTTTTGGACTTAAGAGTGGATTCTGGTACCTAAAAGGGTGTAGAATAAGAGAAAAGGGACCTAGTGTGTCAAAAAACGGGTTTGGACTTAAGAGTGGATTCTGGTACCTAAAAGGGTGTAGAATAAGATGAAATGAGTTAGATTTCTGATAAAAATTTATTATTTTTATTGTTTATTTTTATCAGAAATCGAACTCTAAAAGGGTGTAGAATAAGATGAAATGAGTTAGATTTCTGATAAAAATTTATTATTTTTATTGTTTAGAAAAGGGACCTAGTGTGTCAAAAAACGGGTTTGGACTTAAGAGTGGATTCTGGTACCTAAAAGGTTGTAGAATAAGATGAAATGAGTTAGATTTCTGATAAAAATTTATTATTTTTATTGTTTATTTTTATCAGAAATCTAACTCATTTCATCTTATTCTACAACCTTTTAGGTACCAGAATCCACTCTTAAGTCCAAACCCGTTTTTTGACACACTAGGTCCCTTTTCTCGGAGAAGCTCACATATATATTTTCTGTTCACAAATAAATATAACTTTCCTGATGATGAATTTTAAATAACTGCAATTAAAATGATTGAATAATGAAAAAATTTCGTTGGTTCCGATAGAATTCCAACCAATTTATTTTCTGTGTGTATCAATCTACATGTTAATAGCTTTTTAAATTTTTACTATTAATTAGAAATAATAATAATAAGTTAGTAGTAACAATCAATGTTGTAGTAATAGTTTTTACTAAAATTTTACTAATTATTTTCTACCGAATTATCGATTTAAAAATCTAATTACTTATTATTTAAAAAATCTTTAATTTAAATCTTAGGGTCGAAAAATACCCATGAAATTTAATTTTAATTATTACTACAAGATGTATAGCTTTTAAATTGATAAAACATCACCACATGATAAAAATAATTATTTTATGTAACATGATCCATATAAGGTTAATTGTTACACTTTTGGCCAAAAAAAGTTGCACAAGAAAATTACATAATAACATCTTTTATAATTTTCGGAAAAATATCACTTGTATTATATTAGAAAGACCCACGAAATTTAATTTTAATTATGACTACAAGATTATGAAGCCCTTAAATACATAAAAAACCGATTCATAAAAATTATTATTTTGTGTAATAATTTGTATTTTTTATCAATTTCAAATTGTTACTATAAAGAATTGCGCTTGCTAGTTTTGTACCCTCACTCACAGAACGATTCGGTTAGAATGAAATTCTCGCAACCGAATATTCGGTTGCTGCAACGAAATTTAGGCATCACAACCGAATTCTGCGGTTGCAGTAGCTGAATTAAATTCCAATTCGGTTGTGGCAACAGAATTGTGTCATTTCAATCTTGTTTGGTGACCATAACCGAACTCTACGGTTGCAGCAACCGAATTAATTTTCAGTTCGGTTGTATCAACAGAATTAATTAAAAATTCAGCTACTCCAACCGAATTTTATAGTAATTCGGTTGCTGCAATGGCAATGCAACTCTCTCAATATTTTTTATGGGAAAAAAATATTATGCGGCTTCGAACAGGAACGAACTCCGTTTATCAGGGATGGAAAAGGCTCACTCAATCGAGCGCTTATACCAAAAAGTATTAGCTCTCTCTTAAATATGTAAAAATGTAAGTTGCTAAAAAAATAGCTTCGTCTTTGGCTCGTTAAAAAAAAAATAAATTAAATATTTAGATATTAGCAAAAATAGCGAAAAAAAAATTTGCAAAAAGGGAAATTTTGCAGAATGTTAATCGCAGATTAGGTCTTTTAATTAATTTTCTGCACCATAAAGCCTTTTTCGAATTCCGCCTTTATTTTGCAATTTTTGAAATGCGTTTTGGTTTAAATATATGACCTAGGGAATATAATACTCATTTATACAATAAAGTTTTGGTTGATTGCAAAAAAACGCAAAAAAATTTCAAATTTTTAGCATCAATGTACTTGTTTACCGAATGTAAATCCCTGATTAAATTTTTTAATTAAATTATTTAGCGTATTTTTTAATCACCTGGATTTAGAATTATTCATACAAAAAGGGGATTTATTAAATCCAAAAAAAGCTGGATTTAATAAATCCACAATAAAAGCACAAATATATGAAACAGTCTATTAATTTAATGTCAGAAAAAAATACGAATGAAAATTAAAAGGGAAACAAAAAAATTAAAAAACTAACAAATAAAAGGTTTTTATTAAATTTCTTTTTATGAAATATGTTTAAACCTACACCTCACCAAATACATATTTTCCACCTTGGACATGGAGAAATAGCTCAAATAGAAATGACAATTTTTCACTCTACTGTAAGTAACTTAATTAAATCCAATTAGTGAATATTAAATATTGCAATGGAATTTTTCAATTGTGTAAAAACATAAATTGAAGTGATAAAACTGAAAAGGCAGACTGTCTATCGCTGTTTTATATAAAATATAATTAAAACTTAAAATTTAACGTAAAATCCTTCATCATCAAATTCGGTATTAAAAATTAGGGTGAAAGAAGTGTCGGACAGAAATTTTTTTTAAAATAGGAAGAATCTAACCCCATCTGTTGAGCACTTTTAGAACTACTTTTTGGATTAATTAAATCTAAAGTCTTTTTTCCCATTCCGCTATTATTTTGCAATTCTTTACGTGCGTTTCTTTTTTTTTAATTTATAATCTAGGGTCTATAATACACATTTCATGCAACGAAGTTTGGTGGCTAGTTGCAAAAAATCGCGAAAAATAAAATTTTCAAAAGGGAACATTTTTGTGTCAATATATTTTTTTGCAGAATCTAAATCGCTGATTACGTTTTCTAATTAATTTTTTGTACCACAAAGACTTTCTTTGCGTTCCGCTATTATTTTGCAATTTTTTAAGTACGTTTCTTTTTAATTTATAATCTAGGGACTATAATACACACTTCGTACAACAAAGTTTGGAGGAAAATTTCAAAAAAAAAATCGCGAAAAATAAAATTTGCAATAAGGAAAATTTTTCCATCACTATATTTGTTTGCAGAATGTAAATCGCTGATTAAGTTTTTTAATTAATTTTTTGTACCATAAAGCCTTTTTTCGCTTTCCGCTATTATTCAGCAATTTTTTAAGTGTGGTTTTTTAAAATTTATAATCTAGGAATAGTTGGAATAGTATAATTGAGGTTCCATTCTTGATTTTTTTAACTAAATTATTATTTTCCATCCCTGGTTACAACCGATGTTTTGAGTCATACAAAGAGCGCACATAATGGAAGCATTTGAAAGATATCTTCCAAGAAGATATTAAACCGATATCTTCTATTTGTCATTTGAATGAAATTAATCAAGTAGTATTTACTTGAAATTGTCTTCCTTTTATCATTTTGACGATAATTCAGCGATACTTGGAAAAAAAAATAATTCAAAAATTTTATCTTTTGCCATAATTTTTTATGATAATATTGCGTCAATATCACCTTTGTATCATCTGGAAGATAAAGCAAATTTGTTTGAAATCTTTTGTTATTTTTGAAAAAATTAAAATATAATTTGTACAAAAACAGTCAAAAGTTAAATACACCCAAAGAATTCCATAGTTACTCATCACTAGGCCAACCAAAAAGAAGCTAGAGCATGTTTTTTATTTGAAAAGATAGAACAATTTAAATTAAATTCAAGTTCTGATCTTAAAAATATAAGAATTTTAAGCTATATTTGTTAGAGCTTTTTTTTGATTATTTTATCTAATTTTGCTTGTTTTTGCTTATTTTGTAAATAATGGCTTATTTTTGCTATTTTCTTTAAAAAATAAACTTATTTTAGCTTTTTTATGCAAAAATAGAGCATATTTTTGCTTTTTTAATAAAATCAGTAGTTTTAAACATTATTTTAAGTCGACATAAATTCTTTTATTTAAAATTTGTTTTTTTTTAATTTATATTAAATTGAGAAATTCCTTTTCCCAGTTAAAAATATATATATATGCTGATGCATTTTCATATGTGGCTTGATGTATTCTTATATATGAACATATATGAATCATATATTAACACATGTGGCATATATGAAATCACATGCGTATCCATGCAGGTAAAAAAGAACCGCATGTATGCTAATATATGGAACCATAGATGTAAATATATGTCATATATTTTCCCATAAATGATCATACTAATCGTGTCTTCTATTTTATAAATCATACATGTTGATATACCTGGCTTGACATAATAAAACTGCGATACAATTTTTTCTACTCTCTGCTTTAATTGATTTAAACGGACCGACAAATAAAAAATATGGTGGAAAAACGCATGGAAATTATTCTGATGACAATTACTGTCACTGTGTTTTACAAAATCAACAATAAAAAAATTAATTTAGGCAAGCTTATCGCGATTATAGATTTACCATTTTCTAAAAGGCGAAACAACTTAAAAAAATAAGAGCTTCAGTTTAATATTTGATTTCAAAGGATTTTCTTTCATTTAGAAAATATTCACACACAAATAGGATCTTGTTTTTCTCTCAAAATGCATTTTGTTTGTTTTATGAAATTATTCTATGTCAATTTGTTTTATTTTCGTTTGAATTATTTTATTCAAACTTCAAAATCAAATTGACAACAATTTTATACACATTAATTTAGTTTTATTTTTAAAATGTTTTGTTGGTTTCCTTAATATGTTTTAATTGTGTGACTCGTCAGAAAAGAATTTGGTCAAGTGTGGAAGTTAAATTGCTTTTATTAATGTTATGAAAACGGTTTCTTGAAGCAGAATATTTTAAAGTAAAATAAACATGAACTCGTTTCCTTCGTAAATGTTGGTAAATTTTTCTAGCAGCTGGTAAAAGAATGCGTGAAGAAGAATAAGGGCTGAAGGTGAAATATTTGACAACCAAAAACTATGCAAAAGTTTTGTGTAAGTTAAATTAATAAATTTCTCATTAATGTTTTGCAATATTGTTAATTCCATTAAATTTGTTCTCATCCTCATTTTATTAAAATTGTATGTAAATATTTTTTAGTAAAAGGAATCTAATAAAACAACAATTTATAATAAAAATAAAAATTGGGATTTTTAATAACAAAAATCTATAAATATCGGGAATATGTAGACATGTATGAATACAAATATGACATCATATATGTCCACGCATGATCATAAATCTGCATATTACCTCAATTTTCGTTAATGAACATGTATGGGCCGTCATATGTGGCAATATATGAAAATGTATGATTATTTTTAACCGGGTTGTTAAAATAAACTTTATATTTCCAAGTTGAATGCTTATAGTAAATACAAATATGACAATGACGATTTCCTTACCTAGTGTCTTGACATGCAATAAAATGATAGCAAGCAATTGTCAATATGCTCTCATCTCAAGTGAAGACACTCAATTTCAATTTTATTGCAATATCATGATATCGCATCGGATCTTGCAATGATGCCAGAGATCAAGTGTCACTTTTAGTTTTCATTTTAATTTTGTAATAGAAACACAACAAAAAATTTGGTAAAAAGGAGTGGAAAACTGTTTAGTTTTTTATTATTTGTCGGTAAACATTAATGTTTCATAAAATTTGGTGTTTTTCGAAGAAAAATCTATGATATTTCTTATCCATGAAATGGTCAAGTGTTCTCCACCACTCTGCAATTGATATCATTTTGACGTTTCGCTGCAATGGTTTTGACATTTCATGTCATATAATTTATTGCATTTGAAGACACCGGGTTAGGCAAGAATGAAATCCGGATTGGGCCATGCCTTCAACAGATTATTTTTCACAATTTGTTAAAGTTTAAGAATGTTCCAACTTTGTTTGATTCCTGAAGTTCCAAAGGAAGTAGCATTGTATTAAATAAAAAATTTAAATATATTTAGTTAGAATATTCTTCCACAGTCCAAATTCTAATATGATATTGTCATATTAGATTTTTATTTGTTGTTTCAAAAAGGGGTTGATCATTTTCATGATAGACAATACAATTGTTTCGTAGACATCACTCTACTCTTCAGTTGTCCGCAATAAGAAAATGATAACTTTCTTACTCAAACCGAGACATTACATAAGGTACAAAAAAGCAACGGGACGAGAATTTTATACTTTCGTATATGAACTGTCTGATTTGGTAAACCAGCTATAAATCAACTCCTTTTTGAAAGCAACAATTACATAAAAGTACCCATTGGGTACTATTTATATGTATGTCTGTTGTCAATACATTTTGTAAAAACAACTAATTTTAAACTCAAAACAAAATAAATATTTGAATGAGATTTTGGAAGAATATTCTAACTAAATATATGAAAATATAGAAAGTCCGAAAAAACAATTTTTGTGTTTTTTAATGCAAAAATTAAAAGAATTGTTAAAAAATTTAAATTTTATGACGATTTTAATGAAGAAATAATGAAGTTTAAGCGCTTATTTTTGCATTTTAACTGCTTATTTTACTATTTTTCCGAGCTTTTTTTAAGAGCTTAAAACATTGCTTTTAGGGCTTTTTTTTTGGTTGCCCTACTCATCACTTTTTTTTTAACTATGTTATAGGTGAAATAACTCTCACTATGGCATAGTGGATATGAAGTAGTGAGCGGCAACTATGTTTATAAAAAAATTTAAAAACCAACTATTGAAAAAGTTGTACTCAACGATTGCAAAGTTAAAACTAAAGAAATATTGAAAGAAGTGAATACCCACCAATTATAATTTCATAATAAATATAATTTAGATTTTATTATTAAGAAAAAAAATATGTGTTTAAATTCCGCCAACAGGAACATTCAATATATCATTTTATAACACCTGACCTATACACCTGACTGGCATTATCTTCCAATTGCTTCTCTGCATAAGTTTATTACTTTTGTAAGTATTTTTCTTGATTTTGATGGTAAAATTGGATGGAAGTTTTGAAAAATAAATAGTGGTATTCATTAAACCGCACTTTTTTACACAAGTGGTAATTTTATGAGTTTACACGAATATTTAAATGAACGCACATGTACTAAATAGTTTTTATACCCCACACCACTACGTGGTCAGGGTATTATAAGTTTGTGCTGATGTTTGTAACACCAAAAATATTGGTCCTAGACCCACCTTATAGTATACCGATCGGCTCAGAATTTTTTTTATTTCGATTTAACGATGTCCGTCTCGCCGTCCGTCCGCCTGTCTGTCTGTCCATGCATTCTTGTGTGCACTCTACAGGTCGCAAATATTAAGATATTTTGATGAAACTTGGTACACCGATTTATGTCGACCCAGGGACGAAGCCTATTGATTTTGGTTAAAATCGGCCCATATAAGGGTCCTACCAAAATTATATTGTTTATACGCTGCAGGTCGTAAATATTAAACTATTTTGATGAAATTTGGTACACAGACCTATGTTGGCCCAATAACGCAGCCTATTAATTTTGGTAAACATCGGTCCATGTTTAGACCTAGTGCCCATATAAGGGTTCCCGCAAAATTATATTGTTTATGCGCTGCAGGTCGCAAATATTAAGATATTTCGATGAAATTTGGTACACCGACCTATGTCAGCCCAAGGACGAAGCCTATTGATTTTGGTTAACACCGGTCCATGTTTAGACCTAGTGCCCATATAAGGGTCCTACCAAAATTATATTGTTTATACGCTGCAGGTCGCAAATATTAAGATATTTTGATGAAATTTGGTACACCGACCTGTTGGCCCAAGGACGAATCCTATTGATTTTGGTTAACACCAGTCCATGTTTAGACCTAGTGCCCATATAAGGGTCCCCCCAAAATTATATTGTTTATACGCTGCAGATCGCAAATATTAAGATATTTTGATGAAATTTGGTACACCGACCTATGTCGGCCCAAGGAAGAAGCCAATTGATTTTGGTTAACACCGGTCCATGTTTAGACGTAGTGCCCATATAAGGGTCCCCCCAAAATTGGCTTGGTTACAAACTGCAGGTCGCAAATATTAAGATATTTTAATGAAATTTGGTTCGCTGACTCACATTATAGAAAATTTTGACAAAAGTCCCATTTTAACCCTTTCGAATTTGTTACGGATTTTTTTTTCGTCATTTTGACGATCCCTCCTGTTGGCGATTTTCGGAGAAAATCGTTATATGTTGTGACGATTTAGAGGAAATTGTTAACGATGGTTTTTGTCAAAAAGGTCTGGCAGCACTGATCTTTGGTGTGGAAAGAAAGAAAAGGAAAATTGAGTGCAGTGTTAAATCGAAATGGAAAAAAATAGTGTTAGATTTTAACATTGATCGTGGCCGGTTGTGGCCGTGCGCACAAGTTGTTAAATCGGCACCAAAGCGAAGAGTTACATCGTGTCGGTTGATGAAACGGCAAACGTGTGAATAGAAATTTAGGGGAATAAGAGGAAAAATCAAAAATTTTACCCGAATTTAGCAACAAAAATGATTTCGACAAAATTAAAAAAAAAAAAGTACAACAACATTTAACTCTAAAAAAACGTGTTTCAATACAAGTGTTTTTTTCTGTTGAAAGGAAAATTTAATAAAAAGCAATATTTAACAAAAGTTTAAAAGAGTATTGCTAAACAAGAAATAGCAAAAGCAAAAACAAAATAGTGCGTAACTAATTAATAAATAATTCAGAGAGGAAGAAAATCTAACACAAAAGTTGCTTTTATTACGCAAAAATTTTTTAAAGTTTTTTACAAATTGTCATTAAAAGAAGTGTTAAAGAAAATTTATTATTACGTATATTTTTTGGTTGTATGCCTATTTTTTCTTTTATTTTTTTTTAAAGCACGTTGTGGTTAAACATTTCATTCATTGTTGTGTTTTTTTTAAATAAATACGGTTTTGAACAACAACAGCAACAACTAACTATCAACCAAAAACCGTCTTATATGAAAACAGTTTGACATTGTCTTCTCCTTGAAGGAAAGAAAAAGGTATAGTTGACATTGACTTCTCCCTGAAGAAGAAAAAAATATCAAAAAAATTAACGGTAAGAAAGACTTAACAAGTATGAAAAAATATAAACTACATAAATCAACAACAGCAATTATAAAATTAACAACAGAAACAGCCAAGAAAACACAACGGTAGCGGCATAGCAGCAAAAACGTCGTCACCAAAACAGATAAGAAAAATAAGACTTTTATTATTGTCGTTGTTATCAAAACTATCATTATAATTATTATAATAACACTGTTCAAGTTTTTAACACGAAATTTGTGGTACTAACGTGAAAACCATATGGTTGTGTTTGGATGAGCCCCCTGACTACTACTCCACCGATGAAAGGGCCAATTTGGCTCATTGGGAAAAATTTATGGCGTTTTTTTTTTAATTTCGCTCAATTCGTCAATTTTTGACCATTTTCAGCCCATTTAAGTCGCTTTTCCTGTATTCAAAATTTCTTGTGTTATCTTTATACGGCTCACAATTACTATTTCCACCATTAGAACGCACATTTCAACTGAGAAAATCAAAATTTTTAGCCTATTTTCATGATTTTTGCCCATTTTTCATCGATTTTCCCCATTTTTTTGCTGTTTTTATGCGCTTTTTTGTAGTTCTTGCGCAAACTTATCGACATAATTCTTACCGTTTTTCCTTTTTACAATATATTATGCAATATTATTGCCATTTCAAGCAACTCAACACACTTTTTAAATACAGAAACCATCGTTTTTTACGCTTTTTCGGTAATGTGCGTGGACAATTAAAAGGAAAAAAGGAAAGTGTACTTTTTTAATTATTTGGGTTTTTTCCGTTGGCTACCTGCATGATTTTTTTACACAAACGCACACGAATCAGGTATATAGCCACCCTTAAAAGACGCGCCAATTCATAAGTACCTCTCAGTAAAATATTGAAACTTTATAGATGTTCATTGATCGATTTTTGTCATTCAACAAGTGTCTCCAAACACGTAAAGTACGATTTTTTAAAGTGACGAAAAAGTAATAAAAGTATAAATAAAGTTTCCAGTTTGAAGTGATTAATTTTTACTGTAAAATATGGATGAATGCCTGAAAAACTTCAATCATTACTGTTATATATGCGGAAAGTGGACCATTATGTCGTCTAAGAAAAAAATTACTGATGAAATTGCAACATTGTACGAGCAGTACTTCAATATTCCAGTGATTCGTAATGTTGACTGGGTGCCTAAAATAGCTTGTTCATCGTGTGTAGCACGTTTGTATGATTGGCGAACAGGTCGACGGGAAAGCATGCCATATGGAATACCGATGATTTGGTCAGAGCCAGTCGACCACGAAAAAAACATGTGCTACGTATGTAAAAATAATGTTGTGGGTATGAACAGAAGAAAGGCTGACGGAACATATGTACCAAAGTGTTCCGTCAGCTCAAACCACTCTTCCCCATTCTCCGCCAGTGCCAATCCCGAGAAAACCGAGTCCATCTGAAGAATACATCCCACCATCTTTTTTTTCGGAGCCAGAATCGAATTTTTCTTTGTATAAGCCATCAAATATTACGCCACCATGCAAACACATTGAAGTTACACAACAGCGCTTGAACATAATGTCAAGACAACTAAAGTTGTCACAAAATAAAACCATAATTCTTGCTCAACATCTTAAAGCTGTGAACATCCTGTCACCAGAAGTTAAAGTGTTCGGTTCGCGTGGTCGACTGCATAAATTTCTACCGTTTTTTACTCGCAACGAAAACAATTCATTTACGTACTGTAATGATATCGATGGTTTGATGTCGGCCATGAATTACACGTACAATGCGGACCAATGGCGGTTGTTCATCGATGGATCGAAGAGCAGTCTCAAGGCTGTGCTGCTGTATTTCGATAGTACAAAAAACTCTGTGCCAATTGCGCTTGCCGTGAAAACAAAGGAAACGTATGATTCCATGAAACTAATCTTGGATTCTGTGAAATACCATGAACATTGTTGGAAAATATGCGCTGATTTGAAAGTGGTTGCACTTATCTGTGGCCTTCAAACTGGTTACACTAAAAATATGTGCTACTTGTGTACGTGGGATTCGCGATATACACCACAGTATCAAATACGAGATTGGTTACCGAGAACAAATCGTCTAATCGGGCAGCAGAACGTTATCCACGAGGAGTTGGTGCCGATGGATAAGGTATTGTTGCCACCATTCCACATTAAACTTGGGTTAATGAAGAATTTCATCAAAGCGTTACTGGTGCGTGGAAATAGATTGGCTTTTGGACGTTTGGAGTACATTTTTCCACGCTTGAGTGAAGCGAAAAATAAAGAAGGTAAATAAATATTTGGAATTCTTTTTCCGTCAAACAAAGATGAAGTATTCTTGAAAGTTTTTATATAAAATCATATATTTATTTCAGGTGTGTTGAATAACGCAGACATTCGCAAACTGATGAAGGATGAAGACTTCAACAATGTCCTTCAAGAGGAGGAACTCATCGCTTGGGATAGCCTGAAAGCAGTGATCGAAAAAGTTCTCGGCATTCATCGAGTGGACAATTGGCGTGCCATTGTTGATGATATGCTGCAATCTTTCGAAAACGTCGGTGTTCGAATGTCGTTGAAAGTGCATTTCTGCATCGCCACCAGGATCACTTCGAGCGTCAGTTGCCGTCTGAATCAGACGAGCATGGGGAACGTTTCCACCAGGTATCAGCACAGTTGGAACACTGGTATAGTGGAAAAAAATTAGATTCACTTTTGGCAGATATTTGCTGGAATTTGTTAATGGAATTGGAGGATAGCGAATGATATTCCATTGCTTATTTCTCTATTTCAATTGCCAATTTAAAATGAATTACATTAATACTGAAAAAATGTATTCAACCACAAAAAATTTATTTAAATCAATAAAAAACCCGAAAATCATCCGAAAAAGCGTAAAAAACGATGGTTTTTGTATTTAAAAAGTGTGGTGAGTTGCTTGAAATGGCAATAATATTGCATAATATATTGTAAAAAGGAAAAACGGTAAGAATTATGTCGATAAGTTTGCGCAAGAACTACAAAAAAGCGCATAAAAACAGCACAAAAATGGGGAAAATCTATGAAAAATGGGCAAAAATCATGAAAATAGGCTAAAAATTTTGATTTTCTCAGTTGAAATGTGCGTTCTAATAATGGAAATAGTAATTGTGAGCCGTATAAAGATAACACAAGAAATTTTAAATACAGGAAAAGCGACTTAAATGGGCTTAAATGGGCTGAAAATGGTAAAAAATTGACGAATTGACCGAAATTAAAAAAAAACGCCATCAATTTTTCCCAATGAGCCAAATTGGCACTTTCATCGGTGGAGTAGTAGTCAGGGGGCTCATCCAAACACAACCATATGGTTTTCACGTTAGTACCACAAATTTCGTGTTAAAAACTTGAACAGTGTAATTAAAGAACAAGAATTTTTTAAATATTAGAAGTTTTTAGTTAAAATTTATAACTGAAGTATAAAAAATCAGCTTCTAATAAATAAAGTGAATAAAAAAATAATGAAAATAATTTCTTTTCCGATTCCGGCGACGTTTTTCGTAAAATTTTCAAAGTTTAATTTAATGAAATCCGCGATTTAAATCGTCATATGTATATCCAAAAATGGATTCTTTAAAATTTCTGAAAAAATATATGCGGTGTGTTCGATTAGTCGAAATTATTACTACTTTTACTACAATTGGAAAGTTTTGTTTACTTTTTATATTGAAATTTTGCAGCTGTAGTAACTCGTAGTTAGTAAACGAACACGCTTATGTTGTTCCTCATTACTTTATTTTTGCCTATACGAAATCTTAGGCACCCTTATTGGGTCTTTTTTCACACAAATGCTGAAAAATCGAACTGTTTTTTTTTATTTAATACTATACTAGAACTCAGGAACCAAAAGGAGTACCAAACTGATATTTGATAGTGTCATTGATAAAAAACTAAGAACTAATACCAAAATATTAAAAGGCTACGATAAAGTATCCCGAACCGCGTATTAAGATAAAATGGCTTTAGACCTTTGATAACGATAAATGGTTAAAGTTCATTTCAAAATAGTAACTATTCACGTGGCTCAATCATGGCTTCAATTATAAAAGGATAGAAACAATTAATTAATTGTAGAAAAATTCTCAAAAATTTAAATTTCTTTTAATAAATCAGAAATTATCAAATTAAAGAATGAGTTGCAGACCAACTTCAGGCACGCTTTCAGAAGCTTTAAAGTGATATATCAACCAGTCACAAAGCTAAAATAATACAAAAGTTTTGTGTAGTTTAGAAAAAAAATTTTGCATCAAATATTCGTTTGCAGATTGTCAATCACTGCTTAAGTCTTTTAATTCATTTTCTGCACCACAAAGCCTTTTTTCGCATTCCGCCATTATTTTTGAATTTTTTAATTGCGGTTTATTTTAATTCATAATCCACAATTTTTTTTTTTGCAGTATGTATATTGCTAATTAAAATTTTTAATTCAATTTTTGGACCATAAATTCTTTTTTCGCTTTCCGCCATTATTCTGGATGGATCGCTCGAGCTGTTTTTCCATCCCTGGAAAAATTGATAATAACGTTTCATATAATTATTTGAAATTTATTAGGTCATTAGCAGGGCAAGGACTTTCATGCACTAAAAAATCGAAAATATGCGCTTAAAATATGCACTATAAAATAGAAAATATGCACTTAAATATGCATTTATAACGAAATATGCACTAAAAACCAAAAAATATGCAATTAAAAATAAATGTTTTTTTTTAATTATATTTATTAAAAACTAACATAAATGTAAAAATTCTGGTATCGGTTACAATAAGCTTGTTCGTTTACTTACTACAAGTTGCTATATTTACTACAGCTGGAAAAATTCAATACAAAAAGTAAACAAAACTTTGCAATTATAGTAAAAGTAGTAAGAAATTCGAGTAAACGAACACACTGAATATGTCTTTAAATACACATAGTTAAATATATTTTTAGAAAATTCAGTGAAAATAGAAAGAAATAGAGTCGATTGTAAATATTAAGGGTGTGTGGCATTTTACCTGAAAAAAAACTTTATTATAAAATAGAACTTAAATATGTGTACTATAAAATCGTACTCACTTTCGTAACTCAGAGAAAAAAGTGGCAGAAATTAATGCTCGGGGACAAGTTTCCTTAAAATAATTTTTATAAAATTTTTCAGCTTTCTGTTTGTGAGCAATAACGCCCGAAAACGTTAATTTAGGGGGTTATTTTGTAATACGCAACGCCTTGCGTTGCGTTATTTTCCATACAAATTGTTTTTGTAACAATAACAATTTACACAAATTAACGCAACGCCAGGCGTTGCGTTTTACAAAATAACCTACTTAAAATTACATCTATAAAAAATGTGTTAGTGGACAACATATTGTATACTATGTGTTTCTCTTTCTAGTGTAGTGTAATATTACCAACAGAGTTTCCAAATAATTAATTGTTTAGAATTTTTTTTAGTTTTAAAATATGAATTCTTAAATCGAATTTCATATTTAAAAATTAAGAAAAAATATGCAATAATGTGCAAAATATGCAAAAATATGCAATAATGTGCAAAATATGCAAAAACATTCAATAAAAATCCTAAAATATGCAATAAAATATACACTTAAAAGCTAAATATGCAAAAATATGCATTTATAACAAAATATGCAAAAAATGCAACAACAAAACGATGTCATTTTTTTGCAAATTCTTTGATTCGGAAAAGTATTTGGTTAAAATCATTTTTGGGCCACTGAGTACAAACATGCATTTACATGAAAGTCCTTGCCCTGGTCATTAGTATTGGTTTGAACATTTTCCTCTTTGAAGCCACATTATAGAACAAATGATTTCTTACTGATAGAGAGTCCCCCAAACTCTTTACGTGAAATAACAAAATCCTTAAAATTTTTATTTCGTAAAATAAAAAAAAACTTTCATATATCGTCGGCTTGCCTGTAAGTAGTGCTATGTGTTTTTAACAGGTTTTCAAGAGAGCGAAAAAATTGATTTATATAATCCTTTTAAGATATTTTATTGACATCATATGCCTTAATAATTCACGACCTCATTTACTAAAATCATAATTAGAGTTGTCAAGTAAGTATTCGACCTATTTGAAAAACCGGTTTTTGATTTTTTTAATTCAAAACCGGTTCGAATAAGCGGTTTTTCCGGTTTTTGTAAATAATCATTTTGTATTGCTATATATACAAATTTTCTTATAAAACTTGCAAAGAATTGCTAAAAATCTTCAAACTTACTACTTTCTTCCTTTCTTGAAAGCAATTCGCAGCGTAAATTATTCCATTAGTACGAATCCACCTTTAAAAGTAAAAGTTATTTCTAAAGGCGCTGGTTGTGCTTTTTTTTTTTGTTTCTAAATAAAAACACTTTCGGACAGATCTAAAAGCCCAGTATTTTGTTCGTAATTTTTTCGAAAAAAGCTGTTAACCTCCATAAAAAACAAGAATGATTTTTCACTTCCTCTGGAATTGCTACAAAATTGCGGTGGAAGTTGTTTTCGCAAGACAGGACGATTTGAAAATGTCACAAAAAATAACTTTGGCCTTACGAAGATTGTAGTTTTCCAATTAATCTGAAACCATTTGTGACTTTTAAAATTTTTATTACAATTTTTTAGCTAAAAAATAAGAAAAAACTCCTTTTATTTATTGAGGAAATGGAAAAATTGAGCTTATATGCATTTTAGGACAAACTTTTAGATCTTGCCTACTTGACTTATTGTCAAAAAAATATTAGAACGTTTTGAAGATAGAGAGACTTATAAAAAAATTTTTCTGTACAAACACATTATGCATAGACACTTAAATATTTTGCATAAATATTGAACAAATGAAGAAAATTTATTAGAAATTTTCACCTTATAAATATTCGAAAATGTCGAATTATTCGACACGGAAAAACCGGTTTAAAAAACCGGGAAATATAGAAAAAACCGGTTTATCGAATAATTCGGAAACCACTTTTGACAACTCTTTAAGGCACATGATATCAATAATATATCTTAACCCTCATCGATCCCTTGTATGCGCACGCATACAATTTTGATCTTTAACCTTGCATAAAATAAAAACGGTTCAGCGGAATGACCTTGTATTTTGCAAAGTAGAATTATTTTGTCTTAACAACCAAAAAAAGCCGTTTTTGAATTTGTACCCTTACTGTATTTGCCTGTGCAGTTATAGTTACGGTCCCTGTGTATGTGCGCGCATAAGCGGGTACCTGGAATTGCCGCTTATTTTTGTGTGTGGATTTATAGCACGCTCTTATTTTTTCGTTTTATGAAATTCAGTTTGTTCTGGAACAAACATAATTGAAGTTTGTTTGCGCATTTATTTGAATTTTGGTTGTGTTTCGAAGTATTTGATAAAAAATGGATAGAGTTTTATGTGAAAGAAGGCAGCGAGATGAACTAGAAATGGATTTTGGTTTGAAAAGCGAAGCGGGCGAATCTCCGTGCAATAGTGACGATGATTTTGCATTATCAGACGAGGAGAATGATGAAAGTGAAGTTAGCGTGCATTCGGATGAAGACGACATTGAGCCACTTGAGCAAAATTTAGCACAAGAAAATGCAGCAAATCCTAAAAATAAATATTTTTCAAAAAATAAGAAAATTGAATATTCATCGCAACCATTTGAAATAAATCGAAGAAATTCATTTCGACGTGCAGAAAATTTCACTTCAGGTAAAAACCTACCCTCTTTGTTATGGGTTCATGTTCATTATATGTTTCATTTTTGTTGTAATTCAGGTCCAAAAGCATTAGCAGCTGCTAATATAGTTGATGTTTCGTCTGCATTTCACATGTTCCTTGGACCGGTTGAGAATATTATTTTGAACATGACGAATTTATATGGTGTGCGAAAGTACAAAGACGAATGGGAAAACATTGATTTGGACACTCTGCACGCATACTTTGGATTGTTGCTGCTTTCTGGTGTGTATCGGTCATACGGTGAATGTGTCACTAAACTGTGGAATGAAGAAACTGGTCGGCCAATATTTAGAGCAACAATGTATTTGAAAATGTTCAAGCGTATCCATGGTTGCATTCGATTTGATGACCGCGAACAACGTATGGCCAACACTGCATCTACAAGTACTTCTGTTCGCGACAAATTGGCACCGATTCGAAATGTATACGATAAATGGAATCATAATTTGAAAGCTGTATGCACACCAGGAAAAAACATTACCGTAGATGAACAGTTAGTTCCGTATCGTGGGTGATGTCCGTTTCGTCAGTATATTCCATCCAAGTCGGCGAAATATGGCATCAAAATTTGGGTGCTATGCGACTCAAAAAGCTGGTATGCATACAACACACAAATTTATGTTGGTCGGAATCGTAATGCCACTCCTGAACGTAATCTCGGACGGCGTGTTGTTTTGGATTTGGTGGAAGGACTTTCTGACAGAAATGTAACGTGTGACAACTTTTTCACTTCGTGTGAATTGGCAGAAGATTTGCATAAGAATCGCATGACTATATTGGGAACAATAAGGAAAAATAGGACTGAAATTCCTTCAGTTCTACTCGACATGCGTCAAAAGCCAATTTATCATACAGAAGTTGTATATGAACATAACTTGCAAGCAGTTATGTTGTCATATGTACCTCGCCGGTACCGATTTGTGACATTGCTCTGTACACACCACAATGTTGTCAGCATAAATGAGAATAGTGAACTGAAGAAAACTAACATCATTGAAGACTACAACAAAACCAAGAGTGGAGTTGATACTATGGATCAAATGGTGGCTACGTACACATGCAAACGAAAAGTCAATCGGTGGCCAATGGCAGTATTTTGTAACATGCTTGATGTTAGTGCGTTGAATGCATTCATGACGTTCATTGCATTGTTCCCGAATTGGAAAAATTCTAAAACGAACCAGAATATTCGTCGTCGCCTTTTTATCGAGGAGCTTGGATTGAATCTCGTTGAAAAACAGATCACTAAACGTAGAAACCAACCTCAAAGTAATGATGCTTCCAGTGTTATTCAAAGAATTCTGGAGATTCGCCATTTACCAAGTACATCAAAACGAGGCCGATGCTACATCTGCACATAAAAAAATAACAAAAATTTTTTTGCTACACGCTGTGAAAAGTGTAGGAATTTCATTTGTGTTGAACATAATTTCAATTTATGCGAAAAATGTACAAATAATTGACAAAAGTTAAAAATTCAATTTTTTTCTAATATATGTAATATTCTAATTTTAATTTCATTCTAAATCTACCTTTATAAAGTTCAAATGTATTAATATGATAATACAATATAATAAACATAAAAAATCACAAAACATAAATGGTTGTTAATTTTTTTTTTAGCTTTTTTACAATTAAAAATATACATTTCTCGAGGGACCGATGAGGGTTAAAAGAGCAATATAAAAAAGTTTTTTCGCTCTCCTGAAAACCTGTTAAAAACACATAGCACTACTTGCAGGCAAGCCGACGATACGTTACAAAAGAAGTGGCTATGGCCGATTTCGATAGTTTGTAAATTAATTTTCGTAAAATAAAAAAATTAATTTAATGCGTTTTACGAGACTGGCGTTATCTAAAACAAATATTCGAACTCTAGTTGTATTTTAATGACAAATTTAATTCCACCATACCCTTGCCTAACAACAACTTTCAAATAAAGCTTTTGTTCTGAAATTCTGTCTGCACTCTCTTATATAGGGTTTTCCAATAGGTACTTGACAACTTTGAATTTAACGCACTATTTTACTGATCATCTAACTGTTACTTTCCTTTTTTTCAGAAAACTCAAGATTTTCATCGTGGTAAAGTACACGAACAAACAACGTATTCAAATTATAAAAATTACCTAAATACCGAAATTCGGAGTCGGTGATCGCAACTTTAAGAGCGTTAACTCCAATTTTCGGTCGTTATTCTCGCCCAAGTAGACAAGCAATAATAAGTTTAGTGAAAAAATTTTAGTCTACATATTGATTGTGTGATGCTGCCGTGCCAGTGAGACAACGGGTTGGTCGAAGTGACGAAAATATCGCTGCCGTTCAGGCGTCCGTAGCAAACGATCCAAATCAGTCGATTCCGCGGCGTTCTCAAGAACTGGGCATGGCGAATTTTGCGTAAAGATCTTGGTTTACATCCATACAAGATCAAGCCGACTCAAGAATTGAAGCCGATGGACCATTTGACGCGACGCGTTTTATTTAAAAAAAGTTGTCAAGTCCTTATTGGAAAACCCATATATGAGTATGATAACAAGACAAACGACTTATTGGTCTTTAATCTTATGCCACAAAGTCATAAATTTCATTTGTTTAAGTATGAATAAAGACAACTTCTTCACTAATAGAATTAGGATGTTAAATTTTAAAAATATCAAAAAAATCTTAAAACTAACAATAAACCACACACACACACAAAGTTAAACACTTTATAAAACCAAAACTAATATATACACAACATAGTTTGATGGTATTTAAAAAAAATATATATATAAACAAACTTTTGTTATGTTAAAGTTGTTGATACCACTACTTATTTTATATAAAAAAAAAACCTTAACCATAGAATGGTACAAGAGCCAAAGGAGAAGAGGCTTACATCAGAAAAAACAGGACTATAAAAGATGGCACAAACGACTAGAAATACTGTTAAATCGCATATGGAGAGCAATGTTGCCAGTTTTGTCGATTTATCGTCATTTTGACGATTTTGACTATAGAAAATAGCCAAATGACGATTTGACGTTTTCCTATTCAAAATGACGACTTTTTTCAATAGGAAATATAGCAACAATTTTTCAAAACTATGTTCTTTTTCCATTATCTAAATCAATAAATCTGAAAATTTTTCAGGTAATTTATAAATATTTATCATAAAATTTTTATTTAAGGTAGTCATTTTAGAATCTGATGGTTTTTTGCAGGAAAATAACGCAGAATCTGGTAGTTATTTTTAATTAAAATGGTTTTTCCTAAATCTCTGATAAATGTAACGTGTTTTTCAAAGGGATGTATATCTCATATCGGACTCTTTTGTCATGTAAATTCTTTAGTAGTTACCTGTGAAATATCTCTACACTAAGCACATTAAAATCTGAAGTTTTTCCGATACGAAATTTTTTTTCTTTCGAACAATTAATTTCAGTATATGGTAAATTTTCAATACCCATGCAAAAAAAGTATTTTCTGACTTACGTTTTATACATGATTTTATCCGAAAAATAAGAACATCTTACTGTATCACATTATATCTAAATTGGTTTAATAAGATCTAAATTTATACAATTAGACAATTATTTGATACAATTATAGAGCAATTCCATATGAAAACGATCAAAATTGGCAAATTTTTGGACGACCCCTCTCCGATTTTAAAATAAATAGTCGATTCAATCGATTGCCGAGAGTCAGTCGATTGCCCAGCAAAAAATAATGTACCTACATATATTTTTTTTTTTATAGTGACTGGTTTAGTGGTGGTGTACAGCACTGTCATATGACAAAATTGAAGAATTCTTCATAAGGGACCTCATTGAAAGTTGTTTTAAAAAAAAACTACTAAAGCGATCGCAACGAGTGATAGCTCGTTGGAAAGGTATTGAATCAGGCTTTAATTGAAAAATCTAATCTTCCTAATTTTTCTCAGAAATTTACCTTTTTTCCCATGAAAATTAAATTTTCCGATTTTCCACAGAAGCTCCTAAATTTTCCGGCTAATTTTTTTTTTTTTTTGGATTCCTCATAATTTTTGCTTTAAGAATCAGCAATAAAAAAATGGGCCTGACTCCTTGTTTGGACAGGAGAGGAGCATTTAAGAGACCACCTTGTTCTCATTGTTTTTATATTTTTTATAATTGAATTATTTGTAATTATTTAACATTATTTTATTTTATTATTAAAAATACATTTTAAAAATTATTTTACAGTTAAAAATACATTTATGAAGAAAAAATCAATTTTTTTTAAGAGCCCCAAGTTGAGTGTGTAGTGAATATGGTCTGCCTGCCTTCACAAGATCGGCCATAAATCCATGGATTTACATTACAGCAGTGGCATGTAATGGCACACCAAACCCGACTGAGGCTACAGGTCATAAAATGTTTTGTAAATTTTTTAAATTACCAGGTAATAAATATTTCGCCTAAAATGACACGTGCAGAAACAAGTCATAAAACACGGATTTTCCATAAATATGGCGAAATATTTATTACCTGGTAATTTAAAAAATTTACAAAACATTTTATGACCTGTGGTCGGCTTATTGGCAGTAACCAATTAAGTCCCTCTTTAAAAAACATTTTATGACCAGTAGTTCACGCAAATTTTCCTATTAAAGAAAAGCAAATATCGCTTATTTTTTTTTACCAATTTTTTACCAAAAAATAAATATAAATACTTCACACACTCTGAGTCAAATTTTAGTTGAATACTAAACCTGAAAGTGTTAAAGTGTTTTTTTTTGTAAAGTAAAGAGTGAAGCTGTATAGACAATTTAAAGTAAAATGAATAAATTTTGCTGCAATCCGTTTAACAAGAGTGGACATCGTTCGAAAAAGATAAAAGTATTAAAATTAACTGGTGTTTCGAAGCGGTACATGAATGAATTAAATATACAATACGGTGAAGAAGCAGAATTCATTTGCCCCAAGTGTAAAATCGATTTGTCTCAACAAGCAAATGCATTGAAACAAATGCAACCACAATCCGAGAGTGAAATGACAATTGAACAAAATGTTTCATCTGATAGTGAGGCAGACATTCCGATGGTCAATATGTCTTTGAGTCCTTTGAATGAGGCTATTACCACTTTAGGTGAATCGCCTATTACAAAAAGAAAGTTGCGAAGTGAAAAATACAGGAAAGAGAAAAAAGGCAAGGTTATGAGTGCAATCGCGACAATATTTGATGAAGGCTCTGATAACGAATGCAGTCAAGCAGATGACGTTGATGACGGCAAACAAATGATTGAGCAGTTGAAAAGAAAATTCAATTTAGCGACCACTTTTCCGGAGAAATATCTCATTTTATCTGTGCTGCCTCAATCATGGTCTATACGCAAGATTTCTGAACAGTTTCAAACATCTTTTTACATCGCGAGAAGAAGCAAAGAATTAGTTCGACAGAAGGGCATATTGGCGACTACCACCAAGAAATTTGGCTCAAGGACCCTCAGCGAAGCAACGGTGAAATTGATTCAAGATTTTTACTGCAATGATGACAACAGCCGCGCCTGCCCAGGTACACGTGACTATGTTATCACACGTGAAGATGGAGAAAAAGTACACAAGCAGCGCAGATTATTATTATGTAATCTATCCGAAGCATACCATCAGTTCAAAGAGAAATACCCAGCAGAAAAAGTGGGATTTTCTAAGTTTGCCATCCTACGACCAAAAGAATGCGTGCTGGCATTAGACAGGCACGGAACGCATTCAGTCTGCGTTTGCATGTTTCATCAAAACATCAAATTAATGTTCTTTCCATACAAGAAATTGAAAGTATTTCACGGTGAAATTGAAACATATAGGGACCTCCTGTCGAAGTCGTTGTGCGCATACCCCACGGAAAATTGTCATCTGTCCAAATGCGACAATTGTCCGAAGATTGACGAGCTAGAGCAATATTTGGCGGAAAAGTTTGAACAGCTGTTAATTCAGGAGGTGCATTTCAAACAGTGGATAATTAGCAGCGGCAGATGTTCCCTTGAGACCGTGGTAAAGCAGATTCCGGAATTCATCGAGGAATTCGGATTCAAGTTGAATGAACTGAAGGCGCACCATTTCATATCCGAGATGCAATCGAAATTTCTAAAGGAAAGTAAGGAGAAATTAGCCCAAAATGAATTCATTGTGATAAGCGACTTTGCCGAGAATTACACTTTTCTCGTTCAGGATGAAATTCAGGCTTATCACTGGGCAAACGACCAGTGCACGGTGCATCCTTTTTGCATTTATTTCAAAAACGAAGATAACGAACTACAGACCGTAAGCCTTGTTGTTGTCGCGGAGAGTTTAGCTCATAATTATGTGTCCGTTTATTTATTTCAAATGAAACTGTTTGAATTCTTAAGATCAAAATTCGATGCAATCGACAAAGTAACGTTTTTCTAAGACGGCGCGGCTTCTCAGTACAAGAATAAAAAAAATTTTTACAATCTTTGCATAATTGAAGAAGAACAAAACTGCAAGGTCGAGTGGCACTTTTTTGCGACGTCCCACGGTAAGGGCCCATGCGATGCGTTAGGGGGAACCCTAAAACGCATGGCGACTAAGGCAAGTTTGCAAAGGCCATATACTGACCAGATCTTAAATGTACAACATTTGTTTTCGTGGATTCAAAGCAAGGAAATTGCCATTAACACAGTTTTATGCACTCAAAAAGAACACGATGCCATGGAGCGACGAATTCAAAACAGATATAATAATGTCAAAACTATAACTGGAACGCAAAAGTTTCATTGCTTTATACCAAATATTTCTGATATGTCAATTAATGTAAAGCGGTACTCTTCGTCTGCCGACGTGCTAAATTTAAAGTTACTTTAATTTTATAATGATGCCAAGACAATTGAAATTTTTAATAAATATTGTAATTAAGTATAAGCAGCAAAATAAGAAAGATTTTTTCTTCATAAATGTATTTTTAACTGTAAAATAATTTTTAAAATGTATTTTTAATAATAAAATAAAACAATGTTAAATAATTACAAATAATTATATTATAAAAAATATAAAAACAATGAGAACAAGGTGGTCTCTTAAATGCTCCTCTCCTGTCCAAACAAGGAGTCGGGGCCCATTTTTTTATTGCTGATTCTTAAAGCAAAAATTATGAGGAATCCAAAAAAAAAAAAAAATTAGCCGGAAAATTTAGGAGCTTCTGTGGAAAATCGGAAAATTTAATTTTCATGGGAAAATTTAATTTTCATGGGAAAAAAGGTAAATTTCTGAGAAAAATTAGGAAAATTTTATTTTTCAATTAAAGCCTGATTCAATACCTTTCCAACGAGCTGTCACTCGTTGCGATCGCTTTAGTAGTTTTTTTTTTAAACAACTTTCAATGAGGTCCCTTATGAAGAATTCTTCAATTTTGTCACATGACAGTGGTGTACACCACCACTAAACCAGTCACTATAAAAAAAAAAAAATATGTAGGTACATTATTTTTTGCTGGGCAATCGATTGAGACTATTTATTTTAGAATCGGAGAGGGGTCGTCCAAAAGGTGATCGCTTTCATATGGAATTGCTCTATATATACTTTGATTGATTAAGATAAAGTTTTATACAATTTGATCCGAATTTTGTCCCCACTCAAATGTATCAAATTATATATAATGTAATACAAATGCATCCAATTAGATACACTTGCATATAAAAATATGTAATTATATGTGGCATATGTAGTGACATATAGATATACAATTGGATATTATCATACATTGCACTATATAAAGTGTAATATGAAGGAAGATATATATATATATATATATATATATATATATATATATATATTTAATATACAACGTTATACAATGTTATACAATGTAATATAATTTTGTACTAATACATATTTTGCAATATATTACCACAAGCAATTTTATAAAGTCATATTAATCTATATCAAAACTTTTTTACTTGGGTACATACATAAAATTATTTGAAATTTGGAGATAAGAGTTTTGAAGGATTATTTTCTAAAACACTTCGGAGAAGTGTTACATTATTTATGTATAAATTCTTTTTGTTACAAAATCAATTTACCTACATTGAAAGTTTCCTTCGCTTCAACCAATCAAATAAAAAACTAGTTTTAGAATTTTTTTTAAATTATAGCTGACACCGAAAACCGGTTAAATTTTATATTATGATTTTAGGGTTATAATAATAATAAAAATATTTGATTGTTAAAAGACAACTTTTAACAATATTTTGACGACATTTTAAAACGCAATTACGATTTTTACAAAAATATTTGACGATTTTGTGCCCAATTAACCTGGCAATACTTATGGAGAGTATAAAAGAACTTTAAAATAAAAAAAATTAGCTAATTAATTTTTCCCTTCGTCACACACTACCACATACAAAACTATGTTAATAAAATAAAATATAGCAGAGTTTTTTTCGTAATGGCAAACAAAATTCGAAACTAGCTGAAAGGTTTTCAAAATTAAAAGAGAAACTTTCCTTGACTTTTTTAAGTATGTTTTTTTTCCTTTGGATTTGTCGTTTATGTACTCGTAACTAGTCAGAGTCACAAACGTACACAGAGAAAATGGATTCATTGGACATCAGAATTTTGTGCAAACTGAGGTTTGGTTGAACCAATCGAATTATTTGGTTGTCACAATCGATAAAACTGAAATACGGTTGTAAAACCGAATTTAGGTTGCCATAACTAAACATGTATTCGATTAGCAAGAAATTCAGTTTTTACAATAAATTTTCTTTCTCTGTGTACCGAATTAAGTAATGAGTATGTAGTTGTAGAAGTCTTGAATATTAAAAACAACTTTTTTGTTTGTTTTAAAGTTAATTACATTATACAAACAATTTTTTAACATTAAATGCAAAAAGTTTTATATTTTGTCACAAAAAAAAAATAAAAATGCTATAATATAGCTATATCTCCATGAATACGATTCTTTAAAACAGGAGTTTTTAAATTCTAATAACTTTTGAATGAAAAAACAGACTTTAGAATTAGTATCGCAAATTATAAATAATAATTTTATTTAAAAAAGCTAAAAATATTCTATTTTAACTTATTTAACACATCCCGATCAAAAAAATTTATATAAATATAATATGTGAATACTTATGTTGTCGTGAATACCCATATATAATTATATTTTTAACCATATATTTTTATATATTTTCTTTCATAAAATTAGATATTAACCATATCTGCATTACATAATGAGATATGACAGATATATAATCATATATTAGTATAATTATAAATGATCATACATAACATAATATGAGATCATATATGGTGGCATATAAACTATATTTTTTGAGATATAATAATATATGTTCTCTTATAAAAATTTGTTGGTTGCCCAAGTAAAAAAAATGATATGGAGCCATATGAAGTTATATTTAATTATATATAATCTTTTATGTAATTAGATATAATTATATCCGAAAAATGAGAACATCTTATTGTATCTTATTGTATCGAATTGTATACAATTTGGTACAATTTGATACAATTTTATGCAATTCGATACAATTGTATCCGAATTTTGTCCTCATCCAATCACATCAAATTATATCTTTTTGTATAAAATTATATAAAATGTTATAAAAGTGGACATAGTTTGATATAATTTTATCTAAATATTGACCTTATACTTTTGATCATATTATATATGACCACATCTAACTATATACAAAAATTATTTTTTTAAATAAAAAAGATATGCAATATCTGGAGATCAGACCTGGGGGATTTCAATTACAATTGCAAATAAATGTAATTGAAATTAAAAAAAAATCAATTACATTTCATGTAACTGTAATTGAAAATTTTCAATTACAAGTAATTTTAGTTGAAAGTGATTTCAATTACAAATTTCAATTACATTTAGAATTAAAGTGTTTTTTGTTAAAATTTTGTAGAAAAAACTGACTGGGATAGGTTGGATAGGCGTGGATAAGTATAAAAAGAATACGTCATGTTGGGCTGACCCCTCACTTGTGCTTTTCGTCATTATTTCTTTTCCGAAAAAATGTAATTGTAATTGACATTTTTTCAATTACAATTATATGTAATGTATAATTGAAAATTTTCAATTACAAATTACTTGTAATTGTTTTTTTTTAATTACAATTACAAATAATATGTAATTCTAATTGAATTTTTTTCAATTACAATTACATGTAATTGTGTAATTGCATGTGTAATTAATTTCCAAATATAATGATTAAGGTCTGCTGGAGATCCTATAATTTCGATAAATCTTCCATTACTTTTATCCAGATTTACCATGACAGTGCACTAAACATGAACAAAATTTTCTTTATTTTTAGTAATTTTAAAATAAAGTTAACAAGACTGAAATTTTAAAGTTAATAGGATTATGTTATATAACCAAGATATAAGCAAAATAGTAAAATAATACAAAATAGTAAAAATTACTAAAAATATATGATGCAAAAAATAAACTCACACACGAATCATGCACGGGTTATACATATATTCTTATTCACGCTCACGCACGAATCAAGTACGAATTATATATTCTCAGACTCACGCACGAATCACTCGAGTATAGTAATTATTACTCACGATCACGTGTGAATAACGTGACTCACGAACATTGCTAGTCATACGCCAATCCCTGTAATTACTAAATCTAAAACTAGTTCAAAATCATTGTTAACATATAACCATATATAATATAATACGGTTTTATATGGACCTTATATATTTTTATATAAAATCACTTTGAAATAATTGTTTATGTTATATTGTTATATATTTAAGAAATCATGAAATATTGTAGATATGGAACCATATGGGTTCTTATTCGTCAATATATAATCATATCTAACACAAATTATGAAATATTTCTTTTGTGGCTCCACATAAAGTTTTATATTATTATGTATAGTGTCATACTAAATTATATATAAACGTATATGTGATTATATCTGTAATATGTTACTTTATGTACTTATATATAGCACATGCAATTATATGTAGGCCAGTATGTAATAATATAAAATCACATATGTCTCCATATTAAAACCTTTGAGGAAAAAATATCTACCCGAGTAAAAAAGTTTTGATATAATCATATATTATTTTATGTAATTGCATATAGTAACTTATAGTTACATATGGCCACATATGTTTTTAAATTCAAGCATATATACTTTTATATAGTCATATATTAGATATTGTTTCCTCAAAGGTTTTAATATGGAGACATATGTGATTTTATATTATTACATACTGTCCTTGTATATATGTATGTGCTATATGTAAGTACACACAGTAACATATAAAAGATATAATTACATATACGTTTATATATAATTTAGTATGACACTATACATAAATATATAATTTGTGTTAGTTATGATTATATATTGACGAATATGAACCCATATATAACTTATAACGTTCTTTATAAAATCATCTATAATTATATATCATCCCACATAGGCAATTTTTACAAAGTGATTTTATATAAAAATATATAAGGTCCATATAAAACCGTATTATACTACATTTTGTTCCATGTTATCAATGATTTTGAACTAGTTTTAAATTTAGTAATTACTAGGGATTGGCGCGTGACACGAAATGTTCGTGAGTCAAGTTATTCACACGTGATCGTGAGTAATAATTACTATACTTAAGTGATTCGTGCGTGAGCGTGAGTAAGAATAACCCGTGCATGATTCGTGTGTGAGTTTATTTTTTGCATCATATGTTTTTAGTAATTTTTACTGTTTTGCGTGAGAATTTTCTGAATGTAGGTTTTTAATATACTCATGTGTGCTGAGTAAGAAACGAAATGCTCGTGCGTGAGTAATTTGTTTTTGTTTAGGAGCATAAGTCAAAAATGGCTTACGCACCCATAACATTAACAACACTGAAGCTTTAATACGAAATTCTCTATACTATAACGTACACTTGACTTATTTCTTATATCTTGGTAGTATATCATAATCCTATTAACTTTAAAATTTCAGTGTTGTTAACTTTATTTTAAAATTACTAAATTAAAATAAAATTTTTTTGATGTTTATTGCACTGTCATGATAAATCTGTTTAAAGTAATGGAAGATTTATCGAAATTATAAGATCTCCAGCAGACCTGGGGTTAATCATTACATTTTGTAATTAATTACACATGCAATTACACAATTACATGTAATTGTAATTGAAAAAAAACTCATCTACAATTGCATACTATTTGTAATTGCAATTCAAAAAAGAACAATTACAAGTAATTAAAAAAAATTTTTTATTTAAAAAAATAATTTTTGTATATTATTAGATATGGTCCTATATAATATGATAAAAAGTATAAGGTTAATATTTAGATATAATTGTATCAAACTATGTCCACTTTTATAACATTTTATATAATTTTATACAAAAAGGTATAATTTGATGTAATTGGATGAGGACAAAATTCGGATACAATTGTATCGAATTGCATAAAATTGTATCAAATTGTACCAAATTGTATACAATTGTATACAATTCGATACAATATGATACACTAAGACGTTCTCATTTTTCGGATATAATTATATCTAATTACGTAAAAGATTATATATAATTAAATATAACTTCATATGGCTCCATATCATTTTTTTTTACTTGGGTAGCATATTACTATAGAAAAGTATATCTGCTTGAATTTAAAAGCATATGTGGCTATATGTAACTATAATTTACTATAAGCAATTACATAAAATAATATATGATTATATCAAAACTTTTTACTTGGGTTCAGATTCTTGTTAAGAGTCCTCAAATTAGAAAAAAATATGCAACATATGTTGCTCCCTCCCCCTCCTATCCACCAAAAATGACGTTCGAAAATCGATTTTTTTAAACTACCCAGTGTAGAAAATCATGTAATGGTTATTTCATTTCTTTTGTTATTTCATTTCTTATTATCTTTATATGGCGATGTCGCGAAAAATAATGAGTTATGGTTACACACCAGCATACGAAAAATCAAAGTATATATCGTTACCTATGTGCTTACCAGTACTGACAAAAATAATGAGTCTACAAATAGATTTTCAAAAAAATAAATTATATAAAAAAAAATATTTTTTATTGCATTTTTTTTTAAATACAATTTTCTGATGCGGGAATCGAACCTGGGTCTACAGATTGCCAGTCAATAGCTCTAGCATCTGAGCTACATATGTATATCGACTAGGGTTTGGGGTTCGGGAAATCCCGGGCGGGAATTCCCGGGAAATCCCGGGAAAAGTTTGCCGGGAATTCCCGGGAAAATAATATATTTTTCCCGGGAAAACGGGAAATTTTAAAAATATTAAATTTTTTAAATTGTTTTTGTTTCGAATAGGATTTTTTAATTTTAGTCATAAAAAACACTTTAAATACCAAAACAAAAACTTCATTGTTAAAATCTTTTAAAAGGGAATACATTTATTTGACACACAAATAAAATCTTTGCCAAGTAATTAGGAGCATTTCAACTAATAAAGATTTTTCGCATAACTTATTCAAAATTTAAGTAGTAAAGCTTAAAAACTTGGTAAAATGTTTAAGAGAAATATGAAAAAAAAGCTTTGTTTTTTACAAATAATCGCTCTTACTACCTAAATTTTTCAAATGTATAATTTAGGTAAAGTCGACTTTAGTTAAAATATTGGGTGGCAGTATACCTTGACTTGGTTTATTTTTGGAGCATTCTGGTTGGTTAATTTAATTTCAACCAATCAAAATATTTTTGTAAGGTTTTCATACACAAAATGAACAAAACCGTTTGATTAAAAATAAAGTCGACTTTAAATTTAAAATACTCCTTTATATTAAGGGTCAATAATTTTATAAGTAACGTTTTCATTAATAAATGTGAAAAGAAAAGACTAATGGTTAACGGTAGTATCTAAATTTGGTTAACCGACATCTAAATTTGGTTCACAAAAAAAAAAAAAAAAAATTTATGGTCATGCAACTTCTCTTGAAGAAAACAACAACAAACTAAAATTAGCAAAGTACCCGAAGAAAAAAGTGTAAGCTGAATAGGCATTAAAGATTTTATAGTAGGGCAAACATTTCCTAAAATGGTATCCAAATTAGCCGCAGTCGTCGGAATGTCAATCCGCACCATAACTAGATCTTCGTTTATTCGAGAAAGTTTTTATAATAAAAACCTGGCATTGCAAAAAAAGAAACCGATGTAAAGAACATTATATTAAATTACTACAATCATGTAAAAGATATCATGATAAAAGAAATATTGACCAATATTTCTAACAGTAGGAGATTTACTATAATCTTAGATGAATGGACAAGAATATCACAAAAGACATATTTGAACATATGTATAAATGGAAATAATTCATTTTAAAAGCTGGGGTTGGTTTATATATCAGGAAGATGTAATGCTGATGAAATAAGAAGAATTGTAGAAATAAGACTAGAAGAGTTTTAATTGTCTTTGGAAAATAACATTGTGGCGACCATATTTAATGGGCCAAGTGTGATGAAACGGTTTGTTTCCGACAGTCCAGTAGTAGGTGCTTTCTGCTGGAATCATGCAATTCATTTGGCAGTGCTGCGATTAATTTATATGAAATCAAATGCTCAACATTCTGATATTTTTTACTTTGAATTCTCACTACACAGACTGCATTTGTACTGAAATAGTGTTTTTTTTAACAAAAATTATTTATATAGGTGGTTTTCATTAACAATTTTGTTCAAAAACATTTCCCGGGATTCCCGGGAATCCCGGGAATCAAATTTTTTCATTCCCGTTTCCCGGGAAATAAAAAAGTCCGGGAAATCCCAAACCCTAATATCGACATGTAATATTTAATAGATAAAAACATAATTGACCTGCTGCACACAAGTAAGCTTACTCGCCAACATACCTTACCAGTATCCTTACCAGTGTTTAAAAAATATTGAGTCTAAAAATAGATTTCAAAAAATTTAAAAAAAAAAACTATAAAATTATTTTCTATTTGAAATAATGATAAAAATAAATCATTATCAGTAACTCATTATTATATGTTTTAAAATAAATAATGCAGAAGGTAAGTGGGTGTCATTACTGGTAGTCCAAAAAATAATGTTATGTCATTACCGTTTCTACACTGGGTACTCAACCCTGTTTTACTCCTTAAATATTAGAGTAGCCAAAAATCCTTCGGTTGGTTTTCTTCTCGTCATAACACGAAGCTATATGCCAAATTTCAATTATCTATCCTCATTAGTTTTACAGAAACACCAAAACTTGAACAGCTTTTACATATGTGATCTACTCCGAGAAAAGGGACCTAGTGTGTCAAAAAACGGGTTTGAACTTAAGAGTGGATTCTGGTACCTAAAAGCGTGTAGAATAAGATGAAATGAGTTAGATTCCTGATAAAAATTTATTATTTTTATTTTTTAATGGGGGAATATTTAGTTGATCTCTTATTTTTAAGTAAATGAATGTTCTTTTAGTTTGACTCTAGATCATGAATTAATATCACTTTCTGTTTTAAATTATTTTCAAATCAAAACGAGTAAAAAGGTTAAAGTCGGGCATGCCGACTATACAATACCCTACACCAGTCTGGTGTATTGTTTGGATCCGAAATTCGAATGGGTTAAAATGGGGCTTATGTCAAAATTTTCTATAATGTGAGTCAGCGCACCAAATTTCATTAAAATATCTTAATATTTGTGACCTGCAGTTTGTAACCAAGCCAATTTTGGGGGGACCCTTATATGGGCACTAGTTCTAAACATAGACCGATGTTCACCAAAATCAATAGGCTTCGTCCTTGGGCCAACATAGGTCTATGTACCAAATTTCATCAAAATATCTTAATATTTGCGACCTGCAGCGTATAAACAGTATAATTTTGGTAGGACCCTTATATGGGCACTAGGTCTAAACATAGACCGATGTTCACCAAAATCAACAGGCTGCGTTATTGGGCCAATGTAGGTCTGTGTACCAAATTTCATCAAAATATCTTAATATTTACGACCTGCAGCGTATAAACAGTATAATTTTGGTAGGACCCTTATATGGGCACTAGGTCTAAACATGGACCGATGTTCACCAAAATCAATAGGCTGCGTTATTGGGCCAATATAGGTCTGTGTACCAAATTTCATCAAAATATCTTAATATTTACGACCTGCAGCGTATAAACAGTATAATTTTGGTAGGACCCTTATATAGGCACTAGGTCTAAACATGGACCGATGTTCTCCAAAATCAATAGGCTGCGTTATTGGGCTAACATAAGTCTGTGTACCAAATTTCGTCAAAATATCTTAATATTTACGACCTGCAGCGTATAAACAATATAATTTTGGTAGGACCCTTATATGGGCACTAGGTCTAAACATGGACCGATCTTCACCAAAATCAAACTTGTTCGTCCTTGGGCCAACATAGGTCTGCCTACCAAATTTCATCAAAATATCTTAATAGTTGCGACCTGTAGAGTGCGCACAAGATTGCATGGACAGACAGACAGACGGACGGACGGACAGACGGACATCGTTAAATCGAAATAAAAAAAAAATTCTGAACCGATCGGTATACTATAAGGTGGGTCTACGACCAATATTTTTTGGTGTTACAAACATCAGCACAAACTTATAATACCCTGACCACATAGTGGTGTAGGGAATAAAAAGATGATACAATTTTTACAAGTAAATTACAAAGAATAAAAATATATTTGAAAGAATTCGATAAGACCAGCAATACAGAATACGTATTTTCGGCTTTCGCTACAAAGCCATCATCAGTGTATTTCGCCTTGAGTGGGTTAATGTTTAAAGATTGTCTACTTATGTGACCGCTGAAAGAAAATCGAATTTCTTATCAACAACTCAACTTAGACTAACATCAACGCAATTTAACAATGCTATTTTTATCCTTTGTTATTATTACTCTATTTTGCTTTGAACCTTAATTCTTAAGATATCTCAGCTGATTCTATTCAACTCTGTGTATGATAACCACAGATTTTTGAATTACAACGAACCGTTAAATTTAAATGTATATTATTTAAATTATATTTTTGCACCATGTCAATGTGTTTTTAAGAAGAATGGGGGAATATTTAGTTGATCTCTTATTTTTAAGTAAATGAGTGTTCTTTTAGTTTGACTCAAGATCATAAATTAATATCACTTTCTGTTTTAAATTATTTTCAAATCAAAGAAAGATGATACAATTTTTACAAGTAAATTACAAAGATTAAAAATATATTTGAAAGAATTCGATAAGACCAGCAATACAGAATACGTATTTTCGGCTTTCGCTACAAAGCCATCATCAGTGTATTTCGTCTTGAGTGGGTTAATATTTAATGATTGTCTACTTATGTGACCGCTGAAAGAAAATCGAATTTCTTATCAACAACTCAACTTAGACTAACATCAACGAAATTTAACAATGCTATTTTTATCCTTTGTTATTATTACTCATTTTGCTTTGAACCTTAATTCTTAAGATATCTTAGCTGATTCTATGCAACTCTGTGTATTAGACCGTACCTCAAAAAAAAAGTTCGCCGTACACCCTCCAATATGAAGTCGATTTCCAAAAAAAAATTTTTTTTGCCGACCGTAGGGCGTTGTATGCCTCTATTGCAGATGTTGTCCGAATGGACTCCTTATAAATTTAGTAGGTTTGAGGTTAAGAAGAAGAATAAACCTTTTCCTCTAAAAATTATAAAGAATAATTTTTAAGTCAGACTAGATATAGTTTCTGTCTTTTTGTATAGACAGGCTTCATGAGTGATTTTCCATTAACTTGTTAATTGTTCATATATTTATTGTCAGATTATCTCTATATGATAATTTTTTCAACAACCCGTCGAAAGTTGGATTCCAAAACATGTCCCCACATTAAAAACGTAACTACACTGAAGTGCGACGACAGCTTAGCCATCTCACCCAACTAAGGCCTTGAATGCAATGTAACTAATTCACTGTTTTTTCCCCAATCGAGCGGTTTTGTTAAAAAGTTTTCACTCGATTTTTTTTACTGCGCGATTTTTAAAAAAAATTTCATTTCCTTCTTTCTTGAATAAAAGCACCGCAGGCGAAAATTTGTTTTGAAAATCACGGGATTTTTAAAACAAATTTTCACTTGTTAATTTTTTGAGTGTAAATTTTTTAAGAAATCGGGCGAATTTTGACATTGCGTTCATTTTGTAGAAATTCTTTTTATTTAATTTTTTTTTATACATAAGTTCGATCTTTTGATGGTCATGATTTTTCTTTTTGTTTATTTTTCTCAAAGCTTGAAAAATTTATAAAGGAAAACGAAAATTACCCCCAAAACCAAAATGGCGATAAAGTCCGTGGGGGCCATGTCCGGATGTCCTCTAAGACGCAATATCATGAAAAACCATTCGAACTTAAATTTTATAAAAATGCGTATTTTTTTACTTCAATATTTTATTTAAATTTTTCATTCCTTTAAATTGGGATTATTTTGCATACCCTAGTAAAAATGATTTTTTTACAATCATTTATGATTTTATACAAATATATCTTACTAGCGGGCGCAGCCCGCTACGTTGTTAGCGTGCCTTAAAGTTTAGGTGGGGGTGGGGGGGGCTGCGCCACCCCCCCACAATTTTTTTTAAATTCGTTTTTTTATTTAAAGTACAGTTTTTATAATAAAAGCCTTCACCCATAAATATTTGATCACTTTTTCTCATGAAAGTGGATTGTTAGTAATGAATCCATAATAAATTGCAATATACGTGTGTATGTTAAGATAATTTGGTAAAGTGCGAACTTAGGTAGATAGATCCGTAAGTAGTTTTGTTCATTTGTGTTTTAAATGAAAATAAATAACGTAAAGCAGGGTTGGAAAGCATTTTGTAATATTAAAAATAGCGTTGTTAGCGTGCCTTAAAGTTTTTTTTTTTTTAATTCCAGTTCATGTAAAGGTAGACCTGGCAATTCAAGTAAATTCACAAATTCAGTTGGAAAATTTACTGCGTCGGTTTCTTCCACCGGTGCTTCGCTACCTGCATTTTAAATATCGGAATATATAAGTTCCATTCTTTTTCTAAGGTTTTTTCTCTTTTAGAAAATTTGTTTAACTTTTTGGAGAGTATGTTTCAATGCTACATAAGTTTCATATTCCGTGGATAGTGTTTGAATAGGTAATTAAAAGGGATACTTCACCCCTTTTTGTTCCTCCCAGTAAAAATCCCAAATATATATAATCTGCCTCAATCGCATGCGAAATTTCAAGTACAAAACTCCGGCAGTTTGAGTCATTCAAATTCCATTCCATTTTGTTTAACAATTTCAGTGTTCCAATGGAATGCGGCCCTATGTTCCACTGGGAATTAAAGGATTAAATATATATATATATATATATATATATATATATATATATATATATATATATATATAATGCAACTCCTTCCAAGATTCCATTTCGTCCACCATTCCATTGCATTTCGTTCCCATTATCTGTTATTCCAAATCCACTCGTTTCCCGTTTCATTCCATTTCGTTCCTACTGTCTTGTGTATCGATATTGATATCAGTCGCTTCTCTTTCCATTCCATTTCTTTGCACTTGCTCCGTTCCATTCCTCTTTTAACTGCAGTGTTCCAATTCCACTCGTTCCCCATTCTATGCCATCTCGCTCCTCATTCCATTTCGTTCTATAGTTCATTCTTCTTCCAATCCATTTCCATTGTCTATAATTTCAATTTCACTCGTTCAACGTTTATATCCATTTCGTTCCACTTGTGTAGTGTTTCAATTCCACTCGTTTCCTATTTAGTTTCTTAATTTTAGTGTTCCATATACACTCGTTCTTTAAATTTTAGGTTTCTAGCTTAAGACGCAGATGTTCACGGGGGGGGCAATTTTCCCCTTTTGAGCCACCATTTTTACCACGTTCCTGTCCAAAGTCCTAAAAATGCCTTGTCGATAAGTTAGCCCATACTCCAAGGAAAACATATTATAATTTACGGGTTTCTAGCCGAAGGGTTCGGTTAGGCCATCAAGGGGGAGAATTATTCCGTTTTTACACCTCCCGGTAGGAATTTACAAAAATTCCGTCTTAGAGGACGTCTGCGTTTGAGGAGGAACCTACTATATACATAATTTTAGGTCTCTATATCCAGCAGTTTGCCCAACTCGGCAAGGGGGAAGTTTTTTCACTTTTTACCCCTCCCGGTATGAGTTTCCAAAAATACCGTCTTAGGGGACGTCTACGTTGGAGAAGGAACCCAAATACCGAATTTAAGCAGTTTGGCCAGGCCGTTAACGGGGAGACTTTTCCTGTTTTTGACCCTACCTGTGGAAATTTCATAAAATCTCATCTTAGCGGATGTCTACAATAGAGGAGGAACTTTAGTACCAAATTTCAACTTCCTACCTCCAGCAGTTGGGCAGGCCTTTAAGCGGCACTTTTCGCTCATTAATCCCCATTTTTGTAATCTCCCTGTCCAAAATTCCACAAAGCACCTTCCCTATAAGTGAGCCCATACTCCAAGGAACATATGTTTTACATTTCAGGATTCTAGCCAACTTTTACTATTTGTGCCCCTCTGGGTAGGAATTTCCGAAAATCCATCGACAGGGAATTTCAGCTTCCTAGTTGCAGCAGTTTGAGCAGGCTGTCAAGTGGGACACTTTTTCTTTTTTTGTCCCTCCCGGTTGGAATTAGGCTGGAAGAGGAACCTAAGTACCGAATTTCAGCTTCCTTTTTGGGCCCCTATTTTATAACGACCCTGTCCAAAATTTAAAATACTATCTTTCTAATAAGTTAGCCCTTACTCCAGGGACCCACATTTTAAATTTCAGGTTTCTAGCCGAAGGGGTTTTTACAGGCCACCAAGGGGAGGCTTTCTTCTTTTTGCCCCTCCCTTTAGGAATTTACAAAAATTCGATCTTCGCGGCTGTCTGTGATAGATGAGGAACATTTGTACCAAATTTCAACTTCATTGCCTCAGCGGTTTGGGCAGGCCATTATTGGGGACATTTTCCCTTTCAACCCACATTTTTCCTATGTTTCTGTTCCAAAATAGAAAAATTACGTTGCCGGTGAGTTAGTCCTACTCCAGGGAATTCATATTTCAAATTTTAGGTTGGCCAGAAGGGATTGGGCAGGCCGTCAAGGAGAATACTTTTCCCCTTATCTCCCTCCCGATAGGAATTTCAAAAATTCCGTCTAAGCGGACGCCTACACAGAAGGAGGAACTCACATACCGAATTTCGGCTACATAGTTTTAGCAGCTTGGGCAGGCCGTCAAGGGGGAAACATCCCCCTTTTGGGATATCCTGTAGGGAATTCCAAAAATACAAACTTCGTCGATGTCTACTACAGTGGAGGAATCTTTATGCCAAATTTCAACTTCTTATCTCCAGTAGTTTGGGCACGCAGTTAATGGGGACACTTTTCCAATTTGTGAGACCGTCTATGGGGACGTCTATGCCGAATATATTTGGAAATTCCGGTAGGAATTTCCAAAAATCCCGTCTTAGCGGACGTCTATGCCGAATATCAAGAAACCTTGTTTTAGTGGAGATATCCGTGGGTGGAGGAAAAATTATACTTTTTTAAATGGAATTTTTTGGAAAAAGCGAAATTTTTGGAGAAAGATACTTTATTTTTGCAAAGTACTTTATAGAAGAAGGTACTTTTTTTGAAAAAGTTATTTTTAGGAAAAATTTATTTTTTTGGAAAAAAGTCCTTTTTTGGAAAAGGTATTTTTTTGTAAAAAGTTTTTTTTTGGAAAAATTTATTTTTTTTTTGGAAAAAGGTACTTTTTTTGGATAAGGTCCTTTTTTTTGGAAAAAGGTAAATTTTTTTTTCAAAAAGGTACTTTTTTTGGAAAAAGGTACTTTTTTTTGGAAATAGGTACTTTTTTTTGGAAAAAGGTACTTTTTTTGGAAAAAGGTACTTTTTTGGAAAAAGGTACTTTTTTGGAAAAAGGTACTTTTTTTTGGAAAAAGTTACTTTTTTTGGAAAAAGGTTCTTTTTTTGGAAAAAGGTTCTTTTTTTGGAAAAAGGTACTTTTTTTGGAAAAAGGTACTTTTTTGGAAAAATGTACTTTTTTTGGAAAAAGGTACTTTTTTTTTGGAAAAAGGTACTTTTTTTTTGAAAAAGGTACTTTTTTTTGGAAAAAGTTACTTTTTTCGGAAAAAGGTACTTTTTTTGGAAAAAGGTACTTTTGTCGGAAAAAGGTACTTTATTTGGAAAAAGTTACTTTTTTTGGAAAAGGTACTTTTTTTTGGAAAAAGGTACTTTTTTTGGAAAAAGGTACTTTTTTTGGAAAACGGTACTTTTTTTTGGAAAAAGGTACTTTTTTTGGAAAAATGTACTTTTGTGGAAAAAGGTACTTTTTTTGGAAAAAGGTACTTTTTTTGTCCCCTTTTTGCCCCTCCCGATAAAAATTTCCAAAAATTCCGTCTCAACGGACGTCTACACCGGTCGAGGAACCTACATACCATATTTCAACTTCATAGCTCCAGCAGTTGGAGCAGGCCGTCAAGGGGGAGACTTTTCCCCTTTTTATCGCTCCCTGTAAAAATTTCAAAAAAATCCCGTCTTGGTGGATGTCTACGATAGTGGAGGAACCTTTATACCAAATTTCAACTTCCTACCTCCAGCGGTTTGGGCAGGCAGTCAAGGGGGCTCTTTTCCCCTTTTTAACCCCCATTTTTACAACGTCCCTGTCCAAAATTCTTGAAAGTACTTTCTAGAAAAGTTAGCCCCTACTCCAAGGAACACATATCTAAAATTTCAGATTTCTAGCCAAAGGGGTTTTGGCAGGCCGTCAAGGGGGAGACTTTCCCCCTTTTTGCCCGTTCCGGTAGGAATTTCCAAAAATCCCGTCTTAGCGGACGTCTACGCCGAAAGAGGAACCTACATACCAAATTTCAACTTCCTAGCTTCAGCGGTTTGGGCTGGGCGATGTTGAGTCAGTCAGTCAGTCAATCAGTCAGTCAGTCAATCAGTCAGTCAGTCACGTTATTCTTTTATATATAGAAAAGAAGATAGAGTATTGTGATATATATATTTTAATATAATTATATCAAAAGATATTTAATTATATACAATCATGTTAACCAGATCCACCATTTCCCGGATCAAATCATATATGGGTTAACATAATTATGTCTAAAAATATATTATAAGATCCGAAGATTGGTGGATCTGGTTAATATGATTTTATATAACTAAATATATTTTGATATAATCATATACATTAGGGCGGATTTATTTGTATGGAGGCAAAAATAATAAAAAATCGTAGGGGGGGAAATGATTCTACGAAGAATTGTAAGCAACTTTGCTCTAGAAACCATAGGTCTAAAATGGATTTCGAGCTTGCGAAAATTTCAAAATATGTTATGAGTAGTGCTTCACTGCCATGTTTGTGTAAAATTTGCGTTAACATGTAAGTATTGTGAACGAGGATGATAGTTTTGGACTTAAGAGCCTTCATCGGCTTTCTTTGTTATAAAAAACAATCTCAGTATTTATATTTTTGATTAACTGCTAAGCAGATGACATAAATCAGCCTAAAAATGCACGCACGTTACATGTTGGAAATGTTAAGATATTTTGATGAAATTTGGTATACCGACTTATATCATCCCAGGGACGACGCACATTGATTTTGGTTGAAATCGGTCCATATTGGTTAATGTAATTCAGTGCATCGACTTATATTGTATCTGCACAAGGTCGAATGCTATTGATTATGGTTAAAATCCTTAAGTGTTTAGACCTAGTGCCCATATAAAGGCTTCTCCTAAAATTTACTTTTTCGCACGCTACAGGTCTCAAATATGAATAAATTTTAATGAAATTAGGTACGCTGATTCACATGGGCCTACGGACAAAGCGTATTGATTAGTTTTAGAATTGGTCAATTTTTAGATCTAGTGCTTGTAAGAAAGGTCCTCCAAAAATTTGAATTTCCGCACTCTACAGTTCGCAAATATTAAGTTATTGTAATGAAATTTGGTACACCGGCTTATATTGTCCCAAAGAAGAAGGCTATCTATTACGGTTAAAATCGGTCCATGGATACACGTAGTGCCCATATAAAGGTCACCCAAAAATTGATTTTTCGCATGCTACAGTTCGCAAATAGGAAGATATTTTAATGAAATTTGATACGTTGACACACATGGGCCCAAGGACAAAGCGTGTTGATTCTAGATATTATCGGTCCATATTTGAACCTATCGCCCATATGGACTATGTTCCAGATTTTCTCTTAAATACTTCTAACATTAGATAAAATAAAAATTTCTTACCGTTTTTCTAACTTTTTATCGTTTTATAGACAAATTTTGACACAAGTCCATTTCAAGCCATTCGAATTTTAGATCAAAAAATTAGTTGGCTTTCAACCAGACTGTTGTAGGGTATCATATATTCGGGCATGACGACCATACGATACCCTACACTAGTCTGTTTGAAAGCCAATTGGCCTCGTCCTTGGGCCGCTATAAGTCTGTGTACCATATTTTATCAAAGTATTTTAATATTTGCGACTTTTGGCTTGCGAATTTGCTCATTTTTAGGGGACCTTTATACATGGACCGATTCCATGTAAAATCAGTAGGCTTTATTCATGAGCCCATTTGAATCCATGTACCAAATTTCATTAAAATGTCTTTATATTTGCGACCTGTAGTGTGCAAACAATTCAATTTTTGGTGACCCTTTATATAGGCACTAGGTCTAACCGTGGACCGATTTTAACCAAAATCAAATGGGTTTGTCCCTGGGCCAAATTAAGTCAGTGTACCAAATTTTGTAAAAATATCTTAACATTTGTGACCTGTACCGTGCGCACAAGAATATATGGACAGACGGACGGAAAGACAGACGTATATCGTTACATCGAAACAAAATGTTATCCTGAATCAATTGGTATACTTAAAGACGGGTCTAGTTCCAATATTTTTTGATATTACAAATATAAGCACAAACTTATTATACCCTGTCCAAATAATGGTGCAGGGTATAATTAATAAAACTCGTTATTTAAACTCATAAAGCACTACTTAAAACATATTTTGGAATTTCCGCAAGCTCGAAAACCATTTTAGACCTATGGTTTCTAGGGCAAAGTTGCTTAGAATTCTTCGTAGAATCATTTCCCCCCCTACGATTTCTTGTCACAAAAATTGACCGGCCCTAACATACATATATACTTGGTGTTACATATGACAATTAGGGTATTCAATTAATCGACATTTTAATTTAATCGATTAATCGTTCAAATAATTATTCGGGTTTTTTTCTTAACCGATTAATCGAATAAAATTTTAAAATTAATCGATTAATCGAAAAAATGTTATGTAAAATAATATACATATATTTGTTGTATTTTTAATTATTTTATTTTAAAAAAAGAACAAAAAGAGTTTCGGAAACTCTTCTAAAATTCATAAAAATAAAAAATGCTATAATTGAGATCATATTTTATAAAAGCTTTTATTACTTCTGTCCTCTCTATAATATATTAAAATTTTATCCAAATCGGGGAGAACTATACCGCAGACCTTTCTTTAAATTTAGCATTTTATAAAAATTAGCCAGACGTTCATATATTATACATAGCGCTCTATAATATCTTCAATGAGAAGAAGAATATAACAACTCGTAGATTAATTTGTATCTATTTCGTATGCATTTTTATTTTTTATTTATTTATTTATTTGGAAGTTCCATACACAAGACTAAAAGTCTTATTTTGCAGTATGGAACTGAATATTTGCCAAATTTAAAAACATCAAATTATAGAATAATAATGATAAGTAACTTAATAACTAATTACAAAATTTTGAAAATTATTATAAAAAAGTATAAGAAATAGGTATAAAAATTTGTTCTAAAAATAATATCATAAAGAATTAGTCAGCAAATTAAGCACAAGCAATTTAAAAAAATAAAAGTAAAAAATTAAAAGAAAAATAAATTATTGAAAAAAGAAAAAAATGTTTTTTTCAAATAATTTTAGCAGCCGACTAGAGTAAGAAAAGTTTAATAATGTTTTCTTTAAATAGACGTGCGTTGCTTAAAAGTTGCACATTATAAGAAATGGAGTTCCACAGAGATATAGCGAATATATAGAAATGCCATTTAGATATCAAACTCTTGTATCCGAAAGATTTTATTTGCCCCTGAGATCCGAAAAACAAAGTTTGTTGTAAAGATAGTCAGGCTGCTGGGTATATATTATTTTGTGAAGGAAAGTCAAAACTCTTATGTTGAGTAAATTATCAAAAGAAATTCCATATAAATTTTTTGAAAACATTGATACTCTTGAACGTCTATGCAGACCATATACATAACGTATGATATTATTAAATGCAACATTCAATTTTCCTTTACTTTTTGTATCACATTTGGCAAACATCTCACATACGTATAGTAAAACAGGTATTAACTAAGTTTTGGCAAGTATAATTCTTATTTTGATGGGTGTGCAATGCTGAGTTTGCCAAAGTGTTCGTATCATTGAAAAAATACGACCAGAAGCATGGTTGATGTGATCTGACCACGTCAGGGTGTTGTTGAAAACGATACCAAGATTTTTTGCTGATTTTATTATTTCAATGGGCTGATTATCTATGAATATATTCGGTAGAATATTAAATTTATTTAGACGTTTTTGAATTACAATGCATTTGGATTTTTTTGGATTGATCCCAAGACCATTAGCCGATGCCCAGGTGTAAATCCGATGGAGTTGCTGATTTAGGGAGATGATGCACTGGTCAATCAAATCATTACCGCAACTAGTGTAAAGTTGAACGTCGTCTGCATACATTCTAACATTACAGTTAGTTATTATGATTGGAAGATCGTTAGAATACATTGAAAACAAGAGTGGACCAAGTATAGATCCCTGAGGAACCCCTCTTGTTACAGGCAGTGTTTTCGATCCTCTAATCCGGGTCTCAACATACTGATACCTGTTACACAGATATGTCGATATTAATCGAGTAGCAGTCGAAGAAAAATTAAACATATTATCAAGTTTGTAACAAAGAATGTTATGATCCACGGTATCAAACGCTTTAGAATGATCCAAAATCACCAAAAGAGTAGTCTTACCGCTATCGAGCTCTTTTCTTATCTCCTCAGTCACATCGACTAGGGCTGTTATACAACTGTGTTTTTTTCTGAATCCGGATTGACGATCTGTAACCAATTTGTTGTTAAATAGGAAGACAGAAATTTGATTATGCATAATTCTTTCGAAAACTTTAGAGAGAAATGGGAGAATAGCTATTGGTCTATAATCAGAACCGGTTTTATGTATTGGTATGATTTTAGCAATTTTCCATTTGGAAGGAAAGCAACTTGAGGTAAGTATTTTGTTGAAGAAATACGTTATTAAAGGAAGCAATTGAGGTAAAAGAATTTTAAGAAACTTTGGATGAATCCCATCCGCTCCTACCGAGTTAGATTTTATCGATAATAGACTTGATAAAACGTCACATTGGTCTACAGCAGCGAAAGAAAAAACAAATTCAGAGTTGTTGCTAAGATGATTGTAGTTATAATAACTCGGATCAGCTGCAACCATTGGAATATTCAGAAACTTTTCATTGATAATATCGGCATCAATTAAGCAGGGTTCCTTATTATCGGAATTGCCAACACCGATTTCACGTATTGTTTGCCAAGTTTTTTTTGAGCCAATTGCGGAAGAGAACTTCTCAGCATAGAATTCAGATTTGGCCTTTTTTATAAGTTTATTTGTTTTTCGTTTAGCAGTTCGATAATCTTCATGTAATTGTGTCGTTTTAAATCTCTTCCATCGTGCATACGGAAAATCTCTTTGATAGATGGCTTCTTTTATATCCGATGAGATCCAGGGTTTTTGTTTTTGGCCAATAACTTTTGTTATCAAGGGAACCGTTATATTAAAAAGATGATTCAGATTGTCCTCTAGAAATGAGAGCTGATCATCAACAGAACTTAAATAATATAAGAGATTCCAATCAATTTTACAGAACTCATCCTCAAGAAATCTGTAATCGATGTTCTTAAAATCGCGAAAAGTTATTTTCTGGACTGGCACAATTAATTGAAAATTGTAGGTCATGAAAATTAAATCATGTTTAGAGAAACATGACGCAGATAGTTGGTCATACAGAAGTGTTTTAGATTCATTACTAACTAGAAACAAATCCAAAAGTGTATTATTCGTCGCTTTGAAATGTGTAGCAGTTGTGGTGTTTGGTGACGTTAAACCAAGTGAGGCGCACTCGTCAGATAGACTAAAATCTACTAGAAAGTTTGAGTTGAAGTCACCAGCTATTATAACATCATCATACATAGCTGTTTCCGTCTCCAGAGTCTGGATAAACCGTCTGAGACTAACGTTTTTATTGGGTCTATAAACACTGCCCACTAGTAATTTTCTTCCCTCATTATTAACCTCTATAAATAGATACTCAACCAAGTTTACGGGATCCTCATTAGCAACATCTTCAAAATCGCCACTTTCTTTAGATGTGCATTTGATGCTAAAAGTTATACCATTTCTAATGTATATAGCCACACCACCGTATCCATCTTTTCTGTCAACTCTACGTATATTATATCCGCTTAATGAAAAAGAGAAATCTGTTATGTCAGAATCAAACCAGGTTTCCGATACACATATAAAATCAATACTGGAGTTTTCAAAAATAAATCTAAATTCATCAATCTTACGTTTTAAGCTTTGAGCATTTATATGACATATTTTGATATCTTCCTTTTATTTAGCAAGAACTTTGACCATATTCGCAACACTATCTCTGGAACGAACTCTATTGCCATTATTCATTAAATAATTGAAACATAAAATCTCACTAAACTGTTATTATATTAGGTTTTCATTAACAAAAAATTTATTGTCGGAAGATTCTCCAATATGTTTTAAGCAAAAATGAAAGCCTCTATTCATTTTCCCATAGTTCGCGTATGATTTTAGGAAAAAGTTTTTATCATACGGAGACCACATCTTAACAATTATCACCGCATCTTTCGAATTATTTTTGTTTTTGTTATTGAGGTTTTGCAAGCGATAGATAGTTTTTACAGCAGGAACAGACACATTAATGGTATTGCATATTTTCTCAAATATCAAAAATAAATTTTCATTGTCTCTGTACGGAATTTCATTCAGACGCAATTCACATGCTACGTTTTTATTTTTTTGCTGCTTAATTTTTGTTTTTAAGGAATTAATTTCATCTTGCATTGTTTTTATTTTAACCGGGATTGTTTCTAATTGCTGAACTCTCTCTGTGACATCATGCAGTTCTTTTTTAATTATATTGAAACTCTTATCAAACACACTTAAGAGTTCTGTTTTACACTTGGTAAATTTGTTGCTAATCATTATTTCTATTTCTTTAGAGAGTTTATCGAAACGTTTATCTAATAAGGTTATAGTTTTGAACGGGGAGTCTGTATTTGACAACCGCGGTGTTTTATTTGTGTTACCGATAAGAGAATTTTGAAGAATATAGCATTAAACACATAGACGACTGCAGCTACACGACTACAGCCTGTCAGAAATAAAATACACACGTTTATATGAAAACGATTATTTTGACACCAACACAGCTACACGACTACACGACTACTTTTGCTGCTGTAGTCAACTTAGGATAATTTCTATTTTTGTTGGCTACAAAACAAAAATAGTGTTGACAATATAACAAAATATGTAAAACAGGACAATTTTTCCCGCTAGAGGCGAAATAAAATCGCTAGTTCTGACTAGAAAATCACCGTTTTGGGAACACTGAAGAAACAGCTGTTTATATTTTACAATTGTTTGAAGGTTTCATTAATTTATATTTGGAAATAACTTTATTGTGATGTTTTGTAAAAAAAAAATGGATCTTACAAAATTAACAAAATATTCCTCAGCCATTATTTTAGAAGCACAAACCAAAAAAGATTAACATTTATCAAAATGTCAAATATTTAGGATTATCTGTTTACATGTTGCTGTCGTTTTCAAAAAAATTAAGTAGCTGACTACACGACTACAATTGCAGCCAGCAGCATTTTTAGTCGTGTAGCTGCAGTCGTCTATGTGTTTAATGCTTATCGCTTAAAAGCCTTTGCGTGGGATTATTTATCATAGGAGTTTTTGTTGTAGGGTCTATATCATATACGTTAATCTCTTCTTGTGAGTTGCTTTCATCTTGCGATGCATTAATCTCCTGTGTTGAGTTCATGTCTTGAGTGTTATTATGTTTGTTGTTTTTCATATGTTTTCTTTTACTTCTTCTCAGAATAGATTTTTTTACTTGTTTATTGTAAGGCATTGGACTTTTTAGACTTTAGTTCAGTGGTGTTCAAAACTAAAAAAAAACGGCAAAACTGTTGAGTATATAGAAAAACGTTATATGAACAGATTAAAGGAATTGTAATTTTTAATTTTTTTAAAATTGTTTGAGCAAAATCGGACTAGTGGTTCTCGAGTTATGTCAAAAAAAAGACCACCAAAGGTCAAATCGATATATCTCGATTCCTAGGGGTGACCCAGCAAACGCCGGGACATGTATAACTTCTTTTTTACCGATATAACTTTCCCCGGTAGTTTGAACCCTTCCCGATCACTGACCCCTACCATTTGTCTCACAGTGTAATCAATAACAACAAGAGCTTTCGCAAATTTTGTTTATAAACGAATACTTCAATATTTACGTATAACTTGTAGTAAAAATTGTAATTAAATAAAAGCTTTAGATATTAAGGGTTTTCACAAGGGGTGTGCTATTTGTTGTATCGTTGTATCGTCCTAACAAAAAACAGAGTTGTTAAAAATTAAATTGAAAAAATACAACATTTGAGAATAGCACGATACAACATTTTTACGGATGTTTAGTGTCCTATGTTTGAGTGTGCTAACAGATAGAAAACTGAATAGAAAATTGTTGTTAAACACAAATAAAAATTTTAACAACTCTGTTTTTTGTTAGAACGATACAACGATACAGCAGATAGCACACCCCTTATGAACAACCTAATTGTTTTTTTAAATATTAAACAGGAGACAACTTTAACACCGACTGTTTAGAAGTAGAGATTGTAACTTTCAACTCATAAAACACATAAAAGTAGAGAGACATTCTGTTGAGAATTGATTTTCCCTCCACATTTACGTCCCTCCATCCCTTTATTTGATTTTAGCAACTATTTCGCAGGAAATTTAATCGAATAACGATTAATCGACTGAATACCCTAATGACAATACTCAACGATATATAAATCTATAAAATCATAAATGGTTATATAAAAAAAATGTTTACTCGGGTAATGAATAATCGCCTCAAAGTAATAAATGAAAATATGCCCCAAAATTCATTTTGAGGCTATTTTTCATTTGGTTGAGGCCAGCTTTCATATATTATTGAGGTAAATTTTCATTATGAAATTTTGGTGCAAAAAAGGGGAAAAATATAATTTTAAGATTGGGGTCATATTTCTTGGGACCATTTTGCGCAATGCCGAAGCCTCTAATAAAATTATTTTATCGGACCAAATCATATATTCTTTAAATACTCGTTTTAGACATACTATTCCGTTTTCAAACCAATACCTTTAAACGGCCATATTTATTTTTACTTGGTAATGATAATCCAATGGTTTACAAGCCATAATATAATGTAAAATCTTGACTGCAATGGTAAGTAAAAAAACCAAGAAAGTATTAAAGTAGTATATGGGTGAAATGAAAAAATGTGATAAGTTTTTGGGCCAAATTTGTAAGAAGGAAAAAGTGTTAATATTACAAAAACACTCACTCATAAAATAAACACAGTCACTTTTTTTTAGTTGTTTCTCAAGTTTTTCCGTTGAGTTATTTTTAAAAATAATAACTAACAGTTGTTCGTTGAAGAAAAATAATTTTTAACTTTTTTTACAAGTTATTTAAAAATCTAACTTAATGAAAATACGGATATTTCGTAACAGTCAAATTTTCTAGTCAATTTTTATTGTTTTAAAGTAAAACTAAAAAAATGAACCAAAAAATGTATTTTGTAGTAAAAGTTGTTTGAAATAAAAAAACAACAATACAATTATTTGAATTGTTTTTATTTTAAATTTTTTTGTAAAATTAAATATAAATTTAGTTATTCGCACCATTTTGCTTGTTATTTTTATAGTAAAAATAAATTAAATTTTAGTTGATTTTACGGTTTCTTATAGTCAATTATTGATAGTCAAAAACAAATAAAAAAATTGTTCAATTAAATGAAAATGTGAGTAGACCGGTTTTTAAATGAATTTTATTTGTTTTAAATTGCATTTTTAGTTAATTTTACCTTCAAAATATTTTGTGTGCTCTTCTACAAGTTGTCGCAATAACTTTTTTTGCACAATTTTAATTTTTTTTTGTGGTAACGAAGTTTACATTTCCACAAGCAAAAGGTATAACAAAAAAAAAAAATGCGTAGGAATTTTCTTTAATTTATTAGTTTTTTATACACACAAAAAATTATAAAGGTAAAATTAACTAAAATACAATTTAAAACGAATAAAATTTCAGTTAAAAACCGGTCTACTCACATTTTCATTTAATTTAACAATTTCTTTATTTGTTTTTGACTATCAGTAATTGACTATAAGAAACCGTAAAATCAACTTAAAGTTTATTTATTTTTACTATAAAAATAAAAAACAAAACGGTGTGAATAACTAAATTTATATTTGATTTTACTAAAAAATTTAAAATAAAAACAATTTAAATAATTGTATTGGTGTTTTTTTATTTCAAACAACTTTTACTATAAAATACCTTTTTTGGTGCATTTTTTTAGTTTTACTTTAAAACAATAAAAATTGACTAGAAAATAAGACTGTTACAAAATATCTGTATTTTTATTTAGTTAAATTTTTAAATAACTTGTGAAAAAAGTTAAAAATTATTTTTCTTCTACGAACAACTGTTATTACTTTAAAAATAACTCAACGGAAAAACTTCAGAAACAACTAAAAAAAAAGTGACTGTGTTTATTTTCTGAGTGTATTTGAGTTTTCAACATGCTTTTCAATAATATACAATTTGGTTTATCAAATTGGCGGTTTCGCAAATAAAAATACAATTCATTCGGCGAAAAATATTTTTTTTTAATTTGGTGTTTTTGGTCTTTTTAAATGCTTTTCAAAAATATAGAATTTTTCAAAATCCAATCAGCGGTTGCGAAGTTACAAAATATATTAAATTATTATATTAAAAACATAACATTTAGCGATCAAAAAATTCTTAAATTGCGTGAAACAAATTTAATTTCCCTATTAAAAAAACATAATATGGAGCTTTCTAAGGTTTTTATTTCATCCTAAAAATGGCCCGATATACTTAATTGTGTCAGTTGGTATCACTTTTTATCTAATTGTATCAGTTTAGATATTAACTGATTCGATTATATATTAAGCAGATGAAATTTTATCTGATTTTTGACCTGATACAATTTCATGGGTTTATGTCGCATCGTATTAGTTCAGATCCAAATAGATACATTACTATACAAACTTATATAGTTATATCTGAATAACCATAACTAACCATAACCTCTGTTTATGGTTACCCGAGTAAAAAAAATTATATATAATCATATATGGCATATATTACAATATATAATTATACATGTCGTTATGTAGATCCATATATAATTATATATGACGTTTTTTCACAAAATTTTTCCTTATATTATGCCATATATAATTTCATCTAATTAGATATTGGCCATTATAATATTAGATATGGCATATATAATTATATATTACATGACATGGTTGATCTTATTGCATATATAGTTATATATAGAACTATATCTTAATATATATGGTGGCATTTTAGCAATATATAATTATATATGGTATCATTTAAACAATATATAATTATATATGGCAGTTAAACTAGATATTATCATATATGGTGCCATTTAAACAATATATGGTCATATATGGTACCTCATAAACCAAATCTTTAATTCAGTTCCAGATATGATAATATATGGTACTATATATAGTGCGATATATATTTATATATGGTGTTATTTAAGCTATATATTATCATATATGGTGCCATTCAAACCATATATTATCATATATGGTGCCATTCAAACCATATATTATCATATATGGTGCCATTCAAACCATATATTATCATATATGGTGCAATTTCAACAATATATGCCCATATATGGTACCTCATGAACAATATTTTTAATACAGTTCCACATATGATAATATATGCTACCATATATAGTGCCATATATATTTATATATGGTGTTATTTAAGCAATATATTACCATATATGGTGCCATTTAAACCATATATTGTCATATATGGTGCCATTGCAACAATATATGATCATATATGGTACCTGATGAACGACATCTTTAATACAGATGCAGATATGATAATATATGCTACCATATATAGTCCCATATGTATTGATATATGGTGTCATTTAAACAATATTAATATATAGACATATATGGTATCATTTAAACAATATATTGTCATATATGGCACAATTTAAACAATATATGGTCAAATTTGGTACCACATCAACATTTTGAATACAATTCCATATATGGTTTAATTTGAATAATGTAAAACTATGTATGGCGCTATAAAAATTTTATCAGATATGTTACTTCATTAACAATATTTATAATACAGTGTCATATATTGTAATATATGTATATCATTTAATATATATTGATGTATGGTAATGGTACAATAATTCCAATATCAGTTGAGATACAATTTGTGGGTCCATATCAACAATTTGTTCACGTACATTTAACATATATATATATGTACATTTAAGTTATAATTTATAAACACTTTATAAAGTTAAATAGTTCCATGAACCTCGTCTAACTGTATAGAATGTTTATGAATATACGATTTAATATATAATAATTACAACTACAAATTGGTGCCATTATCTAAAATTTAATTTAATGTTAACTTATAATAAAATAAAAATGTATTTCCTAAAAATAAAAATATAGTGTTAATTAATGTTAATATACAATAGGTTTAAGTTTAACATTGTATTTCAGAAATAATCAATTGAATTTCAGTTTTATCAATTGTATTTCAGAACTTATCAATTATTTTTCAGATTTATGAATTGCTTTTCAGAATTAGTCAATTGAATTTCAGTTTTATCAATTGTATTTCAGAAATTATTAATTGTATTTCTTAAATTCACAACTGTATTTCAGAAATTCTCAAAATGTATTTCAGAAATTATCAATTGTATTTCAGAAATTATGAAATGTATTTCAGAAATTTTCCTCTATTAACTATGAAATACAATCAACAAATTCTGAAATAGATTTGATTATTTCTGAAATGCAATTAATAATTTCTGAAATACATTCTATAATTTCTGAAATACAATTATAATTTCTGAAATACAATTAATAGATTCTGAGATACAGTTAATATTGTAGTTGCTGATGAGTTATTATATATGACAACACATTGTTTAAATGGTACCGTATATGAAAATATATTGTTTAAATGGTACCATACATGGTATGTTGTTTAAATGATACGATATATCAAAGTATATGGTACTATACAATATATAGTAGCATATATTATCATATCTGGAACTGTATAAAAAATGTTGTTCATGAGGTACCATATATGACCATATATTGTTGAAATGCAACATATATCATAATATATGGTTTAAATGTCACCATATATGGTAATATATTGTTTAAATGATATCATATATCAAAATATATTGCACTATATATAGTAGCATATATTATCATATCTGGAACTGTATTAAAAATGTAGTTCATGAGGTCCCATATATGAGCATATATTGTTGAAATGGCACCATATATGATAATATATGGTTTAAGTGGCATCATATATGGTAATATATTGCTTAAATAAATAATTTACGGCCCTATGCTCCTTGCAGGAGTAAAAGGAACGAATATATATTGCTTAAATAACACCATATATAAACATATATGGCACCATATATAGTAGCATATATTATCATATCTGCAACTGTATTAAAGATTTTGTTCATGAGGTACCATATATGACCATATATTGTTGAAATGGCAACATACAGTGCTGTGCAATATAATAGGCACATTCAAATTTTTTCTAATTTTATTCTCGTTGCCTTTATTTTTAAAGATCAAAATGGTGGATAAATTGACCCTAAAATGCGAGGAGATTGTTCAGAAAATGGTGCAGAATTTTAACGTGACGTCTGTTTTTTTATTTTGTCACTTGTTTGAAGTAGGCGTGGCTTTTAATGAAAAATAAGCGATATCGACCTTCTATCAAATTACATAATAAAAATTTAGCGAGTACTGATCAGTTCTGTAAAAACTGTATATTTTTGGAAGTCCTATAATATTTCCTTAAGTCTTACATTATTTTTTTCTACAAATGGTCGCCAGACTTAAACTGGCAGTGCCTTAAACATGACTAAATTTTTCTTTGTTTTTAGCGATTTCAAAATAAAGTTAACAACACTGAAATTTAAACACGGAATGCTTTATACTATAACGTAAAACAAGCTTGACTGATTCGTTATATCGCGTTAAGTGTAGAATAAGGCCATTCACTTTAAAGTTTCAGTGTTGTTAACTCTATTTTAAAATCGCTAAAAACAAAGGAAAATCTGGTCATGTTTAAGGCGCTGTCATTTTAAGTCTGGGGACCGTTTGTGGATAAAGATAATGCAAGATTTAAGGAAATTTTATAGAATTTACAAAAATATACAGTTTGTATATATCCGATCAGTGCTCGCAAAATTTTACTATGTAATTTGATAGAAAATCGATATCGGTTATTTTTCATTAAAAGCCACGCCTACTTAAAACAAATTACAAAATAAAAAAACAGACATTACGTTAAAATTCTGCACCAATTTCTGAATAATCTCCTCGCATTTTTGGGTGAATTTATCCACTATTTTGATCTTTAAAAATAAAGACAACGAGAATAAAATTAGAAAAAATTTGAATGTGCCTATTATATTGCACAGCAGTGTATATCATAATATGTGGTTTAACTGGCCCCATATATAGTTATGTATTGTTTAAATGATACCATATATAATTATATATTGCTGAAATGCCACCATATATATTAAGATATAGCTCTATATAGAACTATATATGCAATAAGATCAGCCATGCTATGTAATATATAATCATATATACCATATCCAATATTATAAAGCCCGGTATCTTATTAGATGAAATTATATATGGCATAATATAAGGAAAATTTTTGGAAAAAAACGTCATATATAATTATATATGGATATACATAACGACATGTCTAATTATATATTGTAATATATGCCACATATGATTATATATAATTTTTTTTACTCGGGTATATAATTTTATAAAAAAATTTATAGAAAAAAAATTTTAATTTTATAAAAAGAAATTAATTTTGTAAAAGAAATGCATATTGAACTCGTTACCTTCTGAGTTTATACCTTATTTTAACAAAATATTGTAATTTTTATACAATCAGTGCTCTGCCAGTCTATTATTTTTTGAACAGTTGGCAATATATGTCTGGGATCTTATTTAATCCCAAATAAATGGAGATCTTACGTAGTACCCAAATATAATGCGGCATCTAATTTTATCTGTCATTTTTATGGATACTTTTAGATGTCAATCCCCAAATATATTGCTGTTTCTAATTCGATCTGTCATTTTAATACCGAAATAAATTGCTGGATCTAATTCGATCTGCCATTTTTCTGATAAATTTAGATCCAAGTTTATCCCCAAATATATTGTTGGATCTAATTTGATCTGCCATTTTTCGGTTAAATTTAGATCCAAGTTTATCCCCATATATATTGCTGGATGTAATTCGATTAGGAATTTTTCGGATAAATTTAGATTTAAGTTTATCCACATATATATTGCTGGATCTAATTCGATCTGGCATTTTTCGAATAAATTTACATCCAAGTTTATCCTAAATATATTGCTGGATCTAATTCGATCTGCCACTTTTTCGGATCAAAGTTTATCCACAAATATATAGCTGGATCTAATTCGATCTGCCATTTTTTGGATCAAATTAGGTCTTACTAAATCCCAAAATATATTGCTGTATCTAATTTGATCTGCCAATTTTCTATTTAATTTATATCCAAGTTTATCCACAAATATATTGCTGAATCTAATTCGATGTGCCATTTTTCGGATCAAATTAGATCTAAGTTAATCCACAAATATATTACTGGATCTAATTTGATCTGCCATTTTTCAGATCAATTTATATCTAAGTTTATCCACAAATATATTGCTGGATCTAATTCGATGTGCCATTTTTCGGATCAAATTAGATCTAAGTTTATCCCCAAATATATAGCTAGATCTAATTCGATCTGCCACTTTTTCGGATCAAATTAGATATACGTTTATCCACAAATATATTGCGGGATCTAATTTGATCTGCCAAAATTGAGATCAAATTAGATCTAAGTTTATCCCCAAATATATAGCTGGATCTAATTGGATCCGCCATTTTTCGGATCAAATTAGATCTAAAAATATCCGCAAATATATAGCTGGATCCGCCAATTTTCGGATCAAAATATATCTAGGTTTATCCCCAAAGATATCACTGGACCTCCCAATTTTGAGATATAACTTGATCTTAGTTTATCCCCATATATACAATGGGATCTAATACGATATGATTGGATACACCCAATTTTGAGATCTAATTGGATCAGCTAGATATTACAGTAGATCTTAAACAATATCAAATTGGATATAATTAGATATTGCGCGAGATCAATTTTTTTTACTCGGGTAGTTTAAAATATTTCAATCATTTACCTACATTTTTTGTAATGCATTCTGATGTAATCAATTTTGGTTACGGAGTTTACAGTAACAGAGTTTACTTTTTCGTTTTCTTTCAGAAACGCTTTGTCAGAATTTTCTTTCCGAAACCAAATCGTATGATGCATACAAGGTGAATTCAAATATCCCGAGTAATAAAGTTTTGATATAATCATATATTACTTTATGTAATTACATATAGTAACTTATAGTTACATATGGTCACATATGCTTTCAAATTGAAGCATATATACTTTTATATAATCATATATTAGATATATTTTCCCCAAAGGTTTTAATATGGAACCATATATGATTTCATATTATTACATGCTGGCCTACATATAATTGTATGTGCTATATTTAAATACATGAAGTAAAATATAACAGATATAATTACATATGCATTTATATATAATTTAGTATGACACTGTACATAATAATATAAAGCAATATAAGAAATATTTTATAATTTGTGTTACATATGATTATATATTGACGCATATGAACCCAATTATAACTTAATATGGTTGATTTCTTTAATCAATAACAACCCGAGTAAAAAGGATTTTACATAATCATATCTGATTCACATACAATTTGATCCGAGAATTAGGCCCATATAATCATATCGATTTTAGTCTAATTGTTTAAGTTTAGATAAAATTATATTTACATCATATAAAATTGTATCCCAGAAATGGCGCGGCGTAATTGTATACGAGAGTGGATAAATTTATAACATTGTATTAATTTAGAACTAATCTGATACAATTATATTTAAATCAAATATAATTACATCTAGTTTTCGATCAGATATAATACCAGCAAAAACAGACATTACCGAGTAATTAAGCGAGTAAGTAGCACACAAAGGGTTTCACTACTTACCAGGCTATTTACTCGCAACATTACTTTTGTTCGCGATGTCCAAAAATTCATGGGTGGTCATTACCCTCTCGCTTACAAACAAAGTGCGAATAACGAGTTACCCATAGTGAAAGAATAAGTAGTTACTCACATAGATAAAATAAGTGGTTATCAGAAGTTAGGAAATAAGTGGTTACCCTACATTGTAAAACAGTTGGTCATATTGGCAAAATAAAACTTTTTACCTTGGAAAATTGCCTATTTAGTTCAAAACAAATTTATAAATAAAATATTAATATAAAAAAAGACTTAATAAGTACTTATTTAATCAATTACCAGTAAGTGATTTCTTTGCACGAATACATAAGTACTTATATAACTTATTATCGGTAAGTCATTATTTTGTATTTTAAAGTAATGCAAAAGGTAATGACCTATCATTACTTGGTAATCCGTATGTTAGTGACCTGTCATTATCATGTTTTTGCTGGGATAGTATTTGATAAAAAGTAGGATTTTCTATTTGATACAATTATATCAGGTAAAAATGTGGATACAATTCTATATGACTTTTATGTAATTTTGTCAGTTCAGATCAAAACCGATACAATGTAATACAATAATGCATCATCTAATGCAAATATATCGGATCCATTTGTATATCCATTTCTCGGATACAATTATATCTAATATTTATACAGTTTTATCATCTTAGATCTGTACTAGTACAATCATAATTCAACTGATAGAATTAAATGGGCCCATTTCTCTGATAAGACTGTATATAGATCATATTAGATTATGTATGACTATGTATATTAAGGTCCATATTAATTTTTTTTTAACCGGGAATGTAACGTTCTTTATAAAATCATCTATAATTATATATCAACGCCCTTTATCAAGTGCCCTTTGCTGATTTTTTTCGGCCATTGTTGAAATTCAAATTTAGTTTTTTTATTAAAAAACTTTTTATTTAATATTTTATTTCCCAATTTTTTAAGTTTTTTTATTTCTATCTTGATTCTGACTATAAAACTGGCCCTTAATCTATTACAAAATACATTCAATTTCTTTTACGAAACATGTCTTCATTCAGAAAGAAGAATGACAAACTATTATTTCATATACTATATATAAAAAACATGATATTTTCCATTAAAAAAAAAACTTTATCACGTTTGTCAAGTTTTATTTTTGTTTTCCATCACATTTATGACGCTTTTTTATAAATATAATTTTAGCAAATAATTATTAATTTAAAATTCTATTTATTTAAATTTTATTAAAATTTAGGAGCGGTTAATAATTTTTTCTACTAATTTCATTATACTGCAAATCAGTAGGCTTGAGTTGCTAAAATTAGCAAAATATACCGAAGGGCGCAAAATAGTTAAATTTCCAGTAATAATATCAGCATTTTCAGTAGCCATTACAGACTTTTTTGTTGAGTGGGCGAGTTTTATAGTCAGAACAAAAAACGAGTTTAAACTTAAATTTTATTTTAGTGAGAAATTTAGTTTGAAAATTTATTACTCAAGAAAAGGTTTATTATACATGTTTTGTATACATGTTTTTTTTTTGGCGGAATGATGTTCAGTCTCTTATAAGTAATTGAGTTTTCAAATTTTCGTTGACCGATTCCGCGCCACCGCGGATCAATGCAAAAACTATAAAAAAGTGTTTCAGTCATGTTTAATTCTACTTATGTTATGTAATTCAAAAATACCAAAACAGAATTTGAAAAAAGTTGAGTTTGTAATGAGTTCTTGTGGATCCAGTTTTGGAATAGATGGATTTTAAAACCGTTTTTGTTTTACAAAACAAAAAACGTTAGTTCTTTCCGCTTTCAATTTTCTTAAAAATTTGTAGTTTCTTTTTTTTTATTGTATGGTGTGGCCCTTCATAATCTATGAAAGAACACAATATGGCCCTCGCGGACAAATCTGTGCCCACCCTTATTATATATCATCCCACATAAGCAATTTTTTCAAAGTGATTTTATATAAAAAAATATATACATAAGGTCCATTAAAAACCGTATTATATTATATGTGGTTCCATGTTAACAATGATTTTGAACTAGTTTTAGATTTACCCCCTGTTTTTATAAAGCGAAAGGAAATATTCCTCCAGAGGAATGTGTGTATTTTGTTTTTGTTACAATAACAAAATACACACTTTTCTCAGGCGGAATTATTCTGCTCGCTTTATAAAAACCGGGGGTTAGTAATTACTAGAGATTGGTGGGTGACACGCGTGAGTAATAGTTACTATACTCAAGCGATTCGTGCGTTAGCGTAAGCATATACATATAACTCATGCGTGATTCGCGTATGAGCGTGAGTAAGAATATATAACCCGTGCATGAGTTTATTTTTTGTATCATGTTTTTAGTAATTTTTACTGTTTTTCGTGAGAATTTTCTGATTTTAAGTTTTTAATATACTCATGTGTGCGTGAGGAAGAAACGAAATGTTCGTGAGTGAGTAATTTATTTTTGTTTATGAGCGTGAGTCAAGAATTGCTCGCGCACCGATAAAATTAACAACACTCAAGCTTTAATACGAAATTCTATACTATAACGTAAATTTGACTGATTTCTTATATCTTGATTGCATATCATAATCCTATTAATTTAAAATTTCAGTGTCAACTTTATTTTAAAATTAGTAAAAACAAAGAAAAATTTGTTCATGTTTAAGGCACTGTCATGGTAAATCTGGATAAAAGTAATGGTAGATTTATCGAAATTATGGCATCTCCAGATATTGCATATCTTTTTTTATTTAAAATATTTCTGTATATTGTTAGATATGGCCATAATATATGATAAATAGTATATTTAGATATAATGGTATCAAACTATGTCGACTATTATAACATTTTATATAATTTTATACAAAAAGATAATTTTATGCATTACTATATGGGGCGCTGTGGTGTAATTGTTAGCGCGTTGGACTGCTATATGTGAGGTTGCGGGTTCGAGCCCCAACCAAGGCAACATCAATTTATGAAAAATAGTAAAAATAGTGAGTTTTTTCTATCCCTCATACATATCGCAGCGTCCTCTTTCGGTGTTCCCATAGCACTTAACCCCACCGAAGTAAAATAATATAACAGGGCTATGAACTAAAAAGCTTCAACAAAGTTCGCCAACTCACCATCAGATGGCGCGCAACAACTGTTCTAAAATTCAACATCTCGCGCAATTACAATGTTGCCATATTTGAACCCTTCATCTTTCACCACCTTTCACTTCTTCTCTATCCCCTTTCCAAAGGAAGCAACACGTTAATTAATAGAAAGAATTTCCTGAGTGTTGCTTCTCTTTAAAAAAAAAATTGGATGAGGACAAAATTCGGATACAATTGTATAGAATCGCATAAAAATATATGAAATTGTACCAAATTGTATACAATTCGATACAATATGATACAATAAGACGTTCTCATTTTTCGAATATAATTATATCTAATTACATAAAAGATTATATATAATTAAATATAAATTTATATGGCTCCATATAATTTTTTTTACTTGGACTATTATAGTTGAAAAACCTTATGAGTTACTGCTTACGGAGTTTACATTTAGCCTATAAAATTGGTCACAAATTTTATGTATTAACCAAAAATTGGTCAGATTGTTATAAATTTTGTAAAATTGGTGACAATGCGCTGATATAAATATACTGAAATATATAACTCACTTGTAATTCATTCAATAGAAGTTAGCTGGTTACATGGTTTTTTATCACATTTTTTGATATCACTCACATACAAACACATATATTCGCCCTACATTTTTCAAATGTATATTTTACTTAGTTTAAGTCGACTTTAGTTAAAATATTGGGTGGCAGTATGCCATGACTTGGTTTATTTTTGGAGCATTTTGATTGGTTAATTTATTTTCAGCCAATCAAAATGTTTGAAAATATAAATATTTTGTAGGGTTTTCAAACACAAAATGAACAAAACCGTATGATTAAGAATAAAGTCGACTTTAAATTTAAAATACTCTTTTATAGTAAGGGCCATTGATTTAAAAATATATTTTTTTTTCCGTTTTTGATGGAATGGTTCCCAAAATTATTTAAAAATATTACCAGCCGAATGCATTGTGCAGTTTAAATCACAAATAATGTGTTTTCATTTATTTAACCCTAGACGCACTTTCTTATATTTATACCTCAAAGTACTTTCTTCGCCGAATCGACGAATTGCATGTTTGATCTTGCCCCAATCGCTCCTAATTAAAAAAAAGTTTAAAATTTAGATTTTATTTAAAAAACAATTTAGTTTTTATTCGTATAAAACAAAAAGTTTGCTTACTTCAGCACAATTTAAAACTAAAAAACAAAAAAAAATCAACTTCAAGTTTTTTTTTTACATTTTTTTTAAAACAGTCAAAAATAATCACACAAAAAAAAAGATATCAAATTTGAAGTTGATTTATTTGCTTTTTAGTTGTACTGAATTAAGCAAACTTTTTGTTTTATATGAATAGAACTAAATTTTTTTTCTAATAAAATCTAAATTTTAAACTTTTTTTAATTGGGAGAGATTTGGAGCAAGATCAAACATGCAATTCGTCGATTCGACGAAGAAAGCACTTTGAGGTATAAAAATAAGAATAGGGTTAAAAAAACACACTTACATTCATCTAACGAGACTGAGCGTGTGCACACTTCAGCAGCTTGGCAACGACTACAGCTATACGAAAAATGAACTCTCAGCAATGAATAACAAACAAATTAAATGAGAAAGAATAAAGGCTGAGTTACCCAACCGTAAACGTATCTGTAACGAATCAGCTGTTCCGATACCACAAGAAGAAATGTATACGAATGGTTACTAACATGTAATAATTGATTGATTGATTAATTAATTGATTCAAACAACAAATAAGGAATAAAAATTAACAAATAAATGGAAAAATTTAGAATAAAATATAAAACCACATGAAATAGATGCTAAATAGTAATGTCGTTTACGATAATCTATAAGTGTACTTTTTAGCTACGGCACGGTACAGTGACATCACATTTACGTTTACGGTCCTATAATCCGCCCTTAAGCGATGTTCGTCGATACGACGAAGAAAGTGCGTCTATGGTTAAAGACATTTTCAATGGTCATCCACCAAGAATATGTAGAATCTAACATTTTGTAACTAACAAATTAAGAAAACCTGGAACAGTTGCAATATTTAAGCCTTTTTCATTAATTTTTTTTCAATTTGGTGCACAAATAAAATAAAAAATTAATTAAACACAACAAAACATATTCGTTTTTCGAATACTTTTAGTATTCGTAGTATCAGGCTGTCTTTATACACTCAAAATAATATGTCTGTTGGCTGGACAGAAAAATTTGTTATTTTAAAAAAATGTTTTCCTGTTTTTTGGCTTAAAATAAAATTTGTTGAATTTAACACATTTTTTTTAAACTTAACACATCTAAATTTAAGTAAAAAATTTGTATAACTACAGTTTTATCTGTAATTATAAAGAGTAGTCGAATTTATCCAAATTTAGGTCTCGGCATATAAGGGCATTCCAGCGGAGCAAACATTTTGTCCGTTTTTCTCTATCTCGCTTAGTTTTCGAGATATGAGCCATTTTATGAAATGGAAAATTTTTCTATGAGATAACCACATTCGCGTGATTAGGGGTAGTCGAAAGTTTTATCAATTTTGATCTATCTTCCTTAGTTTTCGAGATATAGGCTTTTTTAAAAAATCGGGAGGGAAAGAAATAGCGCCATCTTTAAAACTTTTGATACTTTGGTGGCGCCATCTACCGGGTAATAACAGTAACATGAAAGTGTTATATTTTAACAATATATTTTCTATAATTTACCGAATGGGTTCTTAAAAATTAGTTTTAAATAATTTTGAAAATGAACACTCAAAATTAGTTAAAGAACTGAAGATTTTTAGTATTGTGTTAAATAAAGATAACTAAAATCTTTGCTTAAATCAGTGTTTCTACTAAAAATCAATTAAAAATTAGTCAAATCGATTTGAAACCGGTTTGACAGATTTTTCTACTGACGTATTATTTTAAGTGTAGAATTATTTTACATTATTACATAACTAAGTTATGTATACAAATAGTTCCCAGCAAAAATAAATGGAATGACTTCTAAATGAATCACTTCCTTCATTACATCACAAAGGGTTCGAATCCCACCAGGTGGAGAAAAAATTTTGGAACTTTTTTTACACAATTAATAATTCTTTGTAGTTTTCACTGTAAAATTTTTATTTTTTTCTATTTTTTTCACTCAAAAATTAATTTTTAGAACGATTTTAATTTTTTTTTTTAAATTTTCTACTAATTTTTAATGAAATTTTATGGAAATATAAAAGTTTTAAATAATTATCTAATTCTTCAAATATTTTTTGTTAGAATACCAAAAAGGTAAATATTACAATATTGTTTGTATTTAAAAAATTGTAATTTAAAAAATCCATTTTGATCAAATTTTTACTAAATATATTTAGAAACTAAATATAACAGAGAAAGAAAAATCCTGTAAATATTTTACGGCCTGTTTATCTAAAAAGAAACGAAAACTAAACGAACGAAAGGGAAACGAACGATCACGTAAGAAATTTGGTTTATGTAAAACGATTATAATTTTTCGTCTAGACTTACGTGTGTTACGTTATATTTCATTTGGTTTTTGTAAATAAAAGGATTGCCAACAACTTTATTTAAATTTTTCAAAGTTTTCTTAAATATTTTGGTTAAAATATTAATTGATGGTAACCCTTTTTTATTGATTTGACAAATCTTTATAAATAAATAATCAAAAAAAAATATAAAAAATATTGAAATATATTGAAATTAATTTTTAAAAAATTTTAAAAATGAATATTTATAAAAAAAGTAAATAAAAAAAATGAAAAAAGTGATTAATATTGTATAAAATAGTACAATAATGTAAGAATATAAAAAGTTCAAGAATGTCAAATCGTTTAATTTATCAAACAAAATGATGTTATAGAACGGCTTTTTTAAGTTCCATAAAATGAGTGTGTTTCTTCAGGTTTGTATATAAAATAAATACGAGTACTTGGCAAAAAATTTATGGTTCATAATTTTTCTTTAAACGAAAGCAAATTGGTTATCGTCTGATTTTGACTTAACTGGCAATTTGCTTCGTTTTATATGAACCAAAATTATAAGGAACATTTTATGTATATACTTACGTTATCGTTCGGTAAAAATTTTCTTTCATTATACATGAACCAAAAGCAGTTTTCGTTCGTTATTTTAACGAAAATTTCTTTTCGTTCGTGATAGATAAACATGCCGTTAGTTAGAACAATTAAAAATAAGTTAAAAATTAACTTGCAGAAAAAACTATTTTTTTATCTACAAATATGCTGCAAAATTTTTTACGGATTTTATCAATGTAATTCGTTATTTTTAATTAACTAAAAGTTAACTTAAATGTAACCAAAATTTTGTAAATTTAACAGTTTTATTTTTCCTTCTTATCTTACTACACACAGAAAATAAATTGGTTGGAATTCTATCGGTACCAACGAAATTTTTTCGTTATCCAATAATTTTAATTGCAGTTATTTAAAATTCATCATCAGGAAAGTTAAATTTATTTGCGAACAGAAAATATATACGATGAACCAAAACACTGACACGTTATCCAAAATATTGGCTTTTCTAACCAATACTGAAAAAATACTACCCAGCAGAAATTACTGCTTGCTTGGAAGCAGTTTTGTCAGGGAAAGTTGAGCAGTGAAGCGATTGCATTATTGATGATATCATGCCTGATTTTTGTTCGAGATAGCTCGCGTGAAAGCACTTGTTTCGAGATCTGAAAAGGCATGAATTCACCGCTTTTAATTAGTGCTCCTGTTTTTCTTTTAAAATGTCGATAATTCATGCCTTCTCGGAAGTGCATATTATAAAGTTTTTCAACTATTTAAAATCATGCCTTCTCAAAAGCACAATATTCCTGCATATTTTTCCGAGAAGAGAAAATGCCTCTTACTTTTAGTAAAAAAAATTTTAAAAAATTTTGATAAAAAAATATTTAAGCAATCAAAATGTATTGCTCATTTCATGCCTTTTTGAAAAGCACAGCAAAAAGCGATGTAAACAATTAATCAACTTAGGCCTTTCATTGGTGCTGTTTATGAAGTTATAAATTTTTAAAAGCGGTAAAAGTAGCAGTAAGGGAGCAGTAATCGTTTTTACTGCTTCCACATTTTTGCTGGGTAACTTCTACATTACTTTCAATACCAACAACCACCAATTTATCGAAGATTTAGTCATTTCCCAGCAAAACCACACATTACCAAATAATGTGTAAAGTAATGTGTTGCCATGGGGGCCGATGCATTACTTTATACCTTACTTCACTGATGAATTTTACAGGCGATGAGCCCCAAAGTAATGTATGAGGAGGAAGTGATAAAGTAATTGGTTACTTATGAGGTTACAAGGATGCGAAAAGTAATGGGTCTAAAAATAGATTTTCGTAAAAAAAATTTTATTTAAAAAAAATTTATTACAAACATTTTTTTATTAAATATATAAACGTTTTCGCGCTGGGATTCGAACCTGGGATCCCTGCATGTTAGCCGAGAACACTACTACCTGAGCTATCGACACATATAACATTTGATTGCTTAAAAAGTAAATGAATTGTTGTGATTCGTATTTTCATTTGTAATGTCGAAAAATACGAATGATTTTACACCCATGCTTACAAAAAAACACAAAGTAATGTGTCTAAAAATAGATTTTCAAAAAGATTCTAATCATTACTTTCCGTTTATAAATCATGCATTACGTAATCAGTGATTGGTAAGTCATTACTTTTTGGTCTGAAATAATGCAGAAGGTAACGAGGTATCATTACAAGGTAATGCGTGAGTATATCGCACCCATTACCAAAGTTTTGCTGGGTTGAATAAAATATCGGCAGCAAAAGTCTAGTATCAGTTATGTTTCAATAAAATCGATCACTCTATCCAAAGTATTAGTTTTTCCAATCAATTTAAAATATTTTTTCAACTTTAGTAGCTTTAACCATTAATTTACATTATTTTGGTAATTGTAATAATATGTTGAGACAAGGAACGGAAATTTTATTTATCATAATAAAATTTTGGAATGTATCATATTATTTTGTTTCATACAAATGCATATTTAAATTCGAAGTTAGAAAACATCTAAATGTAAGTATCTGTGGCGCAGGGGTTAGAGACATAGCCTTATAGCCTTAGAGATCTGAGTTCAAACCTCAACCAAGGCATTACATTATTTTTTTTAAATAATTTTTTTATTGATTCAAATTAAAAGACACAATTGATTTTCTGTTGTTATTCAAAAACAAAATATACAAATTTTCAGCCTGAAAAAATTCAAATTTAAAATTTGGCAAAAAAAATTTAGCCCAGAGGAAAAGCAATAGGCTGACAAACGGAAGGTCGCAATTCTATCCGGTTCGCGACATAAATTTTTTTTTTAGTTTTTATACCCTACAGGGTATTATAAGTTTGTGCTGATGTTTGTAACACCAAAAAATATTGGTCCTAGACCCACCTTTTAGTATACCGATCGGCTCAGATTTTTTTATTTCGATTTAACGATGTCCGTCTGTCCGTCCGTCTGTCTGTCCATGCATTCTTGTGCGCACTCTACAGGTCGCAAATATTAAGATATTTTGATGAAACTTGGTACACCGACTTATGTCGGCCCAAGGCCGGTCCATGTTTAGACCTAGTGCCCATATAAGGGTCCTACCAAAATTATAATGTTTATACGCTGCAGGTCGCAAATATTAAGATATTTTAATAAAATTTGGTACACAGAGCTAGGTTGGCCCTGTTGACTAAGCCTGTTGATTTTGGTGATCATCGGTCCATGTTTAGACCTAGTGCCCATATAAGGGTCCCCCCAAAATTATATTGTTTATACGCTGCAGGTCGCAAATATTAAGATATTTTGATGAAATTTGGTACACAGACCTATGTTGGCCCAAGGACGAAGCCTATTGATTTTGGTGAACATCGGTCCATGTTTAGACCTAGTACCCATATAAGGGTCCTACCAAAATTATATTGTTTAACCTTTTTACTCGTTTTTTTATTAAATTAAAATAAAAAAAAGTGAAAATAACTTCCTTTTCATTGGTTCAAATTTATGTACATAATTTGTTTTAAAAAAGAACAACTCCCTATGACAAGCCAATGTTAAATTCAACGGTGAAAAACACGAAAAAGAACAACTCCCTATTCAACACTACCAGTGCTTTAACTACTTCTTCTTCTTCACTCTTTTTCCTGGGTTTTTACCATGTTAAAAAATAACATTTATTCCCCTATGATTAAAAAGTCAATCCCTTGAAAAGGGAGAGAAATTAAATAAGGTTATTTATTGCAAGAATAAAATGAGAAATTAAGAAACTTTTATTTAACGATTATATATGTATGACATTTTTTAATAAACGATTAATAAGGAAAATTAATACTTTAGCAGTTGTATACTTTAATGCAAAATTAAGAAAATATTAGGCATTATATCCTAAAAAGCCTAAACTTTTATATTTTTGATTGCTATTTAGGTGGAAGAAAAAATTCGAAACTTTATTCATGTGTGAAAATCTGACCGATCGGAGTAAAATTTATTTCGTTTTCACTCAAAATCAGGGTTGGCAGGCAATACCTCTAAAATACCGTTATCTATTAAAAACCCTTTCAACTGGCTACCATTACCCCTAAAATACTGTTACCGAAATACCCGGAATACCGTTATCCTTAAAATACCGTTACCGAAATAACTGAAATATCATTATCCTTAAAATACCCATATCGAAATAAATGAAATATCGATACCCTTAAAATACCGTTACCAAAATAAATGAAATATTGTTTTCCCTCAAATACCGTTGCCGTTATTTTTCATTTTCTGTTTTTGGTAATTTCACGTGATTATGGAGTATTTTTTGTACATTAAGTTCATAAATTGGTTATGTTTTTAATCTCGTTTGTTTTTTGTAAAAAAAAAATTGCGGGATGCATCGAAATAACTGACTACCGTTACCCTTAAAATACCGTCACCGATATAACTGAAATACCAATAACCTTAAAATACCGTTACCGAAATAACTCAAATACCGTTATCCTTAAAATACCAATACCAAAATAAATGAAACAGCGTTGCCCTTAAATTACCGTTACCGAAATAACATAAAATATTGTTACCCTAACGATAACCGCATTCGTTTCGGTTACCATCCATGCTCAAAATATAAATAATGGCCATTATAAATATTACTGCACTTATAAAAAATATAATGTCTTAATATAATTTTGAAAATTTAAAAAATGGTAAAAATTTACCCCTCAATTCATAAATGCTTTGTAAAGTTATAGCAGGTTTACAAAACGTCATTTTCATATAAAAATTTGTTCAATAAACCTCCTATAATTTTACAAAACGTTTATGAATTTAGGGGTTAATATTTTTCCAAAAAGTTCGAAAAATCGGTTAACTAAAAAAGTAAAAGTTTCTTATAATGTTGAGTAAAGAATTGTCCCTAAAAACATACACAGTGTGTTCCCGTACGTTCCCAAAGTTACCGAAATTTACCCAAAGTTACCGAAATTTACCCAAAAGCGTTCCCGTACTCGAGAATTGGGTAAATGAGAGCGCTAATGAGAGTGTATTAGTGCCTCTCTTTTTACCAAAATTTATCCAGACTTTTTCTTCGGGTAAACTTTGGTAAAACAGCTGATGCAAATATAAACAAAAAACAATTGTGAAATTAAATTAAAAATTGTAATTAAATAAAGAAATAAGCAAAAGAAACTTAGTTTTTTGTTAAAATGAATTGAATAAAATCAAAAACAACTTTTAAATGCGAATAAATATGTCTATTTGTGCCGATTTGCAAACTGAAATTATTCGTATTTTCACATCAGTGATGGGATTTTTGGCACAATCTAAGATTGATTGGTACAATGGCACAACCGATACTATTTTGGCACATTTTGGTTATCTACAAAATTTAATAGAAAATGAATTTAAAAAATAACAATTCTTTAATTTTTAGTTTCTAAGCATTTATTGGTATTAAAATACCTTTTCGAATAAAGCAAAACTAAAAAATGGCATCGAAGATATTACCGAATAAAGCACCTTAATTTATTTTTCACGTGAAAAAATTGCTCTCAGACTTTAAATGCTTTAAATTGCAATTTAAGTTAAAAAAAATTAACAATATTTTAATTTTATAACAAAGCCACAATCACAATTAACACAAAATGTCATTTTTTCACCAGAAAGTCTTGTACATTAAATTTGCGTGAAAACTAAGGTTGCACAATTTTCACGTGAAACTCATTGTCGTGAAAAATATATATTTTTTTTTATATGGAGTATAACAGGTTTTTCACGTGAAAACTGAACAACTTACGGTGCTTAATCCATAAAATTTTAAAAATTCAAATGCTATAAATTTATATAAAAGCTTCGAAAGAATTAATTTAAGTTTAATTCATGAAAAAATTAATTCAGTTTTAGAAAATGTTTATATGTACACTCTAAAAAAGGCATGTAAATTTACTGCTATTGAGTGTGCAAATTGTTACTTAAAAAGACGCAGAATGCTTGTTATTAGGCATAATATGTTTAATTATTCAATTTACACACTTTTCATTTAGAATTAGGCACATAATGTATCAAAAGGTATGCTTATAAACATGTTTCCGATTTTATAAACACATATAAAATTAAATTACACATTTAATACAGTAAATGTTTATATATACGCATTTGTGTTTGACTTTAGATTTAATGCGTAACTAACAATTGTCAATCAATATTTATTCATAAAATAAAAAAAAACTAATGTGTTCTTGAACGTGCAGGAAAAACTAACATTTCTTCTTAAAATACCATGATGTGAAGCTGCATTTCTTTACAATAATTAAGTATATACATATAAAAAACTGCAGATTTGGTCGTAAGTATTTTTGTCGTGTTAAGAAAGATATTTGCAGGATTAATTTGTATCCTTTCGAACAGAAATTGAACGTCTTGGGGCTTAATCTAAATCAAGAACGAAAAGCATGATTAAAAGGAATTGAATCCAGTGTTAAATGATTTCTATATTTCTATACATTTTTTAACATCCAAATTTTAGTGTCAGTTTCTATGGTAATTCTTAACACGCCATTAATATTTAGTTGGTAAGGGGTGTATTTCATGGTTTGCTAGAAACATTTTAACATATGTTTTTTTTTAGCCTTTCGATGATAATCATGGGAACATTCCTATTCTAATTAGCTATTGAAAGGCTTATAAAGATAGTGTTTTATGATGGTAGGGTCATCCATTAAGAAATTTTGAAGCTTGTGGTAGACTTTAGATGTTTGGGTTAAGCTTAATTTTTTTCATTTTCTTTAAAGTGCAGAAAATCTTAAAGTTAATATTTACCTTTTTTTCGTCCTTTTACTTTTTCGTGTTGGTTCCAAGGAAATTAATACACATTGCGTATCAAATGAAAGATATTTATAGGATCTTTTCAATAGTGTACTAAAAATATTAAAAAGATTTAGACATAGAAGTTTCGAACAACTTTGCAACTTATTTTAAACCTCTAAATATAAATTTTCTCAGACATATTTAGAACCGACAATTGTCCCGTCTGTGACATATCCAAATTTCCTCGAAATCTGCAGGAACCCAGAGGCTCCTTATGTGTAACTTTTTATTTTGAAAACAAGGAAGCCCTAACATTCTGATATAATTTTTTATGAGGTATTGTAATATCTTGAAGACTATTTCTAATAAAAAATCCCCTAACATTTGAAGAACTTTTCCCAATATAAAAATCTCCAGGTTTGGAAGTTTTTTTTTTCACTTTGATTCTGTAATATTGTACATTGCTTAATACATTTTTTATAGAAAAATCGCCAGATTTTAAAAAGATTTTCTAGAGAAGGGACCTTAATTTCTGATAACTTTTTCTATACAAAAGCCCTCGGATTCGAATAACTTTTTCTGTTAAAACTATTAAATTGTTGGGTAATTTTTGTGGAAATCGTTTAAAAGTTCTACGGTCTTTATTATTATGATCACATTTTCTTATTGAAAACCCGGTACATCTTGACAGATTTGTTTTTATTGAAAACAGCTTAGATTGTGAGGATTTTTTACAAAAGAAAAACCCTCAGATTCTGAAAACTCTTCCAATATAAAACCTACCGTATCCTCAGAAATTTTTCCTAAGCAGGAGCCTTCAGATTCTGTATATTCTGACCAGGGCCGGCGCTTCTATGGAACAGTATGAACAGTTTGACGGGGCGCTTAAATTGGAGGGCGCCAAATCTAATTAATAAAAATAAATTAAATTTTTTTTTTTTTTTAATTTGTTACCGAAATTTTGCAAAAATATTTTTTTCACTGCGTAAAAAATATGTTAAAAAGGGAAAATATAAAATTTTTTGTCATTGCACAGAATTTGAACACTGTTCATAGTTAATATAGAAACGAAAAATATCGATAACACCCCTCCCGTTTCTTATATGAAAAAAAACTCCTCAAGCACAGCAAATTTGTACTGTTCATAAAAAAATTTCAACTCCAACATCGATTATCAGGCATGTCACAGAAAACCATTGGTGGTTTGTATTAATTGAAATTTGAAAGAACATTATATCTACTGCGTATATATGTTTTATGTTTTTTGCTAACAATATTAATTAAATGAAGTCGGTAGTGTTTTGCCTCTCGTAATGCCTTTCCCATTGGGGTTGGTCATTCCCCTGTGCTGTTTTTTTTAAAAAAAGTTCATTACATTTTTTAATTTTGTGTCTTTTTTTAATTTTGTTTTGAACATTAACTTCATGGTTCATGCTAATTTTTTAAAGGTAAGAACTTAAATTGACATTTTACAGACTTTTGTAGATATTCGTCATTCCCCTGACATCAGATTTTCGTCATTCCCCTACCAAAAATATGAACAAAATTTCAAAATTTTCAAAATTTCTTGCACCTTCGATGGCCAGCTTTAAATGATAGACTTTTAACCCTCCTAGTAGAAAAAGGCCCCAAACAAAACAAAGAAATTTGTTATCCGGTTACATCAGGTAGGAAATTTAATAACAAACATTTTACAAGGCTTTTGTCAAATGGCGAAACAATTGTAAGATCGTGGTTAGTATATTCAGTTTCAAATGATTCCATTTTTTGTTTTTGCTGTAAGTTATTTATGCAAAGTTCTCAAATCCCAATTAGTAGTATAGGATTTAAGAATTGGAATCATGTAGGTAGGGTTCTTATGGAACATGAAAAGGGGGCCGTTCACGTAGACAGTTTTAAAAAGTGGAAGGAATTTGAATTAAGACTTTCCAAAAATTCCACAATTGATTGCATTCTTCAAAATACAATGTCTAAAGAAGTTCAACATTGGAGAGATGTGTTGAAACGGCTTATTATTCTTGTAAAATTTCTTTCAGTGCAATCTTTGGCATTCAGGGGTGGGTCAGACAGGTTATATGACAAAAATAATGGTAATTTTCTCAAATTAGTAGAAGCCATTGCTGAATTTGACAGTGTTCTTTCAGAACACCTACGACGCATTACCAATAATGAGACGCAAAACAAATATTTGCATAAAAGCATTCAGAATGAGCTAATTTCAATCGTTTCTAAAGTTATTCAAAATAAAATCTCTGATATGATAAAAGGAGCAAAATATTTTTCGATAATTGTTGATTGTACTCCAGATCAGAGCCGCAATGAACAATTATCACTTATTGTTAGAGTTCTTCATAGAAATCAAAACAAACATGAAATTAAGGAGCTTTTTATGGGTTTTTTAAAAGCAACAGATACTACGGGTAAGGGCTTAACGAATTTAGTTTTAGACCGACTAACTTCTCTAGGACTTTCAATTAGTGATTGCAGGGGACAAGGCTATGATAATGGCTCAAATATGAAGGGAAAAAACATTGGAATGCAAGCTCAGATTAAACATTTAGAACCCCGAGCATTTTTTGTGCCATGTGCATCACATTCAGCTAACCTGGTCCTTCTGGATTCAGTTCAATGTTCTCTTCAAGCTGTAAATTTTTTTGATACTGTCCAATGTTTATATGTATTTTTTTCTAGTTCTGTTTCAAGATGGGATATTTTGAAAAAGAATGTGAAAACATTAACTCTAAAGCCACTCTGTACGACAAGATGGGAAAGCCGTATAGAAGCTTTAAAACCCTTAATGTGTAGTTTAGGTAATATTTATGACGCTTTAGTTGAAATAGGAAATGACAAGGATAAGGACGGCATAACAAGAAATAACGCGAATAGTTTATCTCTCAAAATTATTCAATTTGAATTCATTTGTTCATTAATTATTTGGTATAATATTCTAGATAGAATTAATATATTTAGCAAATATTTACAAAGTCCTGCTATTTGTTTAACGACGGCAGTAAATATGTTAGAGGGCACAAAACAGTTTTTGACGGACTTAAGAAATGACGAAAAATTTCAGGGGTTTATCTTTCTAGCTAAAGAAATAGCTTTAAAATTAGATGTTTCACCAAATTTCCCTGATGCTCCAAGACGCCCTAGTCGAAAACCTCAACTTTTTTCGTACGAAGGTAGAGACGAAATCATATCAAATCCTGAACAAAAGTTTAAAGTTGAATTTTATTTTCAAATCCTTGATCAGGCAATTCAATCTGTTAGCGAAAGATTTGACCAAATTTCGGAACACAATAATATTTTCAAATTTTTGCATAATATTTCTGTGGTTTCATTAAATGCTTCTGATCTTTTAAATAATTGTCTTTCCCTTGAAAAGCATTTAACTTTTAGTTCAAATTCTGATATAGTAGGATTAGATTTATTGGATGAAATTAAAATATTCCAAAGTATAGTTTCAGGAACTTTAAGCCCTATAGAATCATTAAATTTTATATTTGAAAAGAAATTAGACCCGATATTACCAAATCTAGTTGTAGCTATTAGAATTTTATTGACAATACCAGTAACAGTAGCTTCCGGGGAGCGTAGCTTTTCTAAATTAAAAATTATTAAGAATTATTTACGTAGTACAATAGGACAAGAAAGACTAGTAGATTTAGCTAGAATATCTATAGAAAGTGAATTTCTGAGCAACTTGGATTATAGTGACTTGATAGACGACTTTGCTAAAATCAAAGCTCGGAAAATTAAATTTAATTAATTATTTAATATATTTTTTAAAATTTTAAATTGCACGCTTGAATTTTAGTGCTTTTTATTTATTCAAATATTTTATTAATTTTTTGTTATTGAAATTCGTAGTGACGACTTTGCTAAAATCAAAACTCGGAAAATTAAATTTAATTAATTATTTGATATATTTTTTAAAATTTAAAATTGCACGCTTGAATTTTAGTGGTTTTATTTATTCAAATATTTTATTAATTTTTTGTTATTGAAATTCGTAGTGACTTGATAGACGACTTTGCTAAAATCAAAGCTCGGAAAATTAAATTTAATTAATTATTTAATATATTTTTTAAAATTTAAAATTGCACGCTTGAATTTTAGTGCTTTTTATTTATTCAAATATTTTATTAATTTTTTGTTATTGAAATTCGTACGCTGGATTAGTACGATAGCAATATTTATTTATTTTTTATATTTTTGAGGACTATGCCTACGTGGGATACCTCGTTAACAAAAATGCATTGCATATCCTACCTCTTGGGTGATGTGGAAACGGCAAATGAATGTTTTTTTTTAGGGCGGCATTTTTGAAAACTGCACCAGGTGCAAAAATCGGTAGCGCCGGCGCTGATTCTGACGAAACACTTTAAGATTGAGAAAAATTTTCAGATTTAGTCGAATGAAGAAAAACGGAGAGATTCTGAGGCCTTTATGGATTTTTCCTTTTGAAAAACCCTCGAATATTCTGGTGGAGCTTTTCTATTAAAAAACCCTCAACTCTCAAATTCAAAAAACTTTTCCTATAGAAAAACACTTTAAGATCCTTGAGAATTTTTCATATGGAAAAGCCCGGAAATAATTAATTTTTCCTAAAGAAAATCCCAAGATTCACTTGACTCTTTCCTAAAGAATAATCCCCAGGTTCTAAGGAAATTTTCCATAGAAATTTCTTTGGAGCCTTTCTTTTGGAAAGAAAAAGTCTAAGGACTTTTTTATATGGAAAATCCATTAGATTTTCTAAAGAAGAATCCTTGTAATCTGATGAAATTTTCCTATAGAAAAATTCTCAAAATCTGAGCATTTTTTAGTGGTTGTCTAAAAGAAAAACCATTCGCAACTTTTTACCAACGTAGGTGTACCTTTTAATTATGTATTTTATTTAATATTTTTCATGTTATCCGTTATTATTATAGTGTTAATTGTTATTGTGTTCTTTCCTCAAGAATTCCTTTTGTTAATAAAAATACTTAAGTACATCTTTTAAATGCATTTATTTTATTTATTTTAAGGGAGTAAAATATAAAATATTTAATAAAAAAAAACATATTCAATGCAAATATACGCATTAATAAGCGTGTTTGTAGACATCTTAAATGTAGGTTAAAGCATTCAATATAGCTTTTTTAGACACATAAAGTTAAAATCTAAACAAATTTCAAAAGTTGCTAAACCATTTTGATACAATTAAAGACGTACTTTTACACACATTGTGTCTACTATTTTTAAACACAATGTGTCCATGTATTTTAATTTTAAACACAATGCCTATTTTTGCCCAACTTATAGTAGGTATCAAGTTACCTACATTTAAAAGAGTACATTTCAACAAAAATTTATTAGAGTGTATACCATTCCGTGCAACCATTCCTAAAGAATTCATTCATTGGCTGCATTCCTAAATCTTTAATAATTATCGGATGAATTTAATTTATCATTCACCTTTTAATTGAAAGAAAATTTTAATTCATTCAAATATAATTAAGTCCATAAGAATTCAAGATAGAATTAATTTCATAAAAATGTATTTACAAAATGAAATTTCAAAACACGGGTTATAAGTGAAAATTGAGTTTTGGCACAATAAAGGCCCATTTGGCACATTTTAGTCACACTTGGCACAAAACAAAAGTTTTCAATTCCCATCACTTTTTAACATTATTCTTTGAAATAAGTTTTTGGGCTAGAAAAGTGGTTTTTTGCTTTCCTGTACTATTGGGTAATTTTGTCATTTTGTGAGAGGATTTTGTGCTTACTCTCATTTTACCGAACTTTACACAAAAAGTAGTGAAACACACATACAATCAGGAATCGTTTTTGATGCATGTTCCATCAAAAATTCAACTTTGGCTACCTATATTTCCACTATTGTAACGTGCCGTTACAAATAACCTACTTATTCATATACCTAATGGAAATGCTGATACCCCTAACCAACAATATATTTTCACTGGGCTGGACAAATATTCTAATAATTCTTATTAGGTTAATAGAACGTATTGCTTATAAGGGAAAAGTTGTATAGCCTAGGGGAGAGCTTGAATCCAGTTGGAGTTGTACTATACTTCGTCCCGCGGCCGAAGTATACATGCATAAGCCAGCCCGATTACAGTTCCCACATTAACCCGACTCACCTGCTTATTATTCTCGTGAGTCACTAATCGTATTTACTAATCGTAGTTACCATATTCCCTCGTTTCCCCGAATTAACCCGACTCACCTGCTTACTATTCTCGTGAGTTACTTAGAAATATTTACTATTCGTATTTACATCTCCTCGTGTTTCCGAGGTAACCCGAACCCAGTTGGAGTTTTACTATACTTCGTACTTCTGCGAAGTATACACGAATAAGCCAACAAGGTCGGAGTTACCGAAATAACCCGACTCACCTGCTTACTATTCTCGTGAGTTACTTAGAACTATTTACTAATCGTAGTTACCATATTCCCTCGTTTCCCCGAATTAACCCGACTCACCTGCTTACTATTCTCGTGAGTTACTTAGAAATATTTTACTAATCGTATTTACAATATTCCCTCGTTTCCCCGAATTAACCCGACTCACCTGCTTACTATTCTCGTGAGTTACTTAGAAATATTTACTAATCGTAGTTACCATATTCCCTCGTTTCCCCGAGATAACCCGACTCACCTGCTTACTATTCTCGTGAGTTACTTAGAAATATTTACTAATCGTATTTACCATATTCCCTCGTTTCCCCGAATTAACCCGACTCACCTGCTTACTACTCTCGTGAGTTACTTAGAAATATTTACTTATCGTATTTACAACATATCCTCGTTTTCCTGCAATAACCCGACTCACCTGCTTACTATTTTCGTGAGATACTTAGTTCAATACCTAATCATATCTAACCAGTGACAGAGCTATCGACGTTTGGAGGAACTGCAACCACTGCCAGAGTTGCCGAAGATCATCCTGAGCACCGAATCATCGAAGACGTTTAAACAATAACAGTCATTAGATTAAATAAGTAATTTAAGTAGTTTAAGATCTTGGTAAATAAAACTGTGTGCGATACAGGATCGTACAATTGAATTGAACAAAAGAAACGATTGCTGTTTTATTTCAAAGGAGGCAGACCTTTGACGAACCTGGACAAACTGAGTTTTACCCCGGCCTCAGACAAAACTGCATCACACTATTATTACTAAATGCTTTTACGAAATAATTTTAGGCTCATAGTGCCATTACAAAATTTTCCCATTCTTATCGGCTCTGTGCCATTGTTCTTAGTTGTTGCCATGAGAGTTGTTGGTTATATGTTCCTAATTCGTCTAACAGGATACGTAGCCAACTTCCTTTTGGTCAACCTCGCCTTCTATGGCCTTGGGGATTCCACTTGTTAGCAGGTTTGCGTAATTTGTGACCATATTTCCATTATAGTGCGCTATAAAGCAAAACAAATTACAAAAATTTTTTTATGAAGAATTGCTCTATACAACTACATATTTCGGTTAAATAGTGTACATTGGACCGAGGACGTGTGCTTAATAAGTTAAACAAATTATTCATAAATGTTCTTATCAACAACTTCCATCGGTCATATAAGATCTCGCGATATATTCAGTACAACTTCTAAAAATTTATGGAATATTTTTCACTCAAACTGTTCTATCAAGCACAAAAGGTACTATTTTCATAAAATCGTAAAATAAGTACTAAATTCCAATATCCACTAAAAAATTGTAAAATTTTTCATTAATGGCTTCTATGCACTTTTATGTAATGACGCGCTTCAATTTTATGACAACAAATTCTAGTTTCATTTCTTCTTTCTCACAAAAGAAGGGCATCTGAAATGGATTCGTTTTTTCTGAAAAATAAAAACTTGTCAAATTTACATAAGACGAAAACAGGGAATTCTCAATGGGTTTAAAATTCAACTAAATAATATAACTCGTATACTAAGCAAGGATAACATGGAGATAGGGATCTGCTTTAAAAAATTATTTTAAACAATTTATTAAGATATTTTTGTAATTTTTAAGTTTTATTCCACTCTTATGTAGTGTTCGTTGAATGTAGGAGTACTAGATATACATAAGTGAACATTGTTGCATTTCCTTGTTCATGGGTTTGGCATAATGCGTGTATAGTAACTCAACCAACTCTATAAAATTTACGATTATTACAATGTTAACTGTATAAAAGGGCGTTAATATGCTTATATGGTTGGCTAAAGATTTTAATGAAACTTTAAAAAAATGCTTACATGTGTTATTTTACTACACACACAGAACAGATTCGTTGTGACAACCGAATTTGTTGCCAACCGAATTTTGGTAGTCCCATGTACTATCAGATTATTCGGTTGTAGTTACCGATATTTGCTGTTGTACCTACTACACTAGTATAATACAAAGATGTTGATCAAACCGAATAACTTGTGTACCCCCTGATTAAATTTAACATTCAGTAGACCCGACCAAATATTTTTATCATTTCCTACTTAATTAAATAAAACACTGTTTCCAATATTTATTTTCAAAATTGGTTTTATTTATATTGTATATAAAATGAACAAAAATAATAAATAATAAAAACTAAAAAAAAAAATAAAAAAAAAATTAATGTGCATTTAATAAAGAATAACCACCTATATTCTGTGAACATTTTTCTTGAAAAACACCTCAAAAAATTCGTTTTCTTCTTCATAAAAAGCTGTAGAATTTCCATTTTTAAAAAATTGCAGAATCTTTTTGCATCTACGAAATGTTTTCTACACAAAAGCTTTAAATAAAAAGAAATTCATCTGTTAGGTTTTTTCATATAAAAACCGCCATATTTCAGGACTAAAGGAAAAAAATCAGATTCTAAAGACATTCCAATAGAAATTCTACAGAAAAAGTTCTGTGGGATCTGAGGATTTTTAAACGGGGCTGAGTCCTTAGTTTCTGAGGGTTTTTCTGTAGGAAAAGTTCCTCATGAAGCTGAGGGGAATCTATTGGAAAAGTGCTAAGATTCTTAGGACTTTTCTATGGTAAAAAATTCCTTAGTATCTGAATTCTGAAGGAAATATTCCTTAGAATCTGAAGTTTTTTCATTAGGAAAAACTACTTAGAATCTGAGGGTTTTCTATAAGAAAAACTCCTCGGAATCTGAGGGGTTTTCTGTGGCAAAAAGTCCTCAGAATTTGAGATTTTTTCTGAAGGAAAAGATCCTCAGAAGACTTATCTATAGGAAAAAGTCCTCAGAATATGAAAAAGGTAATCAGAATCTGAGGATTTTTCTATAGCAAACAGTCCTCAGAATCTGAGAGTTTTTCTATAAAAAGGAACTCAGAATCTGAGAGGTTGTCCATAGGAAAAACTTTTGAGATTATGAGGGGTATTCTATAGAAAAAGTACATAGAATCTGAGGGCTTTTCTATAGGGATTTTCTATAGGAAAAAGTCCTTAGAATCTGGGTGTTTTTATGAAGGAAAATGTTCTCAGAATCTGCCGTTTTTTCTGAAGGAAATAGTCCTAAGAATCTAAGTATTTTTCAGTAGGAAAAAGTCATCAGAATCAGAGAGTTTTTCTATAGTAAAAAGTCCTCAGAATCTGAGGGTTTTCCTATAGGAAAAAGTCGTTAGAATCTGAGGGGTATTCTACAGAAAATGTACTTAGAATCTGAGGGCTTTTCTATAGGTGTTTTATAGGCGGAAAGGAAGGAAAAAGTCCTCAAAATCTGAGGATTTTTCTATTGGGAAAAGTTCTCAGAATCTGAGGGATTTTCTACATGAAAAAGTCCTCAGAATCTGAGGATTTTTCTGTACAAAAAAGTTTTCAGCATCTGAGGGATTTGCTAAGCTCTCTGTATATGAATGTTTTTGAATGGGAGAAAGTCCTCAGAATCTGAGAGGTTTTCTACAGTTAAAAGCCCTAAGAATCTGATGGTTTTTGTATAGGAAAAAATTCCCAGAATCTGATGCTTTCTGATGGAGAAAGTGCTCAGAATCTGGGGGTTTTTATATAGGAAAATTCCTTGGAATTTTTTGGGTTTCTCTATAGAAAAAAGTCTGAGGGGTTTCTATAGAAAAGATTCATGGAACCTGATGGTTTACTTTAGGAAAAATCCTTTGAATATGGGAGTTCTTGGAAAGAAAAAATTTATCGTGATAACAGTGGATTTCAATACAAAATGCCTCCAGAATCTCAAGGGTTTTCTATGGAAAATTTTCTTCAGAATTTGAGGTTTTTTTATAGAAAATTGTCCCCAGAATCTTATTGTTTTTCTACGGAAAAACATCCTCAAAATCTGAGAATTTTACTATGGGAAATAGTCGCCAGAGTCCAATCTGAGGTTTTCTTTATAAAATACTGTATTTGCTTTTATTGGAGCAAAATTTTGATATGAAATTTTTGATTAAAAAATTCAATGGAATCGAATGGTGTTTTATAATAAGCTCTTTTCTATTTCCATTGAAAAGTATAGATGTTTCGAGAAGTTGAGTTTTTTGGTCAAGGAAGTTGTCTCAAAATCTTAACTCTCATAACTGTCGGTTAGGAATTACTTCTTCTTGAAGGCAATTAAATTCCAAAGAAGTTTTTCCATTAAGGGCAGATCCGTCAATCAAAACCAAATTAAAGTATTCTGCAGTTTTTCCATTTAATTCATTTCAGCTGGCAAATCAGAAATCCTTCGTAAAAAAATAAATATTGGGAAAAACATTGGGGTATAAAAATTAAATTCGTAGAATAGTTATTTATTAAACTTACGTTTAATTTATATATATCTACAGTCAATTTTATTGTAAAATGCGAATATTTTTAATGGCAAAACTTTGATGTATATTTTATGAATTTAAACATAAATTATATATTTGTTTTTATAAATTTTTAGGCTTGTATTCACAAAAAAGTTTCGAATTTTATTAGAGCTTAATAAAACAAGTTAACATGCAAAACAAAAACAAAAATCGTTCAATTAGCCTCTAAATAAGCATGTTATATTTCTGTTTTTGTTTTTTTTTTTTTTTTTTTTGACAATTTGTAAACATATAAATTTCGAAACAAAGTATTTCGGTTATGATGCCCAAAGTTTTTAAAAACAATTTAAATATTTTTAGCATTTGATATGGTAACTCAAAATCCATGTGTTTTCTTTTTTTAATTCGGTGTGAATTACTACCATTCGGTAGAAAATATTTGGTATAACATTATTATTGAATAATTCCCTAAATTTTATTGTAACAACTATCCCGTAATTGGTATGTATTGCTAATTCTTGGGCAAAATTGTAATATTTTTGATTTTTATATTAGTTGCCACTACCGAACTGTCTAAAAATAAAATATTTTTGTCAAAATTGGTTGCGACGCCCGAATTTTATGGAAAAAGCTTATCAATTCAGTTAGAATTTAAAATTTTCGGTCCCTAACCGTAATAATTTATAAACGTAATTGATATTGTATAACTTTGACCAATATTTTGCAGTGTTCGTCAAATTGTGATAAATGCAACGATTTTCCAACTGATATTTTCCCTGTCTGTAGGCTTATTACACAATCTATATGTTTAAATAACTAAATTAAATTTAAAAGTTTTTACACATATCAGAATATACATAAAATATTTATACAGTTATTTAACAGAATTTATCCTTTATTTTTATTTTCATGTGCGTTTTTTCTGGATTACAAATCCTACTTAAAAAAATAACCTTATCCGGCGGATGATATTACGAAACTTCTGGCTGGCGTATATTTTGTATATGTACAACAAAACATAACCTCATAATAAAAATTACAATCATGAAAATCAGATCCACCACAAGTAACATTAACATTAGGCTCCACATTGAAACCGGATGACATAAAAGAAGGCGATGATGTTTATTTTGAATGTCATATTAAAGCAAATCCTAAGGAACATCGTATCACATGGTCACATAATGTAAGTATAGGTTCTCACATATGTGTGTTATAATTTTTTTATAAATATTAAATTAGATTATCTTTGATTTGGAATTTTGGTTTGCAAGTTAATGGTTATATAGTTTGGATAATTCTATTTGAAAATAATATATACCCATGATTGTGGTTTTCTTTTAATATGAAAATTACATGTTAAACTTGAAGGTATATATCAGAGATGGGCTAAAATCATTACCATTACATTTTCATTACCATTACTTGATGTAATGGTAATGGAGCTTTTTTTATCATTACCATTTTTTGAAGAAATGGTAATGTTTTTTTTTCATTTCCATTGCGTTAAAAAATGGTAATGAATATTTTTTTTAATTTTCATTTGTTTTGAAAATTAAAATGAACCTTTTTTTAATTTTCATTACTTTTACCTAATGTTTACATAGTAATAAAACACCCATTTGTTTTTCATTACATGCCGTTTTTGTCGAAGTTTTTTATTTTAAAAATATTAGGTTTACAAATTACTAAAAGCATTTTTTAGTTCATAATCCGAGGCCTATGGTATCCATATTTGATACCAAGTTTTGGTTGCTAGTTGCAAAAAAAAAATCACGAAAAGAAATTACATAAAGGAAAATTCTGGCATCAATATAATTTGTTTGCAGAACATAAATAGCTGATTAAGTTTTTTAATTCAATTCTAGTACCATAGTGCTAGTGCGGGTTTTTTTTAATTTATAATCTAAGGACTATAATACTCATTTCGAACAACAAAGTTTGGTGACTAGTTGAAAAAAAAAAATGCAAAAAAAAAATCGCAAACAAAAAAAATTCAAAAAGGAAAATTTTTGCCTTAATTGTTTTAATTAAATTTTTTTACAATAAAGTGTTTTATCGCGTCCCGCCATTATTTTGGAGTTTTTAAGTGCGGTTTCTTAAAATTTATATTCTAGTGACTATAATACCCGTTTCATACAACAAAGTTTGGGGGCTAGTTAAAAAAAAAACCGCGAAAAAATCGCGAAAAAAAATTTACAAAAAGGAAAATTCTTACATCAATAGATTTGTTTGCAGAATGTAAATTGCTGAATAAGTGTTTTAATTAAATTTTTTTACCATAAAGTCTTTTTTCGCGTGCCGCCATTATTTTGGAGTTTTTTCAGTGCGGTTTATTAAAATTTGTAATCTAGGGACTATAATGCCCGTTTCATATAACAAAGTTTGGGAGCTAGTTAAAAAAAACCGCGAAAAAAATCGCGAAAAAAAAATTTTCAAAGAGGAAAATTCTTACATCAATAGATTTGTTTGCAGGATTTAAATTGCTGAATAAGTGTTTTAATTAAATTTTTTTACCATAAAGTCTTTTTTCGCGTCCCACCATTGTTTTTGAATTTTTTAAGTGCGGTTTCTTAAAATTTGTAATCTAGGGACTATAATGCCTATTTCATATAACAAATTTTGGTGGTTAGTTGCACAAAAAAGAAATCGCGAAAAAAAATTTGCCAAAACGAAACTTTTTGCATCAGTATATTTGTTTGAAGAATGTTAATCGCTGATTAAGTTTTTTAATTGAATTTTTATGCCATAAAGTCTTTTTTCGCGTTCCGCCATAATTTTGCTATTTTTAAGTGCGTTTTTTTTTAATTTATAATCTAGAGACATACATCAAAGTTTGGTGGCTAGTTGCCAAAAAAAAATTGCGAAAAAAAATTTACATAAAGAAAAATTTTTTAGTGTAGAACAAAGAACAAAACGTTCTTTACATCATTATGTTAAGTAATGGTAATGAAATTTCATTTGTCTACCTAGTGTAGAAAAAATTAAAATGATTTTTTGTTTTTACTACCATTGCGTATTGTAATGAAAATTATAAAAACGTTTCATTACATGTAAAGAAAACAAATGAAATTAACATTTTTTTCATTGCAATTACATTTTGTAATGGTAATGAATTTTTTTTTAATTTTCATTTTATAGATTTAATGGTAATGAAAACCCGCAATGGTCATTACAAAGTAATTAATTACTCTCATCTCTGGTATATATGTACCTAAGGGTGTCCCCATTACACCGCCCAGTTTTATTGGAAATGGGCCCAAACGGAAGAAATCTATTTTTTTTTTTTTTGGAAAACGTTAACCCATGCCAAAAGTTGGACGAAAATGGCCAATTTTGGTGTATAAGGTGTATTATTATTAAAAATTCCCAAAATTCGAAATTTAGAAAAAAAATATTTTTTATTTCATTTATTCACTTAATATAAGCTGTGATTTCGACTTAACTATATGCGTTAACCCATAAAAAAACTCAAAGTGCATAAAAACACGTCTAAGGCGAAAACTAACACATGACTTTTCGTATGCACGTTAACTTTCAACACGGATTATTATAAACGTTGAAAACTCAAATCAAAAAAAAAATTTTTTCCACTTGATAAAAATTATTATTTTGTGTAACTTGATCTATATAGGGTTAATGTTTTCACTTTTCGGCAAAACAAATACCCACTAGGAAATTTACAGAATAACATCTATCAGATTTTTATTAAATTGGAATATGCGATAGAGGGTACACAACTAACGAACAAGCGCAATTCTCTATAATCCCAATCTTACTTTTAGGGTTAAAAAGATGGGGTCAAAAGGGTAATCGTATTAGATTATAATTAAAAGCTTTGTTTATTATGCACTTATTGTTTTATATTTGGAAAGACGTTATTCTGTCAATTTCCAAGTGGTTATTTTTTTCCGAAAAGTGAAAACATTAACCCTATATGGATCAATTATACAAAATAATAATTGTTATCAAGTGCAAAAAAGATTTTTTTGATCATTTGGAGTGATAATTTATCGAAAATTATGAAAGGTGTTATTCTGTTAATTTCCTAGTGGGTCGTTTTTCGCCAAAAGTGTAAAAATTAACCCTATATGGATCATGTTACATAAAATAATTATTTTTATCCAGTTGAGATTTTTTTTGTCAATTTAATGGCTTACAATCTCGTAGTCATAATTAATATTAAGTTTCATGTGTCTTTTCTGACCCCAGGCCACTAAGGGTTAACGATTTTTTAAAAGAGTGTAAAGATAATTACAATCTTACCAAATTTAAGTGATACTTTTCCGAAAACTATGTAAAGTTTGATGAAAACATTAAAATTTTGTTAAATTTTTGACAAAATAAGCAATTTTGGTAAAATGTCCTGGAAAGCAGTCGCTCCAAACACAAACTCGAATTATAATTTTTCCAATTTATTTTTTTTTCTTTAATATCAACTATGAAGTGGTACAAATAGCAATAGGCAAGTCCAAATTAGGCATTTAAAAAATCTTTAAAATTAATTTAAAAAAACGTTTTGGCATTTTTATCAAATTCGTGGGTCATTTTGGATTCCAGGCTAAAGTGGGTTAATGTTATCAGATGAAGTCAAAATTCCATATCTGAATCATTTTGACTATATTTAATGAATAAATTAAATAAGAAATATTTTTTTCTAAATTTCGAATTTTGGGAATTTTTAATATTAACCCGATCAAAAAAAAATTCATATATAGTAATATCTTGTTTTATCTTATAATATGTGAATATATATGTTGTCATGAATAGCCATATATAATTATATGTTTCTTATGTTGTACCTTATATAACCATATATTTTTGTATATTGTCTTTTATAAAATTAAATACCAACCATATATGCTATACATAATGAGATACGACAGAAAAAAATTATTGTCATATGTAATAATAAATGATCATATATAACATAATATATTATCACATATGGTGGCATATAAGCCATATATTTTGAGATATAATGATATATGTCCTCCTATAAAAAATTTTTGGTTGTATGATGTAAAATATTTTTATATATGATTATATATTATACTAAATGCTCTAATATATAGTTATATATTATTCTATATATGCTGCAAGATTAACAATATCATTTGAGATAGGATTATATATGGTCCCACATCAATAATGTTTTCTATGTGTTTTATATATATTTATGTATAGTCATATATAACCTGAGAGACCCCACTATCGAATCCCAGCTTGGGAACAAAAAAAATATTTTTTTTACTTTTTTAACTCAATTTAATTTACTTGTAAATATTATTTTTACAGATCTTTAAAAAATTAACCCATTTTCTGCCAACAGAACCTGAAAATTATGTTTCCCGCAACTTGGGATCAATAATATTCTAATATATAATTATATATTGTCATATATAACTAGTGTGACCATTCGTACTGATTTGATCAGTACATGTACTGATTTTTGGTCACGTGTACTGATGAAAAAGTCGTGTACTGATTTTTTAAAATTTGTACTGATTGTACTGATTTTTGGCATTTAAAAAAATATTACATTTTTTTAGTAAAAAAAAGCCAAAATGCAAGTACAATGTAGTTTTTTTATAGGATACATTTTTGTGAATGTGAGAAGTTTTCTCTACCAGAAAGCATTCAAAATGATTTTGATACATGTAAATTTCTTAATCTAATATGTAGTTTCATTTACAGAGAAGATTCGTGGTGACAACCGAATTTAACAAATGATTCCATTGCGATAATAATCATCAGTTGATACAACAGTTATTTGACTGTGATAAAAATATTTTAATTATCCGGTTGTCAGAATGATTCTGTTTTCTGAGTGTAGAAAACGATATCAAAAGCTGAAGATTTTTCCGGACAAAAATCTTTCAAATCTGAAGAAATATATGTGGGTATTTCCATGGAAAAATTTTAGAATCTGTGAGATTTTCAATAGAAAAAAGGACACAAAACCTTAAGATTTTCATTTTTAAAAACGTTGCGTGTTTTTGTAGAAAAACGTAGCCAAAATGTAGAGTTGTTCTATTTCAGAAATCATGCAGAAATTTCGAAAGAGAAAAAAGATTTGTTCTGACAGCTAAATTTGTAGCCAATCTATTAGTTAGTTTGTATCTACAGAAAATTAGTTTAGGCAATGCAATTTGCTCGTGACAACAGAAATTCGTTAGCCAGAATAAAAACTCGGAAGAATTAACGTTCATGCTGGAATGGTAACAGATCATTTAAATTTCTAAATAATGGGTCCGTTTCCTGTAAACTGGATTTTTTCATGCGAAAAAAATTTTTGTCTTCGGGTCTGTATAGGCAGAAATGTGTAAGGTTTTTCAGGATTATATAATGGTTAACCGAAAAATTTTGTTGCCTCAACCAAACCATTCGGTTGACAACAAATTAGGTTGGCTGCATAATCATTTTTTTTTGGATGATATTTTTTAAAATTTGTACTGATTTGAAGTCATAAAAAAATGGTCACCCTATATATAACCCCACACATAATTATATATGTGACTGAGGTCCTACTATCATATCCCAACTCGGGCACAAATTTTTTTTTTTACTTTTTTTAACTCATTTTGATTTACTTATAAATATTTTTTTAAAAGATCTTAAAAAGATTATACCATTTTTTGTGAACAGCATCTACAAATTATGTTTTCAATTAATAGTATTTTAAATATATAATTACATAGCTATCGTAATCTATACTAATATAATAAAGAGGTAATGTGTGTATATTTGTATGTTTGTTTGTAGGAGGTAATCTCCGTAACTAATCATCTGATTTCATATGTTCCAGTATTTAGAATAGTCCTTAAGGATGGACTATTTTTTTTTCCAAAGGATTGCTAAGTTTATACATGTCATACTTTATATAAATATATTTATATCAACGACTATATAATTAAAAGACTACCCAACTCTCCCTACCTCTGTTAAATCACTCTCATCTTAATTTGTATCGAAAAACTCAGCCATAAGAATTACACACGTCTGCAAAGGCTAACATTTTTCGATACAAATTGTTAATGTTCGAAAGAGGCGATGGAAACCGCCTGTTTATATTACCTTTTCAACATGTATATTGTTCTTATCCGATTCCTAGTTCCAGCAGTTTGGACAGGTCCTTAAGGGGCCACTTTCCCTTTTTGAGTCCCCATTTATAACGACCCTGTCCAAAATTCAAAAAAGGATCTTTCTAATAAGTTAGCCATTACTCCAGGGACCCAAATTTTAAATTTCAGGTTTCTAGCCGAAGGGGTTTTTACAGGCCACCAAGGTGAGGCTTTTCTTCTTTTTGGATGAGGAACACTGATACCAAATTTCAACTTCATTGCCTCAGCGGTTTGGGCAGGCCGTTATTGGGGACATTTTTCCCTTTCAGCCCCCATTTTTACTATGTTCCTGTTCCAAAATAGAAAAATTACGTTGCCGGTGAGTTAGTCCTACTCCAAGGAATACATATTTAAAATTTTAGGTTGGCCAAAAGGGATTGGGCATGCCGTCAAGGAGGAGACTTTTCCCCTTATTTTCCCTCCCGATAGGAATTTCAAAAATTCCGTCTAAGTGTACGCCTACACAGAAGAAGGAACTCACATACCGAGTTTCAGCTACAGGGTTGTTCAACAGGGACGCTACAAAAGTAGAAAGACAGGGACAGCAAACGACGCCATATTTCTTGCCGGTCTTTTGACATTTCTCTTCAGTAAGGTTTGCCATTTCATGATGGAAAGATATACGAGCCAACAACGAGTCGAAATTATTAAAATTTACTACCGAAATTCGGAGTCAGTGGCCTCAACTTCAAGAGAGCTACGTCCAATTTATGGTCGTCATAATCATCCTAGCAGATCAGCAATTGAGCGTGGGGCTACGTCAAATCTATGGTCTGTGCCAACAAGCCAGCGACGATTGATGAACTTCGTACGAATATCGAACGTGAAATTGCAGCAGTATCGGCCGATTTATGCTTGAAAACCGTCGAAAATTGGGTTCAGCGTCTGGACTTCTGCAAGCGTGCCCGTGGTGGCCATGCAAAAGAGATCGATTTCCATACATAATGGCATCGAACGTACTTTCACAGGAATAAAGAATTTCATTGATATCCAAAACCGCCTTTTGTTTTATTTAAACTTTTTTTACATTTGTAGCGCTCTTATTGAAAAACCCTTTATATAGTTTCAGCAGTTTGGGCAGGCCGTCAAGGTAGAAACATTCCCCTTTTGGGATAATCTGTAGGGAACTCCAAAAATACAAACTTAGTCGATGTCTACTACAGTGGAGGAACCTTTATACCAAATTTCAACTTCTTACTTCCAGTGTTTGGGCAGGCAGTTAAGGGGGGCACTTTTTAAATTTGTGAGACCGTCTATGGGGAGACTTTTTGCGCCCTTTTTGCCCGTTCCGGTATGAGTTTCCAAAAATCCCGTCTTAAGGCTCAATTAGACGTGCCATAACCATAACCATATAAAACAGCTGTTCAAACATGCCATAACGCCATAACCGTAACCGAGATACCAATTGAATTTTGGTTTTCTGCTATGGCGTTATGGTTACGGCTATGGCGATATGGCACGTCTAAGTGAACCTTTAGCGGACGTCTATGCCGAATATCAGGAAAAAGTACTTTTTGTGAAATTATATTTTTTTAAATGGAACTTTTTGAAAAAAGCGAAATTTTTTGGCAAGATACTTTGTTTTTACAAAGTACTTTATTGAAAGAAGGTACTTTTTTTGAAAAAGGTATTTTTTTGGAAAAATGTATTTTTTTTGGAAAAATGTATTTTTTTTGGAAAAAGGTACTTTTTTTTGGAAAAAGTACTTTTTTTTGAAAAGGTAAATTTTTTTAGAAAAAGGTGCTTTTTTATAAAAAAGTACTTTTTTTTGGAACGGGTACTTTTTTGGAAAAAGATACTTTTTTTTGGATAAAGGTACTTTTTTGGAAAAGGGTACTTTTTTGGAAAAAGGTACTTTTTTGGAAAAAGGTATTTTTTTTGTCCCCTTTTTACCCCTCCCGATAAGAATTTCCAAAAATGCCAAGCTAAAATGCCAGTAGATTTCATCCGATTGTGGTCGATGGTCCAGTTAGTCGTACACTGCATTATAGAGAGAATTCGTTCATTATTCGAAGCGCCCCACATTGGGTTCAAATGATGCCAAAGTGGCGATTAATTGAAATTTTAGAATCAATTTTTTTAAATATTTTTGGGTATTGGCTAAAATTAGATAAAATTCTGCATCACTAGTTGTCACATTCAATCATCTATGTATATTGTTTACTTATTCTAAAGCATACATGGGAATTTTTCATTACCATTGAAATTTCATTACCATTAGTTCATACTAATGACAATGAAAAAAATTTCATTACCATTTAATGGTAATGAAATATTTTTCATTAGAAAAATCATTACTAATGGCAATGAAATTACACTAATGTATAAAAAAACTTATTACAATTGATTAAAAACCATTTGTTTACAAAAATATTCAGACAAATGAAAACGAACAACGGGATATGGCTACGGTTTGGGGTTCGGGAATTCCCGGGAAAAGATTGGAAAACGGGAAATTTTAAAAATATTCAATTTTTTAAATTGTTTTTGTTTCGAATAGGATTTTTTAATTTTAGTCATAAAAAACATTTTAAATACCAAAACAAAAATGTCATTGTTAGAATCTTTTCAAAGGGAATACATTTATTTGACACACAAATAAAATCTTTGCCAAGTAATTAGGAGCATTTCAACTAATAAAGATTTTTCGCACAACTTATTCAAAATTTAAGTAGTAAAACCTAAAAACTTGGTAAAATGTTTAAAAGAAATATGAAAAAAAGCTTTGTTTCTTACTATCTAAATTTTTCAAATGTATAATTTATGTAAAGTCGACTTTAGTTAAAATATTGGGTGGCAGTATACCTTGACTTGGTTTATTTTTGGAGCATTCTAATTGGTTAATTTATTTTCAACCAATCAAAATATTTCAAAATATAAATATTTTTGTAAGGTTTTCATACACAAAATGAACAAAACCGTTTGATTAAAAATAAGTCGACTTTAAATTTAAAATACTCCTTTATATTAAGGGTCAATAATTTTATAAGTAACGTTTTCATTAATAAATGTGAAAAGAAAAGACTAATGGTTAACGGTGGTATCTAAATTTGGTTATCCGACATCTAAATTTGGTTCACAAAAGAAAACAACAACAAGAATAACGTTTCTGCTAAAATTAGCATAGTACCCGAAGAAAAAATGTAAGCTGAATAGGCATTAAAGGTTTTATAGTAGCGCAAACATTTCCTGAAATGGTATCCAAATTAGCCGCAGTCAATCCGCACCATAACTAGATCTTCGTTTATTCGAGAAAGTTTTTATAATAAAAACCTGGCATTGCAAAAAAATGAAACCGATGTAAAGAACATTATATTAAATTACTACAATCATGTAAAAGATATCACGATAAAAGAAATATCGAACAATATTTCTAACAATAGGAAATTTACTATAGAAGAATATCACAAAAGAGATATTTGAACATATGTATAATCGGAAATAATTGATTTTATAACCTGGGGTTGGTTTATATATCAGGAAGATGTAATGCTGATGAAATAAGTAGAATTGTAGAAATAAGACTAGAAGAGTTTTATTTGTCTTTGGAAAATAACATTGTAGCCACCATATCTAATGGGCCAAGTGTGATGAAACGGCTTGTTTCCGACAGTCCAGTAGTATGTGCTTTCTGCTGGAATCATGCAATTCATTTGGCAGTGCTGCGAGTAATTTATGTAAAATCAAATGTTCAACATTCTGATATTTTTTACTTTGAATTCTCACTACACAGACTGCATTTGTTTTGAAATAGTATTTTTTTTTAACAAAAATTACTTATATAGGTGGTTTTCATTAACAATTTTGTTCAAAAATATTTCCCGGGATTCCCGGGAATCAAATTTTTTCATTCCCGTTTCCCGGGAAATAAAAAAGTCCGGGAAATCCCATGGCACATGTGGCAAATGTGGCCACATGTGACGAATTTAAAAAAAATTTTCAAAAAAGGTACCATTTATGAAAAAGCACAATTTTTCAACAAAAAAAGTACCATTTTTGGGAAAAGGTGAAAATTTACAAAAAATGTACAATTTTTGGAAAAAAATACCAAAAAAATTAAAATTATTCCAAAAAATTAAAATTTTTCAAATGCTAGAAGGAAAAGGACGTTTATTTGGGTTTTCGCCTATATCTCGAAAACTAAGCGAGATAGAGCAAAGCGGTCAAAATTTTTGCCCTGTGGGTGTTAATACACCCATAAAACTCCTTTAGTGAAAACAAATTCCACCTAACTAAATTGCACTTTATTTGAAAAAATCCCGAGTATAAATAGTTATATATTGTCATATATAATGTGATTGTGTTATATCTGACAATGAATGGAGTCACTTTAAGACACATATACAACTACATCTGATATTTTTTCTCAACGAATTTTTTGTATGGTAAATGATGTTATTACCAGGGCAAGTTTAAAATGGCACAAAAAAAGTTAAAATTGGCACAAAAAACACAAAAATGGCACGCTTATTTAAGTGTTTTTCCACGGATGATAACCGAAACGATGCGATAATCGGTAAGGGTAACGCTATTTTAGATTTTTTCGGTATCGGTATTTTATGGATAACGGGTTTTCAGTTATTTTGGTAACGGTATTTTAAGGATAACGGTAGTCAGTTATTTCGGTGCATCCCGCATTTTTTTTTATAAAAAACAAACGAGATTAAAAACAGAACCAATTTACCAAATTTATGTACGAAAAATACTGAATAACCACATGCAATGACCAAAAGTAGAAAATTAAAAATAACGGTAACGGTAGTGTAGGGGTAACGGTATTTAATTTATGTCGGTAATGGTATTTTAAGGGTATCGATAATTCATTTATTTCGGTATCGGTATTTTAGGGATAACGGTATTTCAGTTATTTCGGTAACGGTATTTTAAGGATAACGGTATTTCGGTTATTTCGGTAACGGTATTTTAGGAGTAAAGGTAGTCAGTTGAAAAGGTTTTGAATCGATAACGTTATTTTAGCGGTATTGCCTACCAACCCTGTGTTTTCTGAATGTTTTTAAAAACATACAGTAATTAAGGAATTTACCGTTGAAGTGCTGAAGTGCATTCGCCGTATATTAGTATGATTTCAAAAAAAATATCTGAAATTTTAATAAATATTAAAAAAATATCGTTTTTTTGTCAATTTCTTCCAAAAATTATTTACAAAGATTGAGTTTTTACTAGTGTTTCCAATTCGGTTAATCGATTCCTCGATTAATCGCCTCTATTTCGGTTAATGTCGAAACAAATAATTTAAAACTCAAATAATTATTCGACCCGAATAATCGGTTAAAATTGGTCGATTAACCGGTTACATTTTTAATATGAAATTTTTCCTTAATTTTTTCCCAAAACTTCACAATTTTCTTAATCTGGGCTACAAAATTACCAGAAAAGCTTAGAAAAAACAAATACTAACTAAAATAGCATCAAATTCTTTAAAAATCATATGTAATAGGTCCTTAAATACCTTTTTCGAGCAACCGCAAACAAGTCGACATTGTACCATCAGACTCCCAATTTTTAATAAAATTTTGCGCAAATGTTTTAAAAAAAAATATGTATCAAAGTTTCTATTTGTAAAAAAGCCTTAAGAACATAGCAAAAGGCCAAAATGAAGGTGTTTTTTAAAACTTCACAAAACACACGAAATACACGACTGGCTGGAGGATGCTTTGTGAAATAAAATAGACAATTTTGCATTACTGTTTCAATTATTTTAAAAATTTAAACTAATATAAATTATATCTCCATGTCCTTTAAGACAAGACTGCATTTGTTTTAAAACTGTTACACAATTAACATGTTAATTCTGTAAGAACTTGAACTTTTCTTATTTTTCCTAAGAAAGATATTTTTAACCGGTGATTTAATCACAGTTATTGATAAATAACTGGTAAAGGCAGTGATCAAATATTTCAAGTCGCAGTTACTCGGAATGTCGTTCTTTTAATATTTTTGTACTATTCTTTCTTGCAAACTTCATTGTGCACAGTAATACGTTTTTTTTAATAACAGTGACTTGCTTTCACACTCTTCTGAATAAAATGTCTCCTTTTATCATGTCTTTGTTACCGGTCGCAACTATTCTTCTTTTAAGGCCCAGTTTTTAGGAAGTGGATTATCTTTAAACTTAGTTTAACGCAGTTTGTAACTGGAATACTGCTTTTAAAATGTGGTTTATTTTGGGTGAGTTCCTAAACGTCAAAACACATTGCAGTGTTTGCGGTTTTACTACTGTTTCGATACAAAGCAAACAAGTGTGTTGCTTACTTTGTAATAAAAACATGTCAACAAAGCATCAACAACATTTGTGATGCACAGTTTGCTTTTTATATGCGCATCAATTGCGTTTACGAATGCATGACTTTTTTCAGTTGCATTGCAAATGACGTTTTGGAACTCAGCCTTTGTTTTATTTCAATAAAGAAATAAATTATACTCGAGAAAAAGATTTTCCGGCAAATTTTTGTTAATAAACTTTGAAATGGCTGACAAAATTCGTTTTCGGTTTAACTAAACCAAGTTTAACTGACATCTTAAAAACTCGCCATAAATATTATTTCGTTTATTTATCAGAAAATCGCAGTCTTTTCCATAAAAATACCGTGATCACGATCACAGTTTAAAAGAACAACGATTTGCAAATCACATTCATTGAGAACAATGTTACTGAAAAATCGCCAGATCGCCCATCTCTATTACAAACCTGTGATCACGGTCACTGTTTAAAAGAACGGTGATTTGAAAAACACGATCACTGGTAGCAGCGTTATTCAAAAATCACCGGATCGCTCATCTCTAGTTCAAAACCACATCAATTCTAAAACATGTTCCACTAGAGCAACATTGAACCCGAACCCGTTTCAAGGAATATAAATTCGAATTAAAACAAATAACCTAAAGTTAAAAAATTTTAGGGGGTAATTTTCTAAAACACTTCGGTGAAGTGTTGCGTTATTTCTATAGAAATTGTTTTTGTTACAAAAACAATTTATATTGAAAGTTCCCTTCACTTCACCCAAGTGTTTTACGAAATTAGGTAGTTAATTTATATAGAATTTGACTTCTGTAACTGCACACTCAGTGAATTGTCTATATGCTATTGATGAATTTATACACTGATTCAATTAAGTTTCGCTGGAATTCGTCTATTGAAACTTTTAATTGAATTGATGCAATTTTTCATAAAATTTTATGAAGAATTTCATATTATTTATTAAAAATGTCATACACCCAAAAAAGTACGCTCAAACTTTAGGTTATTTTTTTTACTGTTAATGGCCTTTAGTAACGAAAAAGATACTGAGAAACAAAGTAAATTGGTATTCTCAATTAACTGAAATTAATCTCAAAGAGAACTCAAATTTTTTTATCGATGACTTTAATGAAAATTTCGTAGCTGTACACTCAGGGAATTATGTAGGTAAAATCAACTGCAAATGACAGTTAAAATAACTGCATTTGCACTTAAAAAGGTGTAGACTACATTTGCAGTTAAATTAACTGCATTATATTGTTATTTTTAACTGTTAAAAATCAACTGTCAAATGTAGTAAAAATAACTACAAATGCAATTGAAACAACATACATGCAAATTATTGTAAAACTGTACGAACAACTGCAAATGTATTTAAAAAGCATAAATAAAAATTATTTTAAAAATTATTAATTTAATAAAAAACAAATTTATTTATTCTATAATAAATTTAAAATTGAGAAATCAAAATTGACACTTAATGTCACTTTTATTTTTCACTATTAAGATATTGTTGTAGATGTCCGTCTGTGAGGGATGAAATATGGTGTTGTTTGGCTTCCTTTTTTTCTACAGGTAGAAAGGGATGAGAATATAAAAGAACTGAAAGAAAATAAATACAATATTTTTTTAACATTCCCGTAAATAAATTTATATTTTGTATTACCTTACCTTATTATTTTAATAATTAATAAAAAATATATAACCTTTTCCGTATTACGCGTCCTCACTCTTTGGCGTTGTTTTATGACTAAGAAAAGAGAAAACATGTGCTTCTCATATTCTTTCACTAGAAATTTATAAACAAGCGCTTCATACACATGCTCCTGTTTGCTTCGTATGTGTGTACACACACTTGAAAATTTAAGTATTTGTAAAAAAAATCAAAAATAACTGCATAAAATAAATGTTACTACAATGTAGTAATTTTTGCAGTTTGTTTAAAAAAATAACTGTCAAAAACATTGAAAAATGTTGCTCTAAGTAAATTAACTACAATTGTAGTTAAAATAACTACAACCGCATTACTACACAAATAACTGTCATGTAGTAACTGCAGAACTTTTCTGAGTGTAGAAAGAATCTTATTAAAATTTAAAAAAACTTTAGGTATAGCATTTCTTTAACCCTTTCAGACCCAGCATACACGATTGTGAGATGTGATGTTTTCTCTTAAAATTACAAATATTTTCAATACTAATAGGTTTATTTAGATGAAAAATTTTAGTTATACTTTTAGCTAAATTATATTTCATAAAATATAAATTGACACCAGGAAATTTTAATAGTTTTAGTACCATTTTACATCAAAGTTATAAAATTAATACATTTTTGCAAGCTAGTTGGGTCTGAAAAAGTTAAATGCAATATTAAATTTTATAGTGTATTATAGTGTATTGATTAAAAACCACATTCAAATAAATTTTGTATCAGCTTTTGAGATTTTTAAATTTTTTTCTAAATAAAAAATCTACGTTAAGTAATTGATATGTAACAGTTTTAGGTTAGCTGTTCTTAACTTACTAATATTTTGTTAGTTTCAGCAGTTCTTTCTGCCATCTTCAACGAAATTTTAGTAGATTTAGCAACATTTTTATAGACCTTTTTTTAAAAAAATCTCAGATCCCGTAACTTTTCAACCTTCGAATATGAAAACGTTTTTATTAAATACATCGCATTCATATATGACGTTAATATTTAATGAAAATAGTCAGCTTTTTGTGTTTTAATTAATAAAAAATTAATGAAATACCTTAATTTAGCATTAAACGATTAATCGATTAACCGCCAATTTTCTCGAATAACCGACCCGAATAACCGGTTAATCCATTTTAGTGATTTTTCGAATAATGCATTAACCGGTTAACCGCCTATGTCGAATAATTGGAAACACTAGTTTTTACTGAATTTTATATAATTTATTTAATGAAAAATCTAAAAAAATTGACAAAATGGCTTTTTTTGGCCAGAATTTGTAAAAATGGCATTTTTACAAAATAAGTGAAAAAATGGCAAAAATGGTATTTAATGGCAAATGCCAAAAAAAAACTTGCCCTGGTTATTACATATCCCCAAATCTGACTCCATATATAACTACATAAGCCATATAAAACTAATAAAAATATATGTAGTGACCGATGTGATTATATATGGTTCGATACTAAGTTATATAACATTGTATGTGTCGTCATACTAAAAATATATTCTTGTAATTTTATATAACTTTCTATATAATCCCGTAGAAATTAATATATAGTTCAACATCAAATTTAGTAGTCTGCAAATTAAGAGTTAATTACTCCATAGCCAAATAATTTTCACGTGATTTTTTTTCATGTAAAATCATGTTAAAAAATTATGCGTACGATTTAGAAGACAAAATTATTCAACTAAATTTTTTATTTTATGTCATAAAATTTGGGCCTTTAAAATTGTTCAAACTATACAAATTTCAATCTCAATTTAATAGCTGTTATGCATAAAAAGTATACCTACTATCAGACAAAATTACATAAAATCAGATAATTTTATATCGAATTAGATATAATATGATGTCCTGGATATGGACAAATCTCGGATCAAACTGTATCAAATTATATCTAATTTTATATAATTAGATACATGTAGATGACCCATTTTTCGGATCAAGCTGTATGTGGTTGTATATGGGGACTTATCAAATAAGATATAATTATATATGACACCATATTAAGATTTTTACCCGGGTTGTACTTTTTTCAAAAATCTTTTTTAAAGAGTTCCTTTTTTCAAAAAAATTGAAATTTAAAAAAAAAAAAAAAATTTTCAAATAAATTTAAATTTTTCAAAAAAGTACAATTTTCAAAAAAAGGAACTCTTTAAAAAAGATTTTTGAAAAAAGTACAATTTTTCAAATAAAGTGCAATTTAGTTAGGTGGAATTTGTTTTCACTAAAGGAGTTTTATGGGTGTATTAACACCCGCAGGGCAAAAATTTTAACCGCTTTGCTCTATCTCGCTTAGTTTTCGAGATATAGGCGAAAACCCAAATAAAAGGCCTTTTCCTTCTAGCATTAGTAGTTTATGAGATATTTGCATTTTTAAAATCTAGCTGAGTTAGGTAAAATTTTTTTCACTAAAGGGGTTTTATGAGTGTATTAACACCCACAGGGCAAAAATTTTAACCGTTTTGCTCTATCTCGAAAACTTTTTTTTTGAAAAATTGTACTCTTTTTTATGGTACTTTTTGTAAATATATTTGGACACTTGTGCCCCACATGTGGCCACTTTCGAATGTGTGAATGAGCATTTTCCATCTTCGATTTCAGCGAGTTTTACTCCATTTTTACGTTTTCCTGTCAATGGCAATTATTTTTTTTTAATTTATTCATTATCAATGGTAATGAAATTTAAAATCATTGTCATTAATCAATGAAATTAAATTTTAGAATCATTAGCATTAATTAAAAAAATGGTAAAATAATTATGTGTAAATAATTTTAATTATTTTTTTAAAAATTGACCAATTTTGAGTTGTTTTTCATATTTAAAGGCCCAGGGTTATTTTTCTGGGCAGTCGTGGGTTCTGATTTGTAAATTTTCGAAAAGTAGAACATTTGAGGTTGTATATTAAAAAAAAAATTGCATATTTATTGCACCGTTTTTGTTTTATAATTTTGTATAAAAAGTCTATTTGTCTTAATATAATTATTGAATAAAATTGTTGTTTTTAATTTTTAAGTTATATCCTTTATTTCAAAAACTATATACGCACCCTGATAAATTTGTTCTACAATTTATTTTTATTTTTGTTTGTACATCTGAAAAATATCAAAATAATCAAAATAAATAATATTTGTAATTTGTTGTGATTGTTTATTGAATAAATATTAAATTTGTTAAATAATATATTTTTTAAAAGAAATTACTGAGGAATTTAGGAAGAACCGGAAGAACAATATTCCAAATATACCAACAATTTTAAAATATATTACGTATATTTTTACACATTGTGTATATATACAAACTTTACCATATAACGCGTTATATGAATCCCCTATTGTTTGTTGTTTTAAAATGTGAAGTGTTTTTAAAATGTGTAAAGTATTAAGTAAAGTATTTGGTATTCGGTATTTGGTAAATGGGTAAATGAATGAAACTTTCGTTTCTTTAAAAAAATATATATACTTTTTTTAGGAACAAGCCCCAACACAATTTTTATCCCTCGACGAGAACTTTATAATTTCAATAAAAATACTGATGTAAATGAATCATACATGGGAATTTTTCATTACCATTGAAAATTCATTACCATTAGTTCATACTAATGACAATGAAAAAAATTTCATTACCATTTAATGGTAATGAAATATTTTTCATTAGAAAAATCATTACTAATGGTAATGAAATTACACTAATGTATAAAAAAACTAATTACAATTGATTAAAAACCATTTGTTTACAAAAAAATTCAGACAAATGAAAACGGGTTTGGCTGGGGAAGTTATAAAACATAATTTTTTAAGGAGGATCCATTCCCTTCCGTTAAACTTTACCTGGATACAAATAACAATGGATTAGAAAGTAATATTTAATTTCAAATGAGCATGAGCCTGAATTAGCATATCCCATCTTCGATTTCAGCGAGTTTTACTCCATTTTTACGTATTTCTGTCAATGACAATTATTTTTTTTTAATTTATTCATTATCAATGGTAATGAAATTTAAAATCATTGTCATTAATCAATGAAATTAAATTTTAGAATCATTACCATTAATTAAAAAAATGGTAATGAAAATAATTTCATTACAATTGATATCAATGCAATGGTAATGAAATCATCAATTAATTAGTCCACCTAATTAATTAGTCCCATGTATGAAATGAATGGAAAGATAAAATCGGTACTTTAAATATGAAAATCATTAAACGCATTATCCCGTCCAATATAAATGATTTTGAAAAAGATTTAGCGCATTTATTAGTGAATTTTAGATTGATTATAATAAAAGCCGGAGGTATAATGAACGTTTTTTGAGTGTTAATAAAGAATGGTTAGATGCTTCTATCTCGTTTGTCTCCTCACCAAAAAATCTAGGACGTAAAGAACTTTCAATTGTAGAAAGTAATGAGAAAACCAAAACAAAGAAGAGTAAGAGCATAAGAGATATACTCCATTACCTTTATTAGCTCATGCCACACAAATGGGTTTAAGAGCTTTCGGAAAATTCGAATCGTGATAACTGGTTGAAAAAAAAATAACAACGTCGACAACAACAAGAGCTTCAAGGTACAGAAAAATCTTTAAGCAGGTTAGAATCAAAGTTATTTAGGAGAATACATTAAAAATTTTTAAAACAATTAAAAAAGGTTGAATCTAAAATTTAGTTTTTGTGCTCATTTTTCTTAGTTTCATTCTATATATTTCAAGATATACATATTATTTGAAAGGTAATATTGTCGTCTTTAAAGTAGAACCAAAATTAAATTTTTCAGATGTAAAATTTAATAGTTATGAATGACTTTGTAAAAACACTTTTTACATTTTTTATGTTTATCCAATTTTCAAAACGTCATATTTTAGAAACCGAAATGATTTCGGATCGGAAAGTTTCTGATCTTATGAACTCTGATATCTTGTAATATTAATTGTGAATTTCATTAAAATCGGAATCGATAAATCCAACTGCTGCGCGTTTTTTCATGGATTCTCCTAATGCTTAAAAAATTTTTTTTTTTCTTTTTTTTTAAATAAAACAAAGTTCTCAACGAAAAATATAATAGTTTATTTTTTTAAACAAACAAAAAAATATATCGTTAATAAACCTCTTCCTTGAATTAATCGCCAGTTTGGGTGTCATCGAACCCACTGTGCGCTCGTATGTGGAATAAATTCCCCAAAGATGGCTTTCCTGATACTTACAATTTATAGAAATTCCAATCAAATGTTCACAAGGACTACTCCCCAATAAAACATAAAACTATACAGTATCATTAACGATTTCATATTAAGTATCATAATTGATATCGTTTATGATATTAAAATATGAACTCGTAATGATATCATAATTTTTCAAAATAACGATAAAGTTTCTGAAAAAATCGTTTTTTTTGTTCTAATTTAATCGCTAAAGATTTCACATATATTTATTTATTTCAATATCGTTAATGATATCATATTTTCATGGAATAGTGATAAAATAACCACATAAATTTTTGAATACGACGAAAATACTATCGCGCTGCCTGATATTTTCGATATCATAACGATATCGTTATTTCATGAAAAAACGATATCATTAACGTATGTGCATTTTTCTTCATAGTACCTATCACTTATAATTCGTTAATGATATCGTTCTCGGACAAACATATCATCGATATGATGTTGTTACGAATTCGAATCGATATCGTTTGGTTTGTTGGGTCCCTATTTTCTTCTGAGTGTTGGTCTATATTAGAGTTTGCACTAATTATATTAATCTATATTAGAGTTTGCACTAACCGCACTAATTAACCGTAACCGTAACCGCATGCAAAACCGTGCGGTTACGGTTAAATTATTATACATTTAAAACCAGATTTTTGTGAATAATTTAGTATCAACATTTTGAAAGTTTTACATAAAATAAAAATTTTTACAAAAAAACGCCTAAAAAATTATAAAAATTAATACATTTCTTTTAATTTTTGTGTTTAATCTGGAATGTTATTTTTTTCAAGCGATGATCGAAACTTTAATAAATTGTCGTGCGATACGTATTTAAATCATTTTGGAAAGATGCGCAGGAATTAAAAAATGCTACTGACTTCACAAAAAAGTTTTATATCTTTTTTAATTTGTTTTATACAAAATATACCAAATAATATTTTAGTATTATGTTAGAAACAATCTTTTTATTTATTCGTCATTATTATTTTAGAAAAGGGATCTGCAAGTATCTGTATATTCAATTGGTTTTTGTTAAAAAATTCTTCCCAAATTCGACTTCATTTATATACTACACCACTTCGTGGACAGCGAATAATAAGTTTGTGCTGATGTACGATACAGTTCGCAAATATAAAGATATTTTAATGGAATTCGGTACATTGATTGACATGTGCCCATGGACAAAGCCTATTGATTTTTTTTAGAATCGGTTTATGTTTAGACTTTGTGCCCGTATTAAGGTCCTCCCAAAAATGGGTATGTTCGCATGATACACGTCGGAAATATTAAGCTATTTTGATAACTCCTTGCGGTAAGCAAACTGGTGAATACCGCAATGAGTAAAAAGGACTTTTTAATCATTGTTAATAATATAGAATAAAAATATTTAAAGTATGTACATTAGACCGACTCACGAAAAAAAGTAAAAAAGTGCCCCCCTTAAAATAAACCTTGGTTTGTTTTATGATGATTCCTAAAATATTTCGGGTCTAGCAACGAGATCTCACGAGCTGGACCATTTTTAAAAAAGGTCTGTTTTTTAGTTTTTGTAAGAAATTTTCATTTTAGCTGTAGACAACATACTCAATATGGGTATCATATGAAAGATATTTTTGAGGCCCGTCCAGCGGTATATATGTATAACATGTTCAAGCGTATCCAGACATGTCCTATTTTCAAGGATATTCTATAACAAAAACAAATTTTTGACGCTTTTGTACGGAGATGTTTCCCAGTATGCAAAATGAGTCGAGCTTGTATCGAAACTGAATCATTTTCTCGTAAAATTTCATCGATATCGAGTTTGATATAATACCAAGAATGAGGGTATTTTCCTATGTAGCTTGCAAGGTGATATAGATCTGAAAAATTGTTGATTTATAGATTCGATATTTCATCGAAATAGCGAATACTTTTCGAGGGAAAATATGATTAATAAAACGAAAAACCATTTTTTTTTTCTTTTCTTTTTTTACCACTTTTCTATTTGTTTATTTTTTATTTCTCTTTATTTTAATTTTCTTCAATTTTAATTTAAATTCAAAGCAATTTTGTTTTGTTCCAACACCAGCCACGATTCTAACCAACGTCCTTTGGTTTAGAAGTTCATCGTCTTACCCCTTGAGCCAAACCGTAATCATACATGTAGTTTCGTAAACATTTTTTTATAATTCAAATTGTTTTTATTTTATTTGAATCTACCTTTATAGACTCCATATTACCCAACAAACATGAATGTAAAAGTTAAAAGAAATGCCCTAAGTGTAAGGCTGCATTCACACCTAATTCCTAATCACGTGTTTAGCTAAAACACGTATTTTAGCTCTTTATTCTACTAGAACTGTTGTAATAGAATAAAGAGCTAAAATACGTGTTTTAGCTAAACACGTGTTTAAGAATTAGGTGTGAATGCAGCCTAAGAACGAATATGCTATTCTTTTCCAATTTTTCGTAAATAAATTTAATGCTTAATACAGAAAGGCCCTAACTCGACTTAATATTTCATTAGAGGGAAATGATATCTGAAAAACTTTGATTATACCTTTTATTTTATTGTTTTTGTATTAATATAAAAATTCATTCAGAAAAACTATATATCGAAGGTTTCTAGATTTGTATTGCCTTCCCTTCAATAGAAATTAAGAATGACGTTAGGGTCTTCCTTCATTAAGCCATCGATATTGAACTTTGGAGCCAAATTGCACAAAGGATAAAGTAAAAGATTTTAAAGCCGTTCTGTATGAAGATAATTATTTTAAGAGTGACAATAACTCTGAAATAAGATGAGAATAAGATTAGTTAGTCACCAATAGAAATTTGCATAAATCAAAGTACCTAGAATTTAGTGTTTAACTGCAGTTTATAAAGTTCAATTTTAATTGAGAAAAACTTGCTTTAATTTACTTTTTTTTATTTTTAAAGTTAAACTTTAATTTGAATAAAATTTATAACTCTCCATTTTTCTTGTTTTCTGACACGTATAAAACTTTTTGAGAAAACAGAATAACTTTAAAAATCTTATAAAATGTAAAATCTATCCTTTTTACTTCCACGTAACATTAAAAATAAAAAAACTCTATAGAAAAGCCCGTAAGGGCATTATAAAAAGTGTTTGTTTTTAAATTTTATTTTTGTATTTTTAGTTTTTGTAACTATTTGTGTGGTGAATATTTCAGTCGTATATGTCGACCCTATTGATAGCAACTGACATCGAGATTTCTTCACATTTTTACAACCCGGTAACCCCGTGACTGTCAAATCAATTTAAACAGTTTTACTAACAATCCCAATAAATTTGGAAATCGATTTCGATAATTTCGTTGTCGTAAACTCTGGTTTGAAATATTTAATATAAAAGAAACAAAAGAATTTAGATATAAACGAATTTTACAGTTGTCCAGTTTTTCTTGTCGTGCATCTAAATCTAAATGTCGCAAATACGAATATATTTTAATGAAATTTAGTACGCTAACTCACATGGGCCCAAGAACAAATCCTATTAATTCTAGATAGGATCGGTCCATATTTGGGCCTATCGCGCATATGGACTATAAAGGGTCCGCCATCTAACGTTTTTTTTTCAACTAGTGCTTATTTCGTGAATGGTAACACTTAGCTCATGTCTGATTTGACAGATAATTAGTTTTATCCTTCCGCTGAACGAATATAGTTATGTATACGCTTGAACAACGCTGGGAAATATTGCGACATTACTTTGAAAATCATGGTAATGTTGCAGAATGTGTGCGAAGTCAATGGCGATCGTTATCGGGCCATGTTGAACGAATTTTTGTTCACAAAAATTGAAGAGAGGATATTGGCAACATTTGGTTTTAACAGGACGGCGCTACGTGCCACACAGCCGAAGCTACACTCGATGTTTTGCGCCCTGTTTTTGAAGATCGCATTATCAGCCGCAGAGCTGATGTCGTTTGGCCACCTCGGAGCTGCGATTTGACACCGTTGGACTATTATTTGTGGGGTGCCGTCAAAGATAAGTGTTACGCCGACAAGCCAGAGACAATTGACGCTTTAAAGGACAATATTCGTGAAGCCATTGGTGAAATACAGCTGCACACAATCGATAATGTGCTTAAAAATTGGGCCGATCGTGTAGGCTACTGCATGGCCAGCCGAGGCAGCCATATGAATGAAATTATTTTCCATTATTAACCGGAAGGATTGTACTTTCAAATAAAAAAATAAAAAAAGAAATTTGAGAAAATATTCAGTAGTTTTTTTTATAGCATTTTCAAAAAAAAAGTTATTTGGCGGACCCTATATTTCTGATTTTCTTTTAAATATCATTAGGTAAAATCAAATTTTCTTGGGATTTTTCTTACATTCTATCATATTATACACAAATTTTGACATAAATCCATTTCAACAAATTCGAAATTCGGATCAAAACATTAGTTAGCTTTCAACCAGACTGGTGTAGTGTATCATATAGTCGGGGATGCCCGGCAGTAACTTTTTTGCTCGTTTTTAATTTTTTGTGTTTTTGCTTGGGATTTTAATAATTTTGACGTTGTTAATTTTACAATTTTTTTTTTTTAATTTTTTTTAACTGCAAAATTGCAGTTAAATGCAAACTCTAGTCTATATATAGTATATACTATAGTAAAAAAAATATATACCATATGTTCGTAAAAGAAAAATCCACCAAATGTCCCTCAATTACGTCCAATAGAAGATTTTTTGCCTAATTTAAAGTGAAAAGTTTATACTGGTGACTTCAGACCAAAAACTATAAAAGATGTGATCGGCAAAATTAAAAAGGAACTCCTCGAAATGCTTACATCCATATTTTCAACAGCTATGGAAAAATCCACAAAACTGCGGTAAAGAGGCTCCGATGGGACCCAATTTTTTACATTAAACTAAATATTATTTCTTTAACAACCCTACTAAAAAAATTATATGACTTTTGTTATTATATGAAATTATATCCGAAAAATGAGAACATCTAATTGTATCAAATTCGATCGTATAATGATCATATTAGATCTAGATTTTGAGAATGAAATTTGATTGCTAATTTATGCTTATTTTCTTATTTTCGATAATTGCATATTTTTTTGTAATTTTTATACCCTACACCACTATATGGTCAGGATATTATAAGTTTGTGCTGATGTTTGTAACACCAAAAAATATTGGTACTAGACCCACCTTATAGTATACCGATCGGCTCAGAATTTTTTTTTATTTCGATTTAACGATGTCCGTCTGTCCGTCCATGCATTCTTGTGCGCACTCTACAGGTCGCAAATATTAAGATATTTTGATGAAACTTGGTACACCGACTTATGTCGGCTCAAGGACGACGCCTATTGATTTTAGTAAACATCGGTCCTTGTTTAGACCTAGTGCCCATATAAGGGTCCTACCAAAATTATATTTTTTATACGCTGCAGGTCGCAAATATTAAGATATTTTGATGAAATTTTGTACACCGACTTATGTCGGCCCAAGGACGAAGCCTATTGCTTTTGGTGAACATCGGTCCATGTTTAGACATAGTGCCCATATAAGGGTCCTACTAAAATTATATGGTTTATACGCTGCAGGTCGCAAATATTAAGATATTTTGATGAAATTTGGTATACCGACCTATATCAGCCCATGGACGAATGATGATTTTGGTTAACACCGGTCCATGTTTAGACCTAGTGCCCATATAAGGGTCCCCCCAAAATTGGCTTGGTTACAAGCTGCAGGTCGCAAATATTAAGATATTTTAAGGAAATTTGGTTCGCTGACTCACATTATAGAAAATTTTGACACAAGTCCCATTTTAACCCATTCGAATTTCGGATCCAAACATTAGTTGGCTTTTAACCAGACTGGTGTAGGGTATTGTATAGTCGGCATGCCCGACTTTAACCTTTTTACTCGTTTTTGAATGGGGGAAATGTTTTAGTTGATCTGTTATTTTAAGTAAATGAATGTTATTTTAGTTTGACTCTAGATCATAAATTAACATCACTTTCTGTTTAAATTATTTTCAAATCAAAGAAAGATGATACAATTTTTACAAGTAAATTACAAAGAATAAAATTTTTTTGAAAGAATTCGATAAGACCAGCAAGGCAGAATGCGCATTTTCGTCTTTCGCTACAAAGCCATCATCAGTGCCTTTCGCCTTTGAGTGGGTTAATATTCTGATAATCGTCCACTTATGTGACTGTTGAAAGCAAATCGAATTTGTTATCAACAACTCAACTTAGACTAACATCAACGAAATTTGACAATGCTATTTTTATCATTTTGTTATTATTACTCTTTTTTGCTTTGAATCTTAATTCTTAAGATATCTCAGCTGATTCTATTCAACTCTGTGTATGATAAACACAGATTTTTGAATTACTACGAACCGTTAAATTTAAATGTATGTTATTAAATTATATTTTTGCACCGTGTCAATGTGTTTAAGATGAATTCTTAACTCTAAAATTTTTTATAATTTTTATTGTAATTTTTAGTTTCTGCCAATTTATTTTAAATTTTTCCTCATTTTTCGATTGACTGTCTGACATCGCCATAATGTTCTGTATGATGTCCGATTACATCTCCTAGTCTTATACTCTTCGAGAAAATATGCTCAACCCCATTTCGAAATTTTTTATTGTTTAGCTAGTTTTCTTTACTGAAATAGTTACAACCATAGATGGGCACAAGTTATTAAGTACAAGTACCATGGTACTCGTAGTTGAAATTTTTTAAGTACAAGTACCAAGTTCCAAATGTACTTTGTAATGAATACCAATTACTAGGGAAGTACTTGATACTTAAGTACCAATACCTTAAAATGTACTAGGTACTTGCTAAGTACACTTGGTACTTGCTAAGTATATGGTACGTGCTAAGTCCTATGGTACTTGTTAAGTACTTTTGCTACTTGCTAAGTTCTATGGTACTTGCTAAGTACCTTTGGTACTTGTTAAGTACTATGGTACTTGTTAAGTACTTTTGGTACTTGCTAAGTACTATGGTACTTGCTAAGTACCTTTGGTACTTGTTAAGTACAATGGTACTTGTTAAGTACCTTTGGTATTTGTTAAGTACTGTGGTACTTGTTAAGTACTATGTACTTGTGAAGTACCTTTGGTACTTGCTAAGTACCATGGTACTTGTTAAGTACTATGGTACTTGCTAAGTACTATGATACTATATTTTGTCTGTTTATGTCTTTTAAAAAGAAATACAAAAAAAATTAAAAATTTTAATAAAAGACTCAGGAAGAACCATGTAGCGTCGTATATTAATGTTATACAGCGTAAACCTTGTATTTATACCAGGGATGGAAAGAAAGCTCGAGCGAGCGATAAATATATACATTTTTTAAAAAGCTCGGAAGCCAAAATTAAAAGAGCTGCTCAAATGAAAAAAGCTCGCAACTAAAAAAAATAAAGAGCTTATAAAAATGAAAAGGCTCGTTTACAAAACTGAATAGAGTTTTTTAAATCGAGCAGCTCGTATAAAAAATTTCACGGAGCTTTTTTTATCGAGCAGCTCTTTAACGAAATTTAATTGAGTTTTTTAAAAACGAGCCGCTAAAAAAGCTCGCTCCCATTAAAATAATTTAGTTATTATAAAAAACAAAAACGGTAACTTAGTTACACTATATCCAACAGTAATATAGTCCCTAGATTTTGAAAATTGAAAAAAAACATAGCTGAAATTGAAAAGTTTAAAATATCAGAAAAAATCGCCAAAACAAAAAAAATGCAAAAATTTAAAAAAATGGCTAAAATTAAAAAATCATCAAAAGTGAAAAAATTTTAAAATAAAAAAAAAACGTCAAATCGGCGAAATTGGAAAAATTTTTAAAAATGGCAAAAATTGAAAAAATCTTAGAAATTGGAAAACAAATCGCCAAATTTAAAAAATCATGTAAAAAAATTTTAAAAATCGACAAAATGTTAAAAAATCTGCAAAATTAGAAAAATTGCCTAAATTGAAAAATTTTGAAAAAATCATCATAACTTTGAAAACTTTTAAAAAAATCGTCAAAAATTAGACAAAATCGCCAAAATTGCAAAATGTCGTAAAAATTTTGAAAAAATTGTCAATATTTGAAAAAATTACCAAAATCGTTAAAATTTCAAAAAGTCGTCAAAAATTGGAAAAAATCGTAAGATTTTGTAAAATTGGCAAAATTGAAATTTTTTTTTTTTTTTTTTTTTTAATAAATCGTCATAACTTGAAAAAATCGTCAATATTTGCAAAAATTGCCCAAATACTTAGTCAAAATTTAAAAAAACAATTTTCAAAAATTAGACAAAAGCCAAAATTGCTAAATATCGTAAAAATTTTTAAAATTGTCAATATTTTCAAAAATTACCAAAATTTCAAAAAGTCGTCAAAAATTTGGAAAAAATTTGAAAAATTGCCAAAATTAAAAAATTTTGTAAAAATTTTGAAAAAATCGTCAATAATTGAAAAAATTGCCCAAATAGTCAAAATTTAAAAAAATTGTCAAAAATTGGACAAAATCTCCAAAATTGTAAAATATCGTGAAATTTTTGAAAAAATCGTCTTAAAAAAATTGTCAATATGTGTAAAATTACCAAAATCGTCAAAATTTCAAAAAGTCGTCAAAAATTGGAAAAAATCGGGAAATTTTGAAAAATTGAAAAAAATTAAAAAAAATTAAAAATTTATAAAAAATTACCAAAATTTCAAAAAGTCAAAAATTGGAAAAAATTGCAAAAATTGCCAAAATTGAAGAGATGTAAAAATTTGTGAAAATCAACAAAAATTAGAAAAATCGCCAATATTGAAAAAATTGTCCAGGTATTAAAAAACGAAAAACAAAATTCATTTCTCGCATTTCTTCTTCCTTGTTCCAAAACCGTTGTCCGTTTTCATTTAACTCATTTGGTTTTAAAGATACTAGCGATATTATAAATAAAAGCCCTTTTCTCTCTACGAGGCTTAGTTTTTGAGAAAAACGCGATTTTAAAATCTAGCAATGCACGTCAAAATTTAGTTTCGGTATCGGGGTACTGGTAGTGGGTTTTGACCTTTGGTGCAAATATTTTTCCTATAGCTCTTCTAGTTTGGGAGATATGGACGATTAAAGTTTTATTTAAGCGATTTGCACACCAGGTTTTCCACAGACGACTCACTATGACTTCCCCGGTTTTGACCTTTGGTGCAGTCATTTTTCCTCTAGCTCTTCTAGTTTGGGAGATATGGATGATTAAAATTTTATTTTAGCGATTTTCGCACTAATTTTATTTTAGCGATATTTCACACAGGTGACTCGCAATGACCTCCTTGTTCCAAAACCGTTGTTTTTTTCATTCAGTTTTCGAGGTATGGGCGATATACCAAATAAAATCCCTTTTCTTTGTACGAGGCTTAGTTTTCGAGAAAAACGCGATTTTAAAATCTAGCAATGCACGTCAAAATTTAGTTTCGGTATCGGGGTAGTGGGTTTTGACGTTTGTTGCAAATATTTTTCCTATAGCTCTTCTAGTTTGGGAGATATGAACGATTAAAATTTTATTTAAGCGATTTTCGCACTTATTTTTCCACAGACGACTCACTATGACTTGCCTCTTCCAAAACCGTTGTCCATTTTCATTTAACTCTTTCAGTTTTCGAGATATGGGCGATATACCAAATAATATCCCTTTTCTCTCTACGAGGCTTAGTTTTCGAGACAAACGTGATCTTAAAATCTAGCAATGCAAGTCAAAATTTAGTTTCGGTATCGGGGTATTGGGGGTGCGAAAATCGCTAAAATAAAATTTTAATCGTCCATATCTCCCAAACTAGAAGAGCTATAGGAAAAATATTTGCACCAAACGTCAAAACTCACTACCAGTACCCCGATACCGGAACTAAATTTTGACTTGCATTGCTAGATTTTAAAATCGCGTTTTTCTCGAAAACTAACCCTCGTAGAGAGAAAAGGGCTTTTATTTGGTATATGGCCCATATCTAGAAAATTGAATGAGTTAAATGAAAACGTACAACGGTTTTGGAACAGGAGGTCATGTGGTAAAATTAGTGCGAAAATCGCTTTAATAAAATTCTAATCGTCCATATCTCTCAAACTAGAAGAGCAAGAGGAAAAATTACTGCACCAAAGGTCAAAACCCACTACCAATACCCCGATACCGAAACTAAATTTTGACTTGCATTGCTAGATTTTAAAATCGCGTTTTTATCGAAAACTAAGCCTCGTATAGAGAAATGCCTTTTATTTGTAATATCGCTAGTATCTTTAAACTAAATGAGTTAAATGAAAACGGACAACGGTTTTGGAGCGAGGAAAAAATGTAACGATTTTTTCTAATTTTTGTCGATTTTCACAGTTTTTAAATTTTGGAAATTTTTCCGATTATTGAAATTTTGACGATTTTGGTAATTTTTTCAAATATTGACAATTTTTTCAAGGCCATTTTTTTCCAAATTTTTACGATATTTCCCGAGTAAAAATAGTTATATGTGACACTATATCTTTGTGGATATAATTATGTATAGCTTTGAGTTTTCCAAAAATGTCTTATATGATGTCATATATAGATCAGTATAAATATATATGTCCCCATATATATTAATATATCCCGAGTAAAAAAAATAATATGATGCCATATGTAATGATATCTTATTTAATATAATTGGAGATATACTATGATCCGAAAAATGGTCGATAAAATTATACCGGATAAGATCTAAATATATTGAATCATATAGAATCTTATCCGGATTTTGACCCGATATAATCATATCTAATTTGATGTAGAAAGACATAAATATAACGCTTTATATTTCAGGTTCAAAACGAAAACTATTAAGAAGTACTAAAAAAATAACACCCCTAAGTTAAGAATTCAAAATTTAAATAAAAAAATTTTAAAAAGACGTTGTACATAATTGTAACCAAGCATTTTAAGCCTTCTCATATAAACCCGTAAACTGTGTAAACCTGGTATGTTTATGAGTTTAATGTCAAATTCGATAAATAAAAAATATGGCTTGTATTTATACAAGGTTTACAAAGAATTTACGAGTTATAATGAGTACGTCTTTTATATTTTGAAATCATACATAAACATATCTCAAAAAACAAGATTTTTTTAAATATTGCGCTATACTTAAACATATCTAAAACTCCGAAAAAAAATTAACATTGAGCTATATAAAACTTTATATGTTTTCCGATAAAACCATTTTTAATTATATATGACGCTGTATTAAAATTGTCATAGCATATGTAACTAGATATGGTACATATTAATATATATGGGGACATATATATTTATACTGATCTATATATGACATCATATAAGAAATTTCTGAAAACCTCAAAGCAATACATAATTATATCTGCAAAGATATATTGTCACACTTGACTATATATAAACATATTAGTCCATATTAAATTATATAATTTCCTATATAACTATTTTTACTCGGGATACCATATTTAGTTACATATGCTATGACATTTTTAATACAGCGTCATATATAATTAAAAATGGCTTTATCGCTAAACATATAAAGTCTTATATAGCTCAATGTTAAATTTTTTTTTAAGTTGTTTTAGATACCCGAGTAAAAACAGTTACATATAGTCGTATAAAATGCGATTAAGTTATATCTGTATAAATATTCAGTTTCATCCGAAAATTGGTCCGATATAATTGTATCAATTGTGTATCAGTTTTTATCTAATTGCATCAGTTTAGATCTCAACTAATAAAATTATACATTAATCAGATGAAATTATATCCGATTTTTGACCTGATGCAATTTGACCGGTTTACATCTAATGATATCTCTTTAGATCGTAGTTGCTACAATTTTATATAAATAAAATATATTTGTATCCGACATTTGCCTTATATAATTGTATCAAAGTTTTAAAGCAGATATAATTGCATCAGGTCAAAATTCAGATACAACTATATAAGTTTGTATAAAATTGTATCTATTTGGGTCTAAACTAATACCATCCGACATAAACCGATAAAATTGTATCAGGTCAAAAATCAGATAAAATATCATCTGATTACTATATAATCTAATCAGTTAAGATCTAAACTGATACAATTAGATAAAAAGTGATATCCAACTGACACAATTATATCGGGCCATTTTTCGGATGAAATGGTATATGGATCACATTAAGTTATATATTACCGTATAAAGCTCCATATTAATTTTTTTTAATAGGGTATGTTTAAGTATAGCTCAATGTAAAAAAAAAATTATATGTTTTTCTGAGATATATTTATGTATGTATGATTTCAAAATATAAAAGGCGTACTCATTATAACTCGTAACTTCCTTGTAAACCTTGTATAAATACAAGCCATATTTTTTATGTATGGAATTTGACAATAAACTCATAAACATACCAGGTTTACACAGTTACAAGTTTATATGAGAAGGCCTAAAATGCTTGGTTACAATTATGTACAACTACTTCTAAATACTTAATTCATAAATGCTTTATAAAGTTATAGAAGGTTTATGAAACAAATTCTGTATGGAAAATTTGTTTTGTCACCTCCTATAATTTTATAAAACATTAATTAGAAATTTATTAATTCAGTTCGAGGCCAATTTCCTTATTATGAGTTAACATAATTTCTAATTAATCAATTAAAAAGGTCGAAAAAAAAACAATTTTTATTTTTTAAATAAAAATTAAAAACCAACATTTTATAAAACATTTATGAATTTACACATTAAAGTTTTATTTAAATTTTGAATTCTTAACTTAAGAACTTAGTACTTTTTAATAGTTTTTGTTTTGATCCTGAAATATAATGCGTTATATAACTATGTCTTTCTACATCAAATTAGATATGATTATATCGGGTCAAAATTCGGATAAGATTCTAAATGATTTAATATATTTAGATCTTATCCGATATAATTTTATCCACCATTTTTCGGATCATTGCATATCTCCAATTATATTAAATTAGATATCATTACATATGACATCATATTATTTTTTTTAATCGGGTTTGCAATTTTGGCGAATTTTTCTAATTTTTTTTAAATTTTGACTATTTGGGCAATTTTTTCATATATTGCCGATTTTTTTAAGTAATGACGATTTTTTTATATTATATTATATTTTTCATAAAATTTTTAATTTTTGGCAATTTTTCAAATTTTTCCAATTTTTGACGACTTTTTGAAATTTTGACGATTTTGTAAATTTTTCAAATATTGACAATTTTTCAAAATTTTTACGATATTTTGCAATTTTGGCGATTTTGTCTAAATTTTTTTTTAATTTTGACCATTTGGGCAATTTTTTCAAATATGTATTGACAATTTTTTCAAGTAAGGACGATTTTATAAAAATTTGTACAAAATTTTTCAATTTTGTAAATTTTTAAAATTTTGGCGATTTTTTCTAATTTTGAACTATTTTTTTTAATATGGCGCTTTTTTATAATATAGACGATGTTGATAAATTTTGAAGATTTTTTCAAATTTTGTGGATATTTTAAATTTTTTTTTAAAATCTGCATGATTTTTTAAATTTGGCGATTAGTTTTCCAAGTTTTGCGTTTTTATTTAAATTTTTGCGATTTTTTTTAAATTTTTTCCAATTTTGGCAATTTTTTTTTTAATTTTTGACGATTTTCTAAAATTTTAGAATTTTTTTATTTTGGTGTTTTTTCACTTTTCACAATTTTTTTTTAAATTTTGTCGATTTTTGGTGTTTTTTTTCTTCTAATTTTGACGATTTTTTTTAAATTTTTAAGTTTTTCTTGTTTTGGCGATTTTTTCTGATATTTGACTTTTTCAATTTCAGCGATTTTTTACATACATGTAATACCGTTAACGTGCCTATTCCTACGGGAGGTCTGCGACTCTTGGTTGTGACTGTATTCCCCATGTATTTGTTATTGCAAAGTCATAATAACCCGAGTAAAAAAAATTATATATAATCATATATGGCATATATTACAATATATAATTATACATGTCGTTATGTATATCCATATATAATTATATATGACGTTTTTTCACAAAACTTTTCCTTATATTATGCCATATATTATTTCATCTAATTAGATATCGGCCTTCATAATATTAGATATGGCATATATAATTATATATTACATGACATGGTTGATCTTATTGCATATATAGTTATATATAGAACTATATCTTAATATATATGGTGGCATTTTAGCAATATATAATTATACATGGTGTCATTTAAAAAATATATAATTATATATGGTGACAGTTAAACTAGATATTATCATATATGGTGCCATTTAAACAATATATGGTCATATATGGTACCTCATTAACAAAATCTTTAATTCAGTTCCAGATATGATAATATATGGTACTATATATAGTGCGATATATATTTATATATGGTGCTATTTAAGCAATATATTATCATATACGGTGACATTCAAACCATATATTAACATATATGGTACCATTTAAACCATATATTATTATATATGGTGCCATTTAAACAATATATGGCCATATATGGTACCTCATGATGAAAATTTTTAATTCAGTTCCAGATATGATAATATATGATACTATATATAGTGCCATATATATTTATACATGGTGTTATTTAAGTAATATATTACTATATATGGTGCCATTTAAACCATATATTATCATATATGGTGCCATTTCAACAATATTTTTAATACAGTTCCTGATATGATAATATATGCCATATCTCTATACCCGAGTAAAAAAAATTGATCTCGCGCAATATCTAATTATATCCAATTTGATATTGTTTAAGATCTGCTGTAATATCTAGCTGATCCAATTAGATCTCAAAATTGGGTGTATCCAATCATATCGTATTAGATCCCATTGTATATATGGGGATAAACTAAGATCAAGTTATATCTCAAAATTGGGAGGTCCAGTGATATCTTTGCGGATAAACCTAGATCTATTTTGATCCGAAAATTGGCGGATCCAGCTATATATTTGCGGATATTTTTAGATCTAATTTGATCCGAAAAATGGCGGATCCAATTAGATCCAGCTATATATTTGGGGATAAACTTAGATCTAATTTGATCTCAATTTTGGCAGATCAAATTAGATCCGGCAATATATTTGTGGATAAACGTATATCTAATTTGATCCGAAAAAGTGGCAGATCGAATTAGATCTAGCTATATATTTGGGGATAAACTTAGATCTAATTTGATCCGAAAAATGGCACATCGAATTAGATCCAGCAATATATTTGTGGATAAACTTAGATATAAATTGATCTGAAAAATGGCAGATCAAATTAGATCCAGCAATATATTTGGGGATAAACTTGGATCTAAATTTATCAGAAAAATGGCAGATCGAATTAGATCCAGCAATTTATTTCGGTATTAAAATGGCAGATCGAATTAGAAACAGCAATATATATGGGGATTGACATCTAAAAGTATCCATAAAAATGACAGATAAAATTAGATGCCGCATTATATTTGGGTACTACGTAAGATCTCCATTTATTTGGGATTAAATAAGATCCCAGACATATATTGCCAACTGTTCAAAAAATAATAGACTGGCAGAGCACTGATTGTATAAAAATTACAATATTTTGTTAAAATAAGGTTTAAACTCAGAAGGTAGCGAGTTCAATATGCATTTCTTTTACAAAATGAATTTCTTTTTATAAAATTAAAATTTTTTTTTCTATAAATTTTTTTATAAAATTATATATTTATTTTTTTATTAAATTGAAATCTTTGAATAAAATAATTTTATTTACATCTTTTTGACGCTCTACACCATTTCCAATTGTATTAATTGTTTTAAGATTTATCAATTGTATTTCAGAAATAATCAATTGAATTTCAGTTTTATCAATTGTGTTTCAGAACTCATCAATTATTTTTCACATTTATGAATTGTATTTCAGAACTAGTCAATTGAAGTTCAGTTTTATCAATTGTGTTTCAGAAATTATTAATTGTATTTCCGAAATTCACAACTGTATATCAGAAATTATCAAACTGTATTTCAGAAATTATCAATCGTATTTCCGAAATTATGAAATGTATTTGAGAAATTTTTCTCTATTAGCTATGAAATTCTGAAATAGATTTCATTATTTCTGGACACAACTAAATAAATAAATAATTAAATTTGCGTAATATTGTAGTTTCTGAAGTGCAAATAATATTTTGTGATATACAATTAAAATTTTCTAAAATACATTTAATAATTTCTGGAATACCTTTTTTCGATGCTTATAAGTTAGCTCGAAATGCTTTTATCATTCATTTAATTTGTAGCTATCACACATCTATAACAAGTCTCGTTAGATTAGAGTGTAGAGGTCTTGGCTGACAATCTGGTGGACTGGGTTAAATTTCATGTTTTCAAAAGCAAATATTAAAAAAAGTTTTCTCAATTTTTTCAAAAATGTTTTTTGAAATCTATTTTTTTGCCAAGATAGTTAATGCAACGTTCTGCCAACGCAGCGCGGTTGCCAGCATTGTGCCGATTATATTTTTCTGTCTGGGATGTTAAACTTAAACCTATTGTATATTAACATTAATTAACACTATATTTTTATTTTTAGGAAATACATTTTTATTTTATTAAAAGTTAACATTAAATTAAATTTTAGATAATGGCACCAATTTGTAGTTGTAATTATTATATATTAAATCGTATATTCATAAACATTCTATACAGTTAGACGAGGTTTATGGAACTATTTAACTTTATAAAGTGTTTATAAATTATAACTTAAATGTACAAATATATATATTGTTTAAATGATACCATATATGTCTATATATTAATATTGTTTAAATGACACCATATATCAATATATATGGGACTATATATGGTAGCATATATTATCATATCTGCATCTGTATTAAAAATGTCGTTCATCAGGTACCATATATGAGCATATATTGTTGAAATGGCACCATATATGACAATATATGGTTTAAATGGCACCATATATGGTAATATATTGCTTAAATAACACCATATATAAATATATATGGCACTATATATGGTAGCATATATTATCATATGTGGAACTGTATTAAAAATATTGTTCATGAGGTACCATATATGGGCATATATTGTTGAAATTGCACCATATATGATAATATATGGTTTAAATGGTACCATATATGATAATATATGGTTTGAATGGCACCATATATGATAATATATGGTTTGAATGGCACCATATATGATAATATATAGCTTAAATAACACCATATATAAATATATATCGCACTATATATAGTACCATATATTATCATATCTGGAACTGAATTAAAGATTTGGTTTATGAGGTACCATATATGACCATATATTGTTTAAATGGCACCATATATGATAATATCTAGTTTAACTGTCACCATATATAATTATATATTGTTTAAATGATACCATATATAATTATATATTGCTAAAATGCCACCATATATATTAAGATATAGTTCTATATATAACTATATATGCAATAAGATCAACCATGTTATGTAATATATAATTATATATGCCATATCTAATATTATGAAGGCCGATATCTAATTAGATGAAATTATATATGGCATAATATAAGGAAACTTTTTCGGAAAAAACCTCATATATAATTATATATGGATATACATAACCACATGTCTAATTATATATTGTAATATATGCCACATATGATTATATATAATTTTTTTTACTCGGGTTATGAGGTACCATATATGACCATATATTGTTTAAATGGCACCATATATGATAATATCTAGTTTAACTGTCACCATATATAATTATATATTGTTTAAATGATACCATATATAATTATATATTGCTAAAATGCCACCATATATATTAAGATATAGTTCTATATATAACTATATATGCAATAAGATCAACCATGTTATGTAATATATAATTATATATGCCATATCTAATATTATGAAGGCCGATATCTAATTAGATGAAATTATATATGACATAATATAAGGGAAATTTTTCGGAAAAAACCTCATATATAATTATATATGGATATACATAACTACATGTCTAATTATATATTGTAATATATGCCACATATGATTATATATAATTTTTTTTACTCGGGTATATAAAAGAATAACATGACTGACTGACTGACTCAACATCGCCCAGCCCAAACCGCTGAAGCTAGGAAGTTGAAATTTGGTATGTAGGTTCCTCTTTCGGCGTAGACGTCCGCTAAGACGGGATTTTTAGAAATTCCTACCGGAACGGGCAAAAAGGGGAAAAGTCTCCCCCTTGGCGGCCTGCCAAAACCCCTTTGGCTAGAAAGCTGAAATTTAAGATATGTGTTCCTTTGAGTATGGGCTAACTTTTCTGGAAAGTACTTTCTGGAATTTTGGACAGGGACGTTGTAAAAATGGGGGTTAAAATGGGGAAAAAGGGCCCCCTTGACGGCCTGCCCAAACCGCTGGAGGTAGGAAGTTGAAATTTGGTATAAAGGTTCCTCCACTATCGTAGACATCCACCAAGACGGGAATTTTGGAAATTTTTACAGGGACGGGCAAAAAGGGGAGGGGGGCCCTTGACGGCCTGCTCAAACTGCTGGAGCTATGAAGTTGAAATTTGGTATGTAGGTTCCTCGACCGGTGTAGACGTCCGTTGAGACGGCATTTTTGGAAATTCTTATCGGGAGGGGCAAAAAGGGGACAAAAAAAGTACCTTTTTCCAAAAAAGTACCTTTTCCCAAAAAAGTACCTTTTCCCAAAAAAAGTACCTTTTTCCAAAAAAAGTACCTTTTTCCAAAAAAAGTACCTTTTTCCAAAAAAAGTACGTTTTTCCAAAAAAAGTACCTTTTTCCAAAAAAAATTCCTTTTTCCCAAAAAAAATTCCTTTTTCCAAAAAAAATTCCTTTTTCCAAAAAAAATTCCTTTTTCCAAAAAAAGTACCTTTTTCCAAAAAAAAGTACCTTTTTCCAAAACAAAGTACATTTCTCCAAAAAAAGTACCTTTTTCCAAAAAAAGTACCTTTTTCCAAAAAAAGTACCTTTTCCCAAAAAAAATACGTTTTTCCAAAAAAAGTAGCTTTTTCCAAAAAAGTACCTTTTCCAAAAAAAGTACCTTTTTCCAAAAAAAAGTAAGTTTTTCCAAAAACAGTACGTTTTTCCAAAAAAAAGTACCTTTTTCCAAAAAAAGTACTTTTTTCCAAAAAAAAATCCTTTTTCCAAAAAAAGTATCTTTTTCCAAAAAAAGTACCTTTTTCCAAAAAAAAACAAACAAGGTTTCTTGATATTCGGCATAGACGTGCGCTAAGACGGGATTTTTGGAAATTCCTACCGGAACAGGCAAAAAGGGGAAAAGTCTCCCAATAAACAGTCTCACAAATTGGAAAAGTACCTGCCCAAACCCCTGGAGGTAAGAAGTTGAAATTTGGTATAAAGGTTCCTCCACTGTAGTAGACATCGACTAATTCCCTATAGGATATCCCAAAAGCAAATTCGGAATGTGAGTTCTTCCTTCTGTGTAGGCGTCCGCTTAGACGGAATTTTTGAAATTCCTATCGGGAGGGGAAATAAGGGGAAAAGTCTCCTCCTTGACGGCCTGCCCAATCCCTTTTGGCCAACCTGAAATTTTAAATATGTATTCCTTGGAGTAGGACTAACTCCCCGGTAACGTAATTTTTCTATTTTGGAACAGGAACATAGTAAAAATGGTGGTTGAAAGGGAAAAATGTCCCCACTAACGGCCTACCCAAACCGCTTAGGCAATGCAGTTGAAATTTGGTATGAATGTTCCTCATCCATCGCAGATAGCCGCGAAGATGGAATTTTTGTAAATTCCTAAAAGGAGGGGCAAAAAGAAGAAAAGCCTCACCTTGGGGGCCTGTAAAAACCCCTTCGGCTAGAAACCTGAAACTTAAAATGTGGGTCCCTGGAGTAAGGGCTAACTTATTAGAAAGATACTTTTTTGAATTTTGGACAGGGTCGTTATAAAATGGGGGCTCAAAAAGGGAAAGTGACCCTTAACGACCTGTCCAAACTGCTGGAACTAGGAAGCTGAAATTCGGTACTTAGGTTCCCCTTCCAGCCTAATTCCAACCGGGAGGGACAAAAAAAGAAAAAGTGTCCCCCTTGACAGCCTGCTCAAACTGCTGGAACTAGAAAGCTGAAATTAACTGTCGATGGATTTTCGGAAATTCCTACCGAGAGGGGCACAAATAGTAAAAGTTGGCTAGAAACCTGAAATGTAAAACATATGTTACTTGGAGTATGGGCTCACTTACCCGGAAGGTGCTTTTTGGACAGGGACATTGTAAAAATGGGGATTAATGAAGCGAAAAGTGCCGCATAAAGGCCTGCCCAAACCGCTGGAGGTAGGACGTTGAAATTTGGTATTAAAGTTCCTCCTCTATTGTAGACATCCGCTAAGATGAGATTTTTGGAAATTTCCACAGATAGGGTCAAAAACAGGAAAAGTCTCCCCCTTAACGGCCTGGCCAAACTGCTGGATCTAGGGAGCTTAAATTCGGTATTTGGGTTCCTTCTCCAACGTAGACGTCCCCTAAGACGGTATTTTTGGAAATTCATACCGGGAGGGGTAAAAATGGAAAAAACTTCCCCCTTGATAGCCTGGCCAAACTGCTGGATATAGCGACATAAAATTATGTATGTAGTAGGTCCTCCTCCAACGCAGACGTCCTTTAAGACGGAATTTTTGGAAATTCCTACCGGGAGGGGTAAAAACGGAATAATTCTCCCCCTTGATGGCCTAACCGAACCCTTCGGCTAGAAACCTGTAATATATAATATGTTTTCCTTGGAGTATGGGCTAACTTATCGACAAGGCATCTCTAGGACTTTGGACAGGAACGTGGTAAAAATGGTGGTTCAAAAGGGGAAAATTGCCCCCCCCCCCTCTTAACGTCTGCGTCTTTAGCTAGAAACCTAAAACTTAAAGAACAAGTGTATATGGAACACTAAAATTAAGAAACTAAATAGGAAACGAGTGGAATTGAAACACTACACAAGTGGAATGAAATGGATATAAACATTGAACGAGTGGAATTGAAATTATAGACAATGCAAATGGATTGGAAGAGGGAATTACTTGTTCAAACACTATCCACGGAATATGAAACTTATGTAGCATTGAAACATACTCTCCAAAAAGTTAAACAAATTTTCTAAAAGAGAAAAAACCTTAGAAAAGGAATGGAACTTATATATTCCGATATTTAAACTTCATGTAACGAAGCACCGGTGGAAGAAACCGACGCAGTAAATTTTCCAACTGAATTTGTGAATTTACTTGAATTGCCAGGTCGACATTTACATAAACTGGAACTAAAAAAAAAAACTTTAAGGCACGCTAACAACCCTGCTTTACGTTATATATTTTCATTCAAAACACAAATGAACAAAACTACTTACGGGTCTACCTACCTAAGTTCGCACTTTACCAAATTATCTTAACATACACACGTATATTGCAATTTATTATGGATTCATTACTAACAATCCACTTTCATGAGAAAAAGTGATCAAATATTTATTTATTTATTTTAAACCCATTGTTGTGCAGAATTATTTATTTGTGGTGACTGGGTGAAGGCTTTTACTATATAAAAACTGTACTTTAAATAAAAAGCGAATTTAAAAAAAAGGCACGCTAACAACGTAGCGGGCTGCGCCAGCTAGTACTTTGATATATCGTATCATTTAAACAACCCGAATAAAAGTAGTTACATATAGTCATATATGTGATTAAGTTATATCTGTATAAATATACAGTTTCATCCGAAGAATGGCCCGATATATTTTTATCAATTGTTTGTCAATTTTTATCTAAATGTATCACTTTAGATCAGACCCGATTAAATTATGTGTTAATCAGATGAAATTGTATCAAATTTTTGACCTGATACAATTTTATCGGTTTGATCGTAATTGGTTCAATTTTATATAAATAAAATATAATTGTATCCGACATTTACCTTATGCAATTGTATCAAAGTTTTAAACTGATATCAGGTCAAAATTGGGATATAACTATATAATTTTGTATACAAATATATCTATTTGGACCTAAACTGATACCATGTGATATAAACCAATAAAATTGTATCAGGTCAAAAATCAGATACAATTTCATGTGATTAACACATAATTTAATCAGGTCAGATCTAAACTGATGCAATTAGAAATAACTGATAAACAACTGATACAATTTTATCGGGCCATTTTTCGGATCAAATGGTACATGGATGACTCTAAGTTATATATTACCATATAAAGCTCCATATTATTTTTTTTAATAGGGAACATACCATATATGGTGCCATTTAAACAGTATATTGTCATATATGGTGCCATTTAAACAATATATGGTCATAAATGGTAACTCAACTACAATATTAACTGTATTTCAGAAGCTATTAATTGCATTTCACAAATTTTAAATTTATTTCAGAAATTATGGAATGTATTTCAGAAATTATTAATTGTATTTCAGAAATAATCAAATCTATTTCAAAACTTGTTGATTGTTTATCATAGTTAATAGAGAAAAATTTCTAAATTACATTTCATAATTTCTGAAATACAATTGATAATTTCTGAAATACAGTTTGATAATTTCGGAAATACAATTAATAATTTCTGAAACAGAATTGATAAAACTGAACTTCAATTGACTAGTTCTGAAATACAATTCATAAATCTGAAAAATAATTGATAAGTTCTGAAATACAATTGATAAAACTGAAATTCAATTGATTATTTCTGAAATACAATTAATAAATCTTAAAAACAATTAATACAATTGAAATGGTGTAGAGCGTTAAAAAGATGTAAATAAAATTATTTTATTCAAAGATTTCAATTTAATAAAAAAATAAATATATAATTTTATAAAAAAATTTATAGAAAAAAAAAATTTTAATTTTATAAAAAGAAATTCATTTTGTAAAAAAAATGCATATCGAACTCGAGACCTTCTGAGTTTAAACCTTATTTTAACAAAATATTGTAATTTTTATAAAATCAGTGCTCTGCCAGTGTATTATTTTTTGAACAGTTGGCAATATATGTCTGGGATCTTATTTAATCCCAAATAAATGGAGATTTTACGTAGTACCAAATATAATGCGGCATCTAATTTTATCTGTCATTTTTATGGATAGTTTTAGATGTCAATCCCCAAATATATTGCTGTTTCTAATTCTATCTGCCATTTTAATACATAAATAAATTGCTGGATCTAATTCGATCTGCAATTCATCGGAAAAATTAAGATCCTACCAAATCACTAAATATATCACTGGATTCAATTCGATCTCCAACTTATTGAAAAAGTTAAGATCTTACGCAATCCCGAAATATATTACTGGATCTAATTTCATCTGTTATTTTGTTCATAAATTTAGATCTTACGTAATCCCCAAATATAATCCTCGATCTTATTCGATCTGCCGTTTTCCAGATACAACTTAATCCTAAAATATATATGTGACCTTATCTGAGAAAAGGGACCTAGTGTGTGAAAATTAAGTTTTGAGTAGAACGCATTTAAAGTTTCATAACGCATTATCACTTTAAACACACCTTCAGTTGGGAGATGCGATTTCGTATGGTTAGGTGCCTCAACTCATTTCATCTTATTCTACACCCTTTTAGGTACCAGAACCCACTCTTAAGTCCAAACCCGTTTTTTGACACACTAGGGCCCTTTTCTCGGAGAAGGTCACATATACCTAGATCTACTTTTTCGTATAAATTTAGATCCAAGTTTATCCCCATATATATTGCTGGATCTAATTCGATCTGCCATTTTTCTGATAAATTTAGATCCAAGTTTATCCCCAAATATATTGCTGGATCTAATTTGATCTGCCAATGTTCGAATCAATTTATATCCAAGTTTATCCCCAAATATATTGCTGGATCTAATTCGATCAGGCATTTTTCTGATAAAGTTAGATCCAAGTTTATCCCTAAATATATTACTGGATCTAATTCGATCTGTCATTTTTCGTATCAAATTAGATCTAAGTTCATCCACAAATATATAGCTGGATCTAATTCGATCTGCCATTTTTCGGATCAAATTAGGTCTTACTAAATCCCAAAATATATTGCTGGATCTAATTTTATCTGCCAATTTTCTATTCAATTTATATCCAGGTTTATCCACAAATATATTGCTGGATCTAATTGGATCTGCCATTTTTCGGATAAATTTAGATCTAAGTTAATCCACAAATATATTGCTGGATCTAATTTGATCTGCCATTTTTCAGATCAATTTATATCTAAGTTTATCCACAAATATATTGCTGGATCTAATTCGATGTGCCATTTTTTGGATCAAATTAGATCTAAGTTTATCCCCAAATATATTGCTAGATCTAATTCGATCTGCCACTTTTTCGGATCAAATTAGATCTAAGTTTATCCACAAATATATTGCTGGATCTAATTCGATCTGACAAAATTGAGATCAAATTAGATATAAGTTTATCCACAAATATATAGCTGGATCTAATTGGATCCGCCATTTTTCGGATCAAATTAGATCTAAAAATATCCCCAAATATAGAGCTGGATCCGCCAATTTTCGGATCAAAATAGATCTAGGTTTATCCCCAAAGATATCATTGGACCTCCCAATTTTCAGATATAACTTGATCTTAGTTTATCCCCATATATACAATGGGATCTAATACGATATGATTGGATACACCCAATTTTGAGATCTAATTGGATCAGCTAGATATTACAGCAGATCTTAAACAATATCAAATTGGATATGATTTAGATATTGCGCGAGATCAATTTTTTTTACTCGGGAAATTATATTTATTAAAATTTTCGCTTGAAAACTTCAAAAAAATTAAGAATTGGTATCGACACAATCATAAAATTGACAAATAAAATCTGAATTTTTTGAATTTTATTGTTGCTTTGTATGAAAAGTTGTGACTATCAGTCTTAAAAATAGTCTTATGACGGCCACAACGAGTCAAAAGTAGGAATACCCAGCAACATCACAGTAATGGGTGCTCATTACTAATATCTAAATTATAAGCAGTAGAATTAGGGTCTACTGCTTATTTTTCGGTGTCAAAACTCATTATTTTTGTTCGACAAGGTCGTTTTTGTAAGTAGTTGTCCATATTCACTGCATGAAAAAACGCACAAAATTTGTGCACCAGCTTACCCGCTGCATTACAAAAGTATATAAAATAAGTAGTTACCAAAATAAGTAGTTATTCGTGTGCTTATACGCAGTTAAAAAATAAGTGGTTACAAGTTGTTAAATAATACGACTTATTTATATACTTACTAGTGGTTAAAAAATAAGTATTTACCAAATTCACATTATCTTTATAAATAAATAAGTAGTCGCGCGTAGGCTAGACTGCTTATAAAAACGGCTTCGCCTAACAAAAATAACTAGTACCGACGCCGAATTATAAGCAGTAAAAAATTTTAGTTTCATTATATAACCACTGATTTGGTAATGAAATATTTTGCTGGGTAGGCACCTAAAATGCACAAATATACACATAATTATTGTGAAACTTGACGAGTGCAGTAGTATTGAAAACTACTATAGTACTTAGTAAGTACCATAGTACTTAGCAAGTACCAAAGGTACTTAACAAGTACCATAGTACTTAGCAAGTACCAAAGGTACTTAACATTTACCATGGTACTTAACAAGTACCAAAGGTACTTAGCAAGTACCATAGAACTTAGCAAGTACCTATAGTACTTAGCAAGTACAATAGAACTTAGCAAGTACTAAAAGTACTTGCAAATACCAAAGGTACTTAGCAAGTACCATAGTACTTAGCAAGTACCAACGGTACTTAACAAGTACCATAGTACTTAACAAGTACCAAAGGTACTTAGCAAGTACCATAGAACTTAGCAAGTACCTATAGTACTTAGCAAGTACAATAGAACTTAGCAAGTACTAAAAGTACTTAGCAAGTACCATAGAACCTGTTAAGTACCTTGGTACTTAGAAAGTACCAAGTAATTAACCAAGTAATTGTACTTAAGTACAAGTACATTCAAAGTACTTGTACTTATTTTTTTAAGTACAAGTACCAAGTACTTGTACTTTACTAGTAATTAAGTACTGAGGTACTGAATACTTCCCGACTATGGTTACAACATTTTAATGTTCTGTTTTGTAAAAATCATTTAAAAATAAAATAATATTGTAATAGGAACAACTATGGGGATTTTGATATGAAAAAATTCTCAGAATATGATAACAGGAATGCGCGCTAAATTGTAAAATTTTTTGCAGTGTTTGTTACAGTTTTATAAGAAATTTTTTCAAATCCTACAACTTTCATATCAAACCTAGAATATAAAAAATGGTTCAGTGTCAAAGAGTTTTTCGAATACAACAATTATTCCTAATCTAACAAGTTTAATTTAGAAGAAGTGCTTAAGGGGCAGTTTTAAAGTTAGAACTAGAGTCTTCGAAAATTTCTTATTTAAGAAATATTTAAGAAAAAACTATCTGAGAACAAAATATATAAGAAAATATCAATCTTTTTGCTGACTATAAAACTGACCATAATTATTGCAACTTTTAAATAAAAAAAATAATTTTACAAGAAGAATGTCCTAGCATTGCAAAGTTTTCATCTTGAAAAATATTTTAAATTTTACAAAAGTAAACAACTAATAGTTTCCTCTATCCCGATGAGTCCTTCCAACCCTAATGAAATTCGGATATATTGAAGAGCTCTGCGGCGAACAACGCCATAAATCCAAGTTACAACAAAACCTCCTACTATTACCCGGTAATGAGTTTTGTAAGAAGAAGCTAAGATATGTAACCTCTTACTTTTCTATTATAAAACGTATTATTTTAGTAAGGGCATGTCAATCGTAGTAACTCCTTAAAAAACACCCATTACTTCCACACAGAGAATTCTGCTCGACGAATTTTAATGAGATTTTTAACCAAAGTTACGAAGTTTTCTTTACAAAAAAAATTAAAAATTTCTTAGAATTAATGAAAAAGCTATATATATTTTATGAAACTTTTTCTTGGAGTGTATTATACTTTTAATAAATAAAATTAAAATTTTTACATTTTGTGAAAGATTCTATTAATTCACTGAAAATATTCAATGGACAAATTCCAATGAAACTTCATCGGTTTTATGCAAAAACTCAGATAATGCAGATAATTCTCACAGTGTAAGTTAAAAGTAATGAGTTTTTTTCAATTTGAATATTTTTTTGTTTGTGTACGAGTATTAAATCCAAATTAACATATTTTTAATGCTACATTTACAATTAACCAAAAAATAGTAGCTTTTACAAACTACTTCTATTTGCTTGTCAAATTCAATACAAATTTTTAATCAAAAACTAAAAGTTTTTAAAAACACCAATTTATTTCGAATAAAAAAACTTTTAAAATACTAGAAAATATGCAATTGATATTCTATTTGTCTGTAATTTCTTTGAAATACTATGAAAAATATTTTAAATGGGGTAATTTTTGCTTAGATGTGCCATTTTTTTATGAAAATATGACTCCAAATCTGATATTTTTAATATCTTAGAATTAATAAATTTGTTTTTTAAATGTAAAATTTTACTATGGTAAAAATTCAAAATATTTAGAATATGAGAATTTTCATATGAACAAATCTGCAAGCCAAGATTATAGTAAAAACTTAAATAAAACCAAATACTTAAATGACATTTTTTTCGATATTTTAAGGTGTTTCTGAGCATTACTTATGGTTGAAATGGTGATCCTAAGACCCAGTGTTGCCAGGTTAATTGAGCACAAAATCGTCAAATCTTTTTGAAAAAATCGTCAAAATCGTCATTGCTTTTTGAATTTCGTCAAAATATTGTTAAAAATCGTCAAAATTTTAATAATCAAATATTTTTATTATTATAACACCAAATTGACAATATAAAATTTAAAAAATCACCCGGTTTTCGGTGTCAGCTGTAAGTTAAAAAAAATTCTAAAACTAGCTTTTTATTTGATTGCTTGAAGTGAAGGAAATGTAAATTGATTTTGAAACAAAAAGAATTTCTATAGAAATACTCTTAACGCAACACAATATCGCTAATTAAAACTACTAAAAAGTATATAACAGACTTCTATATAAATATAAGGCTAATGCATAATACAATAATAATATAAAAAAACAAAACCCGATCAAAAATACATTATATCTAGCATATGTAGTAATATCTCATTTGATATACATCGACATATGATCTTATCCAAGTTCATCTCAAAATTGGGGTATCCAATAATATCCAATCAGATCCCCCAAATATAACACAGGATTAAATTACATCCAAATAGATCTCAAAATAGGGAGATCCAATAATATCCATTAATATAAAATTGAGATCCTGATAGATCCCAAAATATCCCATGGGATTTATTTACATCCAATTAAATGCAAACGAATAAGCTAATTTTGGCAGATCGACTTGGATAATTTGAGATCAAAATTTATCCTATGATATATATGGAATTATTTAAATTTTAAAAAAATTTAAAAAATAACACAAAAAATTAAAAAAACATTTATTACCCGAGTAAAAAAAATTGATCTCGCGCAATATCTAATTATATCCAATTTGATATTGTTTAAGATCTGCTGTAATATCTAGCTGATCCAATTAGATCTCAAAATTGGGTGTATCCAATCATATCGTATTAGATCCCATTGTATATATGGGGATAAACTAAGATCAAGTTATATCTCAAAATTGGGAGGTCCAGTGATATCTTTGCGGATAAACCTAGATCTATTTTGATCCGAAAATTGGCGGATCCAGCTATATATTTGCGGATATTTTTAGATCTAATTTGATCCGAAAAATGGCGGATCCAATTAGATCCAGCTATATATTTGGGGATAAACTTAGATCTAATTTGATCTCAATTTTGGCAGATCAAATTAGATCCCGCAATATATTTGTGGATAAACGTATATCTAATTTGATCCGAAAAAGTGGCTGATCGAATTAGATCTAGCTATATATTTGGGGATAAACTTAGATCTAATTTGATCCGAAAAATGGCACATCGAATTAGATCTAGCAATATATTTGTGGATAAACTTAGATATAAATTGATTTGAAAAATGGCAGATCAAATTAGATCCAGCAATATATTTGTGGATTAACTTAGATCTAAATTTATCCGAAAAATGGCAGATCGAATTAGATTCAGCAATATATTTGTGGATAAACTTGGATATAAATTGAATAGAAAATTGGCAGATCAAATTAGATCCAGCAATATATTTTGGGATTTAGTAAGACCTAATTTGATCCGAAAAATGGCAGATCGAATTAGATCCAGCTATATATTTTTGTGGATAAACTTAGATCTAATTTGATCCGAAAAAGTGGCAGATCGAATTAGATCCAGCAATATATTTAGGGATAATCTTGGATGTAAATTTTTCCGAAAAATGCCAGATCGAATTAGATCCAGCAATATATATGTGGATAAACTTAGATCTAAATTTATCCGAAAAATTCCTAATCGAATTAGATCCAGCAATATATATGGGGATATACTTGGATCTAAATTTAACCGAAAAAATGGCAGATCAAATTAGATCCAGCAATATAATTGGGGATAAACTTGGATCTAAATTTATCAGAAAAATGGCAGATCGAATTAGATCCAGCAATTTATTTCGGTATTAAAATGGTAGATCGAATTAGAAACAGCAATATATTTGGGGATTGACATCTAAAAGTATCCATAAAAATGACAGATAAAATTAGATGCCGCATTATATTTGGGTACTACGTAAGATCTCCATTTATTTGGGATTAAATAAGATCCCAGACATATATTGCCAACTGTTCAAAAAATAATAGACTGGCAGAGCAGTGATTGTATAATTCAATTACAATATTTTGTTAAAATAAGGTTTAAACTCAGAAGATAACGAGTTCAATATGCATTTCTTTTACAAAATGAATTTCTTTTTATAAAATTAAAATTTTTTTTTCTATAAATTTTTTTATAAATTTATATATTTATTTTTTTTTTATTAAATTGAAATCTTTGAATAAAATATTTTTATTTACATTATTTTGACGCTCTACACCATTTCCAATTGTATTATTTGTTTTAAGATTTATCAATTGTATTTCAGAAATTATTAATTGTATTTCCGAAATTCACAACTATATTTCAGAAATTATCAAACTGTATTTCAGAAATTATCAATCGTATTTCCGAAATTATGAAATGTATTTGAGAAATTTTTCTCTATTAGCTATGAAATTCTGAAATAGATTTCATTATTTCTGGACACAACTAAATAAATATATAATTAAATTTGCGTAATATTGTAGATTCTGAAGTGCAAATAATATTTTGTGATATACAATTAAAATTTTCTAAAAAAAATTTAATAATTTCTGGAATACCTTTTTTCGATGCTTATAAGTTAGCTCGAAATGCTTTTATCATTCATTTAATTTGTAGCTATCACACATCTATAACAAATCTCGTTAGATTAGAGTGTAGAGGTCTTGGCTGACAATCTGGTGGACTGTGTTAAATTTCATGTTTTTAAAACCAAATATTAAAAAAAGTTTTCTCAATTTTTTCAAAAATGTTTTTTGAAATCTATTTTTTTGCCAAGATAGTTAATGCAACGTTCTGCCAACGCATAACCGACCATCGCCAACGGTTTGCCAGCACTGTGCCGATTATATTTTTCTGTCTGGGATAAACTTAAACCTATTGTATATTAACATTAATTAACACTATATTTTTATTTTTAGGAAATACATTTTTATTTTATTATAAGTTAACTATTTAACAAAATGTTGGGTTTTAATTTTTATTCAAAAAAATAAAAATTGTTTTTTCGACCTTTTTATTAATAAATTTCTAATTAACAATTTAACTTTATAAAGTGTTTATAAATTATAACTTAAATGCACATATATATATGTTAAATGTAGGTGAACAAATTGTTGATATGGACCCACAAATTGTATCTCAACTGATATTGGAATTATTGTACCATTACCATACATCAATATATATTGAATGATATACATATATTACAATATATGACACTGTATTATAAATATTGTTAATGAAGTAACATATCTGATAATATTTTTTATAGCGCCATACATAGTTTTACATTATTCAAATTAAACCATATATGGAATTGTATTCAAAATGTTGATGTGGTACCAAATTTTACCATATATTGTTTAAATTGTGCCATATATGACAATAAATTGTTTAAATGATACCATATATGTCTATATATTAATATTGTTTAAATGACACCACATATCAATATATATGGGACTATATATGGTAGCATATATTATCATATCTGCATTTGTATTAAAAATGTCGTTCATCAGGTACTATATATGAGCATATATTGTTGAAATGGCACCATATATGACAATATATGGTTTAAATGGCACCATATATGGTAATATATTGCTTAAATAACACCATATATAAATATATATGGCACTATATATCGTAGCATATATTATCATATGTGGAACTGTATTAAAAATATTGTTCATGAGGTACCATATATGGGCATATATTGTTGAAATTGCACCATATATGATAATATATGGTTTAAATGGTACCATATATGATAATATATGGTTTGAATGGCACCATATATGATAATATATGGTTTGAATGGCACCATATATGATAATATATTGCTTAAATAATACCATATATAAATATATATGGCACTATATATCGTAGCATATATTATCATATCTGGAACTGAATTAAAGATTTGGTTTATGAGGTACCATATATGACCATATATTGTTTAAATGGCACCATATATGATAATATCTAGTTTAACTGTCACCATATATAATTATATATTGTTTAAATGATACCATATATAATTATATATTGCTAAAATGACACCATATATATTAAGATATAGTTCTATATATAACTATATATGCAATAAGATCAACCATGTTATGTAATATATAATTATATATGCCATATCTAATATTATGAAGGCCGATATCTAATTAGATGAAATTATATATGGCATAATATAAGGAAAATTTTTCGGAAAAAACGTCATATATAATTATATATGGATATACATAACCACATGTCTAATTATATATTGTAATATATGCCACATATGATTATATATAATTTTTTTTACTCGGGTATTTAAAAAATATTTTTTTCATTAAAAAAAAAACAAAAAGAAAATGGCGTCGACAGGATTTGAACCCAGGTTGCTGGCGTTGTAGTCGGCCACTTAACTCACTCAGCCAAACACTGCTATACAAAATGACTGACTATATGAGTAAACATTGTTCGTTTTACTGAGTTATATATAATTATTATATAATTTTATATATATAGATGACTTAGAAAAAATAAATTAATAACATTCCTTCAAAAAAAAAAAAACAAAAATCTTAAATCTTAATAATAACAAAGGATAAAAATAGCATTATTAAATTTCGTTGATGTTAGTCTAAGTTGAGTTGTTGATAAGAAATTCGATTTTCTTTCAGCGGTCACATAAATAGACAATCATTAAATATTAACCCACTCAAGACGAAATACACTGATGACGGCTTTGTAGCGAAAGCCGAAAATACGTATTCTGTATTGCTGGTCTTATCGAATTCTTTCAAATATATTTTTATTCTTTGTAATTTACTTGTAAAAACTGTATCATCTTTCTTTGGTTTGAAAATAATTTAAACAGAAAGTGATATTAATTTATGATCTAGAGTCAAACTAAAAGAACATTCATTTACTTAAAAATAAGATATCAACTAAATATTCCCCCATTCTTCTTAAAAACACATTGACACGGTGCAAAAATATAATTTAAATAATATACATTTAAATTTAAATTTAACGGTTCGTTGTAATTCAGAAATCTGTGGTTATCATACACAGAGTTGAATAGAATCAGCTGAGATATCTTAATAATTAAGGTTCAAAGCAAAATAGAGTAATAATAACAAAGGATAAAAATAGCATTGTTAAATTTCGTTGATGTTAGTCTAAGTTGAGTTGTTGATAAGAAATTCGATTTTCTTTCAACGGTCACATAAGTAGACAATCATTAAATATTAACCCACTCAAGACGAAATACACTGATGATGGCTTTGTAGCGAAAGCCCAAATTACGTATTCTGTATTACTGGTCTTATCGAATTCTTTCAAATATATTTTTATTCTTTGAAATTTACTTGTAAAAATTGTATCATCTTTCTTTGATTTGAAAATAATTTAAACAGAAAGTGATATTAATTTATGATCTAGAGTCAAACTAAAAGAACATTCATTTACTTAAATGTTTTCCACTGACGGAATTTTTTGGTGAATAAGATATAAAAAATGTTTTTTGAAGGGTCAAGGCACCTATTTATATGGCTCAAAAGTCTAAATATCAACAGTCTGTATTTGCGAAATTAATAATGGATAAGAGCAGTATACATGTTATTTAAAAGGTAATATAAATGTCTTTTACATAAGGTATGACATACATATACATATAAGATTAGCAATCCTTTGGAAAAAATAATCTTATCCACACTTTTTCACAAATTGTTTTGTTTGTATTAAAAGTAGGAGTAAAAAAATAAGAATATTGACAAAATTGTATGTAGAAATATTACAAAAAAAAATCATTTCCGCTCTGGAGGAACTCAAATTCAGAACTTTAACGCAATTATTATATATTACGATATCTAATTATATATTTAAAATACTATTAATTGAAAAGATGCTGTTGACACAAAATGGTTTAACCTTTATAAGATCTGTAAAAAAAAATATTTATAGGTAATTAAATTGAGTTAAAAAAAGTAAAAAAAATTTTTTTTTTGTGCCCGAGCTGGGATTCGATAATAGTACCCAGTTACATATATAATTATGTGTGGGGTTATATATGACAATATATAATAACATATTAAAATATTATTAATCCCAAGTTGCTGTAAACATAACTTTCAGGTGCTGTTGGCAGTAAATGGGTTAATGTTTTTAAGATCTGTAAAAAGAATATTTACAAAAAAAATTAAATTGAGTTAAAAAAGTAAAAAAAAAAAAATTTTTTTTGTCCCCTAGCTGGGATTCGATAGTAGGGCCTCTCAGGTAATATGTGACTATATATAATTATATATTAAACACATCAAAAATATTACTGACGTGGGACCATATATAATCATATCTAAAATTATATTGTTAACCTTGCACCATACATGGAATCATATATAATCATATCTTATACAACCAAAAATTTTTATAAGAGGGCATATATCTCAAAATATATGTGGCTTATATGCCACCATTTGTGATCATATATTATATTATATATGATAATTTATAATTATATATGACAACAGATCTGTCATATCTCATTATGTATAGCATATATGGTTGATATCTAATTTTATAAAAGACAATATATAATAATATATGGTTATATAAGGTACCACATAAGAAACATGTAATTATTCATGACAACATATATACTCACATATTATAAGATAAAACAAGATATTACTATATACGACTATATATAATTTTTTTTGATCGGGAATACAAAAAATTAACATTTAGATGAGATCAATTATTACAATAATATATTTAAAAACGTATAAAAAGGTTAAAGTCGGGAATGCCGACTATACAATACCCTACACCAGTCTGGTTAAAAGCCAACTAATGTTTGGATCCGGAATTCGAATGGGTTAAAATGGGACTTGTGTCAAAATTTTTTATAATGTGAGTCAGCGAACCAAATTTCTTTAAAATATCTTAATATTTGCGACCTGCAGTTTGTAACCAAGCCAATTTTGGGGGGACCCTTATATGGGCACTAGGTCTAAATATGGACCGGTGTTAACCAAAATCAATAAGCTTCGTCCTTGGGCTGATATAGGTCGGTGTACCAAATTTCATCAAAATATCTTAATATTTGCGACCTGCAGCGTATAAACAATATAATTTTGGGGGGACCCTTATATTGGCACTAGGTATAAACATGGACCGATTTTAACCAAAATCCTGTAGAGTGCGCACAAGAATGCGTGGACAGTAGGGCGGGTCAATTTGTATGGAGGCAAAAAAAATGAAAAATTGGTGGGGGGGGGGAAATGATTCTACGAAGAATTCTAAGCAACTTTGCCCTAGAAACCATAGGTCTAAAATGGACTTCGAGCTTGCGGAAATTCAAAAATATGTTGTTAGTAGTGCTTCACTGCAATGTTTGTGTAAAATTTGCGTTAACATGTAAGTATTGTTAAGCTGGATAATATTTCTGGACCTTTTAGATAGGAAGACTCCTTTCCTTATTATAAGAAAAAAAATCTAATTTTTTTTTTTTTTAACTAAAAATGAGCGCACGCTACAAGTTGGAAATGTTAAGATATTTTGATAAAATTCGGTATACCGACTTATATCATCCCAGGGGCGAAGCATATTAATTTTGGTTGAAATCGGTGTTTGGACATAGTGCCCATATAAAGTACCCCCAAAATTGGTATTTTTGCACGCTACAGGTTACAAATACGAAGTTAATGAAATTTGATTCATCGATTTATATCTGCCCAAGATCGAAGTCTGTTGAGTATGGTTAATATCGGTCCATATTTAGACCTAGTGCCCATACAAAGGTTCCTCCCAAAATTGTTTTTTTGCATACTACAGGTCTCAAATACGAATATATTTTAATGAAATTAGGTACGCTAATTCACATGGGCAGATTTTTATTTTTATAGGCTTAGTCTTGCATAAATTTACCCCAAAAATTTGCATATCCGCAAGCTACAGTTCGCAAATATTAAGATATTGTGATGAAATTTCGTGCAGCGACTTATATTGGCCCAAGAAAGAAGCCTATGCATTATGATTAAAATCGGTCCATGGATACACCCAGTGCCTATATAAAGGTTACCCAAAAATTGATTTTTCGCATGATACAGGTCGCAAATACGAAGGTATTTTAATGAAATTTGGTAAGTTGACTCATATGGGCCCAAGAACAAAGCCTATTGATTCTAGTTAGAATCGGTGCATATTTGAACCTATCGCATATATGGACTATATTTCCGATTTTATCTTAAATACATCTTACTTTAAATGAAATAAAAATTTCAGATCAAAACATTCCAGACTGATGTAAGGTATCTTACAGTCGGTCATGCCGACTATACGATACCCTACACTAGTCTGGTTGAAAGTCAAAAAGCTTCATCCTTGGGCCGATATAAGTCTGGGTATCAAATTTTACCAAAGTATCTTAATATTTGCGACCTTTAGCGAGCGAATATGCCCATATTTAGGGAACCTTTATACGGGCACTAGGTCTAAACACGAACCGATTCCATATAAAATCAATAGCCTTTATTCATGAGCCCATTTGAATCCGTGTATAAAATTTCATTAAAATATCTTCGTATTTGCGACCTGTAGTGTGCAAACAATATAATTTTGGAGGAACCTTTATATAGACACTAGGTCTAACCATGGACCGATTTGAACCAAAATCAATAGGCTTTGTCCTTGCGCCGAAATTAGTGTGTATACTAAATTTTTTAGAAATATCTTAATATTTGTGACCTCTACCATGCGCACAAAAATATGTGGATATACAGACAGACGGACGGACAGACGGATATCGTTATATCGAAACAAAATGTTATTCTGTGTCAATCGGAATACTTAAAGTTGGTTAGTTTTAATATTTTTTGGAATTAATAACATCAGCACAAACTTATTATACCCTGTCCATGTACTGGAGTAGGGTATAATTAATAAAACTCATTATTCAAACTCATAAAGCACCACTTACAACATATTTTGGAATTTCCGCAAGCTCCAAATCCATTTTAGACCTATGGTTTCTAGGGCAAAGTTGCTTAGAATTCTTCGTATAATCATTTCCCCTCCTACGATATTTTGTCCCAGAAATTGACCCTCCCTAGTGGACAGACAGACAGACGGACATCGTTAAATCGAAATAAAAAAAAATTCTGAACCGATCGGTATACTATAAGGTGGGTCTAGGACCAATATTTTGTGGTGTTACAAACATCAGCACAAACTTATAATACCCTGACCACGTAGTGGTGTAGGGTATACTTAATTAGATCTAAAAAAAATATATAATAAATGAATGCTGAAAGAATAAATTCTAGAAACAGCTGAACTCTCACAAGATAAGCTTTCAAAGTTTTATTAAAAAGGCGTACATACTAAAGCTATACATACATCAGCAATACCATTGCGCAACCTCTCCATTTAAGTCCCCAATATACTAACACACACGGTATTAGCCTAAAGAGATTTAACATGTAATTAATTGTTCGAAAGAAAAAGTCTACTTAAAAAAAATTCGTATCGAAAAAACTTTAGATTTTAATGTACTTAGTCTAGAGATATTTCACAGGTGCTTACTAAAGAATTTACTTGAAAAAAGAGTCCGTTATGAGATATACATCCCCTCGAAAAACACGTTACATTTATTAGAGATTTAGGAAAATTATTTTAAATAAAAATAATTACCAGATTTTATGTTGGTTTTCCTACAAAAACCATCAGATTCTAAAATGATTACTGTAATAAAAATTTTATGATAAATATTTATAAATTACTTGAATAAATTTTCAGTTTTATTGATTTAGATAGTGAAAAAAAAATGTATTTTTGAACAATTGTTGCTATATTTCCTAATGAAAAAAATCGTCATTTTGAAGAGGAAAATCGTCAAAACGTCATTTGGCTATTTTCAATAGTAAAAATCGTCAAAATTAATAAATCGGCAAAACTGGTAACATTGCTAAGACCATGAAATTTAAAAAATTAAGAAGTTCATTTAAGAGATTTTAATAGTAATGCACTTAAACACTCTAAACAAGAAAAAACGTTTGTTTTAAATCATGGATGTTAACCGAAACGAATGCGGTTATCGTTAGGGTAACGATATTTTATGTTATTTCGGTAACGGTATTTTAAGGGTAACGCTATTTCATTTATTTCGGTATCGGTATTTTAAGGATATAGGTATTTGAGTTATTTCGGTAACGGTATTTTAAAAATAACGATATTTGGGTTATTTCGGTAACGGTATTTTATGGATAACGGTATTTCAGTTATATCGTTAACGGTATTTTAAGGGTAACGGTAGGCAGTTATTTCGATGCATCCCGCAATTTTTTTTTTACAAAAACAACGAAATTAAAAACATAACCAATTTATCAACTTAATGTACCAAAAATACTCAATAACCACGTGAAATTACCAATTAGGGATAACGCCATTTCATTTATTTGGTTAACGGTATTTTGAGGGTATAGATATTTCATTTAATTCGGTATTGGTATTTTAAGGATAACGGTATTTCAGTTATTTCGGTAACGGTATTTTAAGAATAACGGTATTCCGGGTATTTTGGTAACGGTATTTTAGGGGTAACGGTAGTCAGTTGAAGCGGTTTGAACCGAAAACGGTATTTCAGCGGTATTGCCTGTCAACCCTGTTCTAAATATAAAGACCAGTTCTATAGTCAGAACTAAGCACGATTGTTTTCATAAGTAAGTAATTTAGTTTGAGATCGATCTTTGTTTTGACCATAGATGGTAACCGAAACGAATGCGGTTATCGTTAGGGTAACGGTATTTTAAGGGTAACGCTATTTCATTTATTTCGGTATCGGTATTTTAAGGATAACGGTATTTAAGTTATTTCGGTAACGGTATTTTAAAGATAACGATATTTTGGTTATTTCGGTAACGGCATTTTAAGGTTAACGGTATTTCAGTAACGGTATTTTAAGGGTAACGGTAGTCAGTTATTTCGATGCATCCCGTAATTTTTTTTTACAAAAATCAAACGAGATTAGAAACAGAACCAATTTATCATCTTAATGTACAAAAATATTCAATAACCTCGCGAAATTACCAAAAGCAGAAAATTAAAAATAACGGTAACGGTTTTTTAGGGATAACAATATTTCATTTGTTTCGGTAACGGTATTTTAAGGATATTGATATTTCATTTATTTCGGAAATCTGTCATGTTTAATCGTGTTATCCCTTGTAGCATTATTTGCAAAAAAAAAAATTTTTTTTGGACACCCCTTGTATCCGCGGCTGCAACTAGATATAATGGTATATAATTCGATACAATTATACATAATTATATGAAGCATATGTAATCGGATATTGTAATATATAATCGGATATTGTAATATGTTGTACTATATATTGTGCAATATATGACAAAATATACCCGAGTAAAAAAAATTGATCTCGCGCAATATCTAATTATATCCAATTTGATATTGTTTAAGATCTGCTGTAATATCTAGCTGATCCAATTAGATCTCAAAATTGGGTGTATCCAATCATATCGTATTAGATCCCATTGTATATATGGGGATAAACTAAGATCAAGTTATATTTCAAAATTGGGAGGTCCAGTGATATCTTTGGGGATAAACCTAGATCTACTTGATCCGAAAATTGGCGGATCCAGCTATATATTTTCGAAAATTTTTAGATCTAATTTGATCCGAAAAATGGCGGATCCAATTAGATCCAGCTATATATTTGGGGATAAACTTATATCTAATTTGATCTCAATTTTGGCAGATCAAATTAGATCCCGCAATATATTTGTGGATAAACGTATATCTAATTTGATCCGAAAAAGTGGCAGATCGAATTAGATCTAGCTATATATTTGGGGATAAACTTAGATCTAATTTGATCCGAAAAATGGCAGATCAAATTAGATCCAGCAATATATTTGTGGATTAACTTAGATCTAAATTTATCCGAAAAATGGCAGATCGAATTAGATTCAGCAATATATTTGGGGATTGACATCTAAAACTATCCATAAAAATGACAGATAAAATTAGATGCCGCATTATATTTGGGTACTACGTAAGATCTCCATTTATTTGGGATTAAATAAGATCCCAGACATATATTGCCAACTGTTCAAAAAATAATACACTGGCAGAGCACTGATTGTATAAAAATTACAATATTTTGTTAAAATAAGGTTTAAACTCAGAAGGTAACGAGTTCAATATGCATTTCTTTTACAAAATGAATTTCTTTTTATAAAATTAAAATTTTTTTTTCTATAAATTTTTTTATAAAATTATATATTTTTTTATTAAATTGAAATCTTTGAATAAAATAATTTTATTTACATCTTTTTGACGCTCTACACCATTTCCAATTGTATTAATTGTTTTAAGATTTATCAATTGTATTTCAGAAATAATCAATTGAATTTCAGTTTTATCAATTGTGTTTCAGAACTCATCAATTATTTTTCACATTTATGAATTGGTATTTCAGAACTAGTCAATTGAAGTTCAGTTTTATCAATTGTGTTTCAGAAATTATTAATTGTATTTCCGAAATTCACAACTGTATTTCAGAAATTATCAAACTGTATTTCAGAAATTATGAAATGTATTTGAGAAATTTTTCTCTATTAGCTATGAAATTCTGAAATAAATTTCATTATTTCTGGACACAACTAAATAAATAAATTATTAAATTTGCGTAATATTGTAGTTTCTGAAGTGCAAATAATATTTTGTGATATACAATTAAAATTTTCTAAAATACATTTAATAATTTCTGGAATACCTTTTTTCGATGCTTATAAGTTAGCTCGAAATGCTTTTATCATTCATTTAATTTGTAGCTATCACACATCTATAACAAGTCTCGTTAGATTAGAGTGTAGAGGTCTTGGCTGACAATCTGGTGGACTGGGTTAAATTTCATGTTTTTAAAAGCAAATAATAAAAAAAGTTTTCTCAATTTTTTCAAAAATGTTTTTTGAAATCTATTTTTATGCCAAGATAGTTAATGCAACGTTCTGACCATCGCCAACGGTTTGCCAGCATTGTGCCGATTATATTTTTCTGTCTGGGATGTTAAACTTAAACCTATTGTATATTAACATTAATTAACACTATATTTTTATTTTTAGGAAATACATTTTTATTTTATTATAACCCTATTAAAAAAATTAATATGGAGCTTTATATGGTAATGTATAACTTAATGTGATCCATATACCATTTCATCCGAAAAATGGCACGATATAATTGTATCAGTTGGTTATCACTTTTTATCTAATTGTATCAGTTTAGATCTTAACTGATTAGGTTATATATTAAGCATATGAAATTTTATCTGATTTTTGACCTGATACAATTTTATGGGTTTATGTCGCATGGTATTAGTTTAGATCCAAATTGATACATTACTATACAAACTTATATATCTATATCTGAATTTTGACCTGATGCAATTGGATCTGCTTTAAAACTTTGATACAATTATATAAGGCAAATGTCGTATACAAATATATTTTATTTATATAAAATTGTACCAACATCGATCTAACCAGATACCATTAGATATAAACCGCTAAAATTGTATCAGGTCAAAAATTGGATATAATTTCATCTGAATAATGTATAATTTTATTAGTTGAGATCTAAACTAATACAATTAGATAAAAACTGATAAACAACTAATACAATTACATCGGGCCATTTTTCGGATGAAACAGTATATTTATACAGATATAACTTAATCGCATTTTATACGACTATATGTAACTGTTTTTACTCGGGAAGTTAACATTAAATTAAATTTTAGATAATGGCACCAATTTGTAGTTGTAATTATTATATATTAAATCGTATATTCATAAACATTCTATACAGTTAGACGAGGTTTATGTAACTATTTAACTTTATAAAGTGTTTATAAATTATAACTTAAATGTACATATATATATGTTAAATGTACGTGAACAAATTGTTGATATGGACCCACAAATTGTATCTCAACTGATATTGGAATTATTGTACCATTACCATACATCAATATATATTAAATGATATACATATATTACAATATATGACACTGTATTATAAATATTGTTAATGAAGTAACATATCTGATAATATTTTTTATAGCGCCATACATAGTTTTACATTATTCAAATTAAACCATATATGGAATTGTATTCAAAATGTTGATGTGGTAACAAATTTGACCATATATTGTTTAAATTGTGCCATATATGACAATATATTGTTTAAATGATACCATATATGTCTATATATTAATATTGTTTAAATGACACCATATATCAATATATATGGGACTATATATGGTAGCATATATTAGCATATCTGCATCTGTATTAAAAATGTCGTTCATCAGGTACTATATATGAGCATATACTGTTGAAATGGCATCATATATGACAATATATGGTTTAAATGGCACCATATATGGTAATATATTGCTTAAATAACACCATATATAAATATATATGGCACTATATATCGTAGCATATATTATCATATGTGGAACTGTATTAAAAATATTGTTCATGAGGTACCATATATGGGCATATATTGTTGAAATTGCACCATATATGATAATATATGGTTTAAATGGTACCATATATGATAATATATGGTTTGAATGGCACCATATATGATAATATACGGATTGAATGGCACCATATATGATAATATACGGTTTGAATGGCACCATATATGATAATATATAGCTTAAATAACACCATATATAAATATATATCGCACTATATATAGTACCATATATTATCATATCTGGAACTGAATTAAAGATTTGGTTTATGAGGTACCATATATGACCATATATTGTTTAAATGGCACCATATATGATAATATCTAGTTTAACTGTCACCATATATAATTATATATTATTTAAATGATACCACCCTATTAAAAAAATTAATATGGAGCTTTATATGATAATATATAACATAATGTGATCCATATACCATTTCATCCGAAAAATGGCCCGATATAATTGTGTCAGTTGGTTATCACATTTTATCTAATTGTATCAGTTTAGATCTTAACTGATTAGATTATATATTAAGCAGATGAAATTTTATCTGATTTTTGACCTGATACAATTTTATGGGTTTATGTCGCATGGTATTAGTTTAGATCCAAATAGATACATTACTATACAAACTTATATAGTTATATCTGAATTTTGACCTGATGCAATTATATCTGCTTTAAAACTTTGATACAATTATATAAGGCAAATGTCGGATACAAATATATTTTATTTATATAAAATTGTACCAACTACGATCTAAACAGATACCATTAGATATAAACCGGTAAAATTGTATCAGGTCAAAAATTGGATATAATTTCATCTGAATAATGTATAATTTCATTAGTTGAGATCTAAACTAATACAATTAGATAAAAACTGATAAACAACTGATACAATTACATCGGGCCATTTTTCGGATGAAAGAGTATATTTATACAGATATAACCTCATCGCATTTTATACGACTATATGTAACTGTTTTTACTCGGGCATAGAAATATATATTGCTAAAATGACACCATATATATTAAGATATAGTTCTATATATAACTATATATGCAATAAGATCAACCATGTCATGTAATATATAATTATATATGCCATATCTAATATTATGAAGGCCAATATCTAATTAGATGAAATTATATATGGCATAATATAAGGAAAAATTTTGTGAAAAAACGTCATATATAATTATATATGGATATACATAACGACATGTATAATTATATATTGTAATATATGCCATATATGATTATATATAATTTTTTATACTCGGGTATTTAGGATACCATTTTGTAAAATTTTATATAATTATATATTGGTATATATGTTCCAATATATAATTATACAAAATTTTATATGATAATATATGCCTATATCAAAACTTTACTTGGGCAGTAAAATAATTTTTTTTGTTAATTTTAGAAAAACTACAACGTATTACGTTATATTTTGTTGCAGTTATATTCCGCATAAATCATCATGTATCTCAATTTTGTTTGTAGACTTTACAATCTTTAAAAAAATATGCCAAACGGGTTTCAAATCGTTGGTTGATCATTGGACCCTCGGAAATTTGTTTAAATAATATAAATTCCATTTCTTGAAAATTATGCGAGCGAAAATAAAACGGCAAAAAAGTATCAATTTAAATATGGACCATGTCCAGAGTTAAAGGTTAATAAATTTAATAAGTTTGTAAAAGTTCAAATAAAACTGTAGTTTAACCAATTTTGTTATTAAATTTAGATTTGCTAAATCTAACAAAATGTTCTTAATATTGGCAAATCAGTTTAAACAAAAAAAAAAAAAAAAACATATACATATTGTTAAATTTAATTATTTTTCTGTTGAGTGCACTTATAACAACACGGCATTCTAAAAATCGTCCAAATAGGTTTCAAATCGATTTGTCTAATCTTTAACAAATTTTTAGCTGAAACACTGATTTAAACAAGGATTTTACACAGAAAAAAATTTTCTAAGTAGAGGATCGACTTGAGAATCAGATATTTGTGCTAGAACGTTTTCCCAACAGCATTAGCAATTTGATTATTTTAACAAGACGTGAGACTAAATACAATCGATTGGTAGCAATGGTAGCTGGTTACTATTTTTCTTATAGAACCACTTTCTAAAAAGAGTTTCTAAATATAGACTTACTAGAAACAAATAAAATTTTAAATTATATAAAAAAACTTACACATGGGTTTCGTTGGGATTTTATCTCTGGCTTTCTGCGTGGCAGGAGGATAATCTTCCCCTGAGCCACCGTCTTATGTGATAATTTACACCTTAAATCAGATTTGGTTTTATATATAATTACTTTATATTATTTAGCACAAGCTTGTTTGTTTTGTTAAAAGAGAAAAAAAAGAAGCGAATATTTAAAATTAGGCATTTTAAAAAATATTGGAAAAATAAAAAAATACATGAGCTTGCTACATGTCAGGTTGTTAATTTTCCACTGACTATAGTCTTATTAATAATGTATGGTTAAATTAATAGAATATATACTAAATACTACTAAATTAGACAAATACTAAATAGCATATAAGGTCTGGTATAAAGCACTACTCAAAATTATAGCGCACTTACTAACAGTATTTTTTTGTTTGAATATCTCGCCAACGGTGCAATAGAAAATTATAAATTTTTTAGTTTAGTAACACAATTTGATTGGCAATTTAAAAATACAGATACTTCCTTATTTATCTAACTTCGACGAAAAAAACTCTCAGTAAGGCTATCTAAGCTCCAAAACGAGTGGTTCAAAATTATGGCGCACTTGCAGATAATATAAAAAAAGATTTTATATATTGCGAAATATTTCAGTATTTTGATTTAAATTTATTAGTAAGCTTGTTTTTTAAGAAAATTTCACAAATTTGTGTTTCAATTTTGGGAAAATACTAAATTGTTCTCAATTTTCAAATAGAAAATTAAGCTTTTTGCTAAATTGAACATTTGAAATAATTTTGTAAACTGATTTTTTATTAATTTGATATTAGATGAAGTGAAGACGTTCGTATACAAGATTTAGTTTCAAATTTCAGCAAAATGTCTTCATATATCGGGCTTAAAATATGGCATGTCATAGTTAAGAAGTTATGGCTTCAGAATACTATCGTCATATTTTATTAAAAATCATCATCTAAAATAGAACAAAGATATTGAGGATTGGGTTATAATTAATCTTTGGTATTGCAATTTTATTAAAAAAACTGAAATAAGTACAATTGTAACGACATCTGAAATTCATATTCAAGCCCTATGTTTAGCCGCTCTACTCTACATGTCGTATATCCTTGTAACAATTTTAAAAACCCTTCACTTATCTCTTGTGAAAAAAATACTTATGAGTGATTTTTTGTCAAAAAGAATGTAAAACAAGTAATTTTCGACTAAAATATTTACTTGTTTATATTTATTTGTATTATATTTTAATTGCTTCTTAAGACTATTACTTCATATACCTTAATTGCATATGATGAGAATTTTTGCTATTGTTTCATAAGGCTATAAATCTTATTCCCAGAGATCGGTAATGATATTTATGTTTTTCAAAAGTGGTCCCGAGTACCAGAGATTAATTTAAACTCATTTCTCAATACTATTGTAATACTTTTGGTGATGATTTTCAATAAAATATGCCGAAAGTATTTCGGAGCCATTATATCGGAACCGTGAAATTCCATTTTTACGCTAGATACATTACGATTTTTTATCTGAAATTTAATAATAAATCTAGTATATGAACAGTGAATATAATCTGACATCAAATTATTAAAAATCAGTACTTTAGAAGTTCCATACTTATTACTACTTTTTCTTTATTTTACACCACTGTGCGTTATAGCTATGAAACGCTCTGTATAAAAACAGGAATACAGCTAAAAAATAACGCATAATTTTAGGTGTCTCGCAAAATGTAAAAAATTTATAGCAGAAGTATGTATGTGTGTTGTTGAAGTGTGTAAATGGGGTTTCATGTTAAAAAAAAAAACGTTAAAAAACATGCATTATAAAATTTCAACTATACGAGGGTTGTTAAGGTAAATCCTGAATGAGAAATAGATTTATGGCGTTTTCTTTTCTGAAAAAAATGTTGCCTTTTTTCTGCCCTTTTTTTACAAAATGCCTTTTTGTGTATAGTAATAAAAGGTAAACATAGACAAATTTGGTATCAAATTAAAGGTATTTCAGATATCAATCTAACCGTGTATAAAATATGTCTAATTATTCCCTAATTTTCGTGCAATTTAACAAAATGTCAAATTTTTCTATATTTTGGTGTTTTGTTAAATAAGTTGAATATTCTTTGACATTTTTGAAGCATAGTTAAATAGGTCTTTAAAATACCTTTAATTTTATACCTAATATGCCTATATTTACTTATTATTTCTATGCACAAAAATACATTTTTTAAAAAAGGGCAGAAAAAAGGCAACACTTTTTTCAGAAAAGAAAACGGCATTAGTGATGAACTTTTAACGAATGAGTTTTCATATAAGTCATGAATGACATGTGATAATTAAATTATATTACAATTGTATGACAATATATGCCATTTGTTATTTGTCTTTATCATAATAGATACTTATGTGTCTTCCCTCCTTTCTGTTTTTGTACATTGTAGTCGTAACTATTGTAACTATGTAGATCTACTTAAAACGTGAAAATATTTTAGTACTTTTTGTTAAGAATACATTTTATAAACATATGTATTCTTACAGTTTTTTGCCTTTGTTGTTTAGGTTTATATAACATGTAGTAACATTTGTTCACATTTTTGTTTGTATAAATGAATTTTTACACAATTTTTTTATTATTTTGCTTTCTGCTCTATATACGAAGAGTTTATTATGAAAGTGCTATAAGCTAAAGTTCCATTCCAGGAAAATTTTCTTTTCCAAAGAATCGGTTATAGAATAGCTACTTTTCATTTACTACCTTCTACAGCCAATTGTAACACCGATTATTTTTGTTTGAAATTGTCCCAAAAGCAAATACTGGAACTAGTTCTAGAACTGATTCCACTTCAGTCACACCTTCCATATAGGATCCCTCGAACTGGTTCCGGAAGCGGTTTCATGCAATCGGTTGCATTGGAACCAGAGAACGTTTTGAGTGCCTTATTTTATGCTTTTGAATGCACTACATTATTGCTTTTTTCTGTATTTCTCTGTATTTCCTTGTTCATACTCAAAACAGTATCACCCTATGTTCATAAAAAAAGATTTTCAAGCTACTCTCAATGTTAGAGCTTTCAAATTGAAGCTTTACTAAAAGCTCAAAATAAAAGCTTTTACATTTAATAGAAGGGATGCCAGGTAGCCCTCCAAAACCTGAAAACGTGGGTAACGAAAATACCCCGCCGAAGAAAACCATCCAAACCGGAATGAATCTTTATTTTGAAAAGGCCACGAAGCCCAAACTCCACAAAACATATTCCGCAATCTAAACAACAGAAAACCCAAAACCCAACTTCTAAAAATTATTATGCAGGTGTATTCTGAAAAAGACTTTAGGAAAGTCACTAACAATTTCGATTAAAAAGCGCAAAAGGTTTGATAGTAGTAATAAAAGGCATTGAAAGTTCAGTGCCCACTAGCGAAATTAAAGATGCTCTTCAATCAGCAGGATATGAAGTCAAGTCGATCCAAAATGTGATCAATAAGAATAAAATTCCCCAACCAGTCCTTAGAGTTGAAATTGCCTTTGACAAAAATAAGATAAAAAAAGAATGAAACCCACTATGGTAACTTTAAATGTTTATTAACGAAAGAAAACTTTTTGTTCTTTTTATAAAATAATCTATTTGGTTTTATTACAAAATCTAAAATCAGAATGAAAATTTTTGAAAAGCAAAATTGAAAGGAAACGGAAATAAAATTATTATAAAATATTTTAGAACGACAATTATTGAACAAGTAAAATAGTATAACATGATAAGAAGGTGTATGTAGTAATGGACACTACATAACTTCCCCCCTCGGAAACAATTTTATATGATTTCATAGGTTATCTTATCTTGATGATTTTCGTGTGTGTACTGAACATCTTTATTCACAAAAGCAGGTTTAATCAAATCAAGTGCAATGGATCGAATTGTATTTCCATATTGAATTTTAAAAGTTTTGTTATGTCTTTCTAAGACTTTGAAGGGACCCTCATAAGGAGCGGATAGTTTTGAGGGCTGTAAAATTTTTACGAACACATATTCACAATTTTCCAATGATTTAGGCATAAACTGTCTTTCCTTATTATGATATACGACTTCACCTCTTACCTCAGAAAAATATTCTCTTAATTTCGAAAGTAGAAATTCCGAAGATATATTGTCATTAGAGCGAACAATAAGTTCACCTGGAATTTTCAAACATTGCCCATAAACTAGTTCTGCAGATGAACATCCTAGGTCCTCTTTTATTGATGTACGCAAACCTAATAAAATTAACGGAAGTTTTTCTGACCACTTTTTTATATTATTACTCGTTAAAATAGAATTTTTAAGTTGACGGTGAAATCTTTCAACCATTCCGTTTGCCTGAGGATGATAAGATGAAGTATGGATTTTGTGTGATCCGAGTAATGCTATTAAATCACTGAAACATTTTGATGTAAATTGTGAACCTCTGTCAACAGTTATCTTTAAGGGAACCCCAAATCTTGGGACGTAATTGTAAACAAATGTCTTTGCAATAGTCGCGGCCGATATGTCCCGAAGGGGATAGGCTTCTGGCCAGCGAGAAAATCTATCAATTATCGTTAGAATGTATTTCGAATTATTCGAAGCAGGAAGAGGTCCTACAATATCCATGTGAATATGTTCGAATCGTCCTTTCGGTACCTCTATTGGTTGAATTGGAGTTTTGGTATAGACGTTAATCTTGGACTTTTGGCAAGCAATACATTCCGCAGTCCATTTATTAATATCCCTTTTCATGTAAGGCCAAAAATATTTTGCAATTATTAATTTCCTTGTGGCTCGTATTCCAGGGTGTGATAATGAGTGAATTGTTTCGAAAATTGTTTTCCTGAGTGAAACTGGTAAGTAAGGGCGTTTTGTATTGCTAGAAACATCGCACCACAATTTAAAATTACTTCCAGGAATAAAAATTTCCTTGAGATTAAATTTGTGATTTGGTGATGAAAGTATACTTTTCAGCACATTATCATTCCGTTGTTCCAAACATAACCTTTCAATGTTTATGTTTCCAGAACTTAATGACAAAATTTCCGGTAAACGTGACAAAGAATCAGCTACAATGTTTTCTTTTCCGGAAACATGTCGAATGTCATTAGTAAACTGTGCAATAAATTCTAAATGTCGAGTTTGACGTGGAGACTTTTCAGTTTTGGAACCAAGAGCGTTTGTTAGTGGTTTATGATCAGTGAATATAATGAATTCTCGACCTTCAAAAAAGTGACGGAAATGTTTTATTGTAAGATAAATTCCTAATAGTTCACGATCAAAAGTAGAATATTTAATTTCAGTAGGACTTAATTTTCGTGAAAAATACGCCAATGGTTTCCAGTGTTCACCACATCGTTGCTGAAGAACAGCTCCAATAGCAACAAGTGAGGCATCGACAGCAATTGACAATGTAGAATCTTTATTAAAATGGTTAAGTAAAGTATTCTGTGCGAATTTAGCTTTAACTTCCTCAAATGCATTCAAAGTGCATTTGGTCCAATAAATATCCTTCGTTTTATTCTTATTCGCTTCAGTAATTAAGTTATGTAAAGGCATAAGAAATTTAGCTAATTGATGAACATATCTATGATAATAATTGATTATACCTAGGAATTGATGCAGTTTTTTAACTGTCTTAGGTACATCATACTGTAAAATAGCTTCAATTCTAGATTTGGAGGGACTCATACCAGATTCTGAAATGTTATACCCTAGAAAATCAAGTTCAGGTACACCAAAAATGCACTTTGAAGGTTTAATATTTAGACCATATTCATCAAGTCTTTGGTGCAAATGTTTAAAATGCTCTTCCTCATTCCGACTAGCAACTAATATGTCGTCAACATAAGTGAAAACAAAATCTAAACCACTAAATACCTCATTTATGAATCTTTGAAATGTCTGGGCACTGTTACGAAGGCCAAATGGCATGCGAATGAATTCATACATTCCAAACGGAGTAGTTATAGCGGTTTTGTATATATCTTCTTTGGCCATAGGTATTTGATGATAGGCACGGACTAAATCGATTTTTGAAAACATTTTTCTGCCAACTAAGTCTATGTTAATGTCGTGAATATGAGGGAGGGGATAACGATCTGGAACAGTTGTACAATTTAAACGTCTATAGTCGCCACACGGTCTCCAATCATTATTTTCTTTCTTAGGGACCATGTGAAGGGGTGAACAAACCGAAGAATTAGAAGTACGGCAAATACCCATTTTGACCAAATTATCAAATTCTCTTTTAGCAATTTTAAATTTTATTGGATCTAGTCTACGAGGTTTGCTAAATGGGAGAGACCCTTTAGTTTCAAGTTTATGAACAGTGTTGTGCACCACAGCTTTTCCGTAATCGGGTTCGCAAGTTATTGAAGGATATTCTGCTAAAAGATTGGACCATTTACAACTAATATTTGATAGTTTTAAAGAATATATGTCAGAAAATCCTAAACAAGCAGTCGATATAATCTTATTTGATGAGTCAATGAGTTGCCTATTCTTTATATCAACTAAGATGCCAAATTTTTCTAAAAAGTTTGCTCTTCTAATCTACTTTCTTCACTAAGAGAAAATCGTTCGCAAAGTGCTCCCTTAATGGTTTCATATCTCTCAGTAATAGGAGGATTTTGAACCAAATCTAATATTTTCAAAATGGCTTCTTGAGATAAAGAAGTAACAATAAATTGGTACTTAATATTGTCATCTACAATATTATGTAATTGAAATTGCATATCGACTTGAAAAAACCATGCTTGTGGGCAATAACTCCAAAATTGTGGAATTTTTAAATTAGGTATTTGATTGTTTATTGTATATGGTTGAGTATTAACAGGGGATAAAGCGGTATGATTTTGCATAAGAACGGTATTTTGTTGGGAATTATGAACATTTGATGTTGCATTTTCGGAAATATGTGTTGTGACAGTATCATGAAATGTGTCATGTTCGTTAGCTGTTTGCGAACGTGTCAAAACCATTTTATATGTAAATAAAATTTGTTGCAAACGAAAATGTTTCAGAGGAAAGTTACAGTAAGTTACGTAACAATAATACTTAGTTTATATAAAAATAATAACTATGAAAACTACACTAAGAAAAAAAAGTTAGTATAAAAATTAGTAAAACGGTTTCCAATTTTATTATACTAGTATTATACTAATTTTTAGTATAAAGTTGTTTTTTAGTAAAATAATTTGGTATTCTTATTTTACAAATTACAGAATTTTTTACTAATTTGAGTTGCTAAATCTACAAATTTAATTTTACTAAATTTTGAAACCCGATTAGCTAAAATTAGCAAAAAAAATTACTAATCTTTTTTATTTTGGAAGTTTAATTTTTTTTTTTTTTGAAAATATAAACAACCTGATAGAAATTTTTGTTGCAATATGACACACTAAAAACCAAGTTGTTTTTAAGCGTTTTTTATTCCATTTATAATAAAAATAGATTTGTTCTCTAAATTTTTTTGTTGTTTTTTAATGTTTATATTTCCACGTTTTTTTTTTTTGCTTTTTTCAAATATTTCTTTGCTATAAATACAAATTAGTTTGCAATTTTTTCAATATGTATTTTTATCATCCATATTCGTACACTCGGTGAAAAAAAGAGTTATCATATTGATGAAACTGCTTCATAAATCAATCATCGGCAATAAATATGACGAAGCGTTTCATAAAGCAGATGATCTTTTTTATACGAAAATTGATGCCCAAACGTCTTTCAAATTAGTTCGTATTAACCGATAATTCGTCTTTAACCAAGTTTAGCTTAAAAGAATTTTACTGTAAATGGTACAATTGTTTTCTATTCTAAAGCTGCCTACACACGAAGGAACATTCGTTACAAAATGCCCTTCATGTATAGCGACCTTTAGAAAATCAAGCATGCTGTACAGCATTCTGGACGGCTGTATGAATTTGATCATGTAGTGTCTAATTTGACAGCTTGTCAAACATGTTGGACGAAAAACAAAATTTTTTGATTTTTCGGCAGGTTTGACAAACACGCTTTACAGTGTAATGGAAAATATCATCAAACATTAGGGAATTTTACATTTTTAATAAGTTATTTTGTGACAAGAAAGGGATAACGTTAATAAAAAAACTAAAAAATGGAAAAACAGAAGAAAAAAAATTAAATTCAAAGAAAAAAAATTAAAAAAATAATTTCGTCATTATCATCCGCTGTGTTAATTTTGTGTTTTTGAAGGTACATTTTACATCATGCTTGACCGTGTATTTGATCGTATAAAGTCCGCTTATGTCAATAGCGGCCTATATACGAGCAAGCATGCTGTCCAGCTTGTTTGACAAACAAAAAATGGTTTTTGGTATACACGGACAAGCATGCTGTAAAACTTTACTTCAAAACCACAAAATCAACACAGCGGATGATAATGACGAAATTATTTTTATTAATTTTTTTCTTGGAATTTCAGTTTTGAATTTCTGTTTTTGCATTTTTTAGTTTATTTTAGGGATGTGCGATGATTTTGATTAATCAAATTTATGAATAATTGAATAATATCTTGTTTTTCTCCATTGACGACGCTTTTTAACGCCAGTTCAAAATAGAGACTTTAAATTTAGGAACGGAGTTGGTCAAGTCTGACCAGTGAGCAAACAACCTTTGTTATTCTCTTTATTTGGAGCTATATAAAGTATCGCCACAAAACAAGGATAAAATATCCGTATTTTTCTATTTTAAATATTAATTGAAATTATTCAAGTTTTGATTAACCAAAATTCAAATTAATTAATTAATCATAATTCTGATTAATCAAATTTTCAACTAATCAATTAATTGACTAATCAAAGTTCTGATTAATCATACTGTTTGATTAATCGATTAATCGCACATCCTTAGTTTATTTATTAACGTTATCCCTTTCTTGTCACAAAATAACTTATTAAAAATGTAAAATTCTCCAATGTTTGATGATTTTTTTCAATATACGGTAAAGCGTGTTTGTCAAACTTGCCGAAATATCAAAAAATTTTGTTTTTCGTCCAACATGCTTGACAAACCGTCAAATTAGACATTACATGGTTAAATTCATACAGCCGGCCAGCATGCTGTACAGCATACTTGGAAGTCTATATGGCCGCTAATGTATCGTGTTGACATTCGTGTTATCAAAATTTTTTGATATTTTGTGTTTCCTAACTCAATTTTCCATCGTGTGTATCGATGTTACTGTTTTTTGCTGTTTTAGTTCATTAAGAGCAGTTGTACTGGGAGGTGCTTTTGTAATTGCGCATTATGGCGACAATTACAAATAATGAAAACTGCATTAATTTTTATAAATGAATATGAAAATTTATAGACAATTAAGAAAAAAATCCTTAAATATAAATTGTAACAAAATATTGACCAGTTTTCCTTTAAACATATATAATATAAACAACTGTAAATTGCACGCGTGCTAACCCGGTGTCTTCAAATGCAATAAATTATATGATATGAAATGTCAAAACCATTGCAGCGAAACGTCAAAATGATATCAATTGCAAAGGAGAACACTTGACCATTTCATGGATAAGAAATATCATAGATTTTTTTCGAAAAACAACAAATTTTATGAAACATTAATATTTACCGACAAATAATAAAAAAACTAAACACTTTTCCATTCTTTTTTATCAAATTTTTTGTTGTTTTTCTGTTACAAAATTAAAATGAAAACTAAAAGTGACATTTGATCTCTGGCATCACTGCAAGAGCCGATTGCATGTCAGCGATATGATGTTTGTATTAATTTTATTGTGCATAGACTAATAGCGTCAGAAAATTACAATTTGATTAAAAATTTTAAATTATTAAGAAAAACATTAAATTCTGTAATAAAATTAATAAGAAAGGGATACAAATTTTCTATGACTAAAAAAAAATAACGAAATAAACGATTGAACGAAATGAACGATTGAACGAAAAGAACGAATAATGGTGAACGATGTCATATCGTTCAATGAACTGAACCGTTCAAATGAACTAGTTCGTTCATGAACGACACAACTCTAAGCACGAGGTTTTTCAACAAAAACATTCGGTAGTGTTTTGATAGTTAAAAAAATCAAGTGAATTAAAATAATAACTTGTAAAAATCAATAACAATGGTACATATTGGACCAGTACATGGTGGTCATCCTGGGGTACTTGCTCCACAACATATGCCCACAGCACCCAGTGGTCCTAATACTCTTCAAACATCATCTTCGACCGGAACAACATCCTCATCTTCAAATAAATCGTCTTTATCCGTAAAACCCAATTATACTTTAAAGTTTACTTTGGCTGGTCATACCAAGGCAGTATCAGCTGTTTTCACCCAATGGGGAATGGTTGGCGAGTTCATGTGAGTACCAGAAGTGGGAAAAGAAATAATTTCGAAATTTTATGAATTGACCTGTCTCGGCCGTTCATTTTAATCGTGATGGTTCGTTAATTGTCTCTTCTAGCTATGTTGGCTTATGTCGTCTTTGGGATACAGCCAGTGGTCAGTGTTTGAAGACTTTAATAGATGATGGCAAGTATATATTGGCGGCTACTTTGGATAATACTTTGAAATTATGGGACTATTCAAAAGGAATATGTTTAAAAACCTACACTGGATATAAAAATGAAAAATATTGTATTTTTGCAAATTTTTCAGTAACTGGAGGAAATGTTAGTTAAAGGCAAGGATTTTTTTTATCTATAAATTTGTTTTAAATGTTTGTAATATTTTTTTGTGGGTTGTTTCCGGCAGTTAATATGGTTTACATCTGGAATCTACAATCGAAAGAGGTGGTCCAGAAATGACAGGGTCACACCGACACTGTGTTGTATACTGCTTGTCATCCAACAGAGAATATTATTGCTTCGGCGGCTTCGGAAAATGACAAAACCATAAAATTATGGAAAAGCGATACATAATTTTACAATTACATATGGTTATCCCAATATTGGTACCATACGTGAATTGGTATTTAAAAAGGTTTTGCTCGTATCAATGGCAAAAAATCACGCATTATTTGTTAGGAAGATATTATTCATGAGATATTTACAGTGGGTACAAAGGTTCAAGCTGTTAGTGAATTTATGTGTGCATTTTTAGTAAGTTTATTGTCTTTATATTAATTTATATGTAGCAAAAATTAACTTCTATTTTTTTATCTACAGTTTTGTAGCCCACGTGAAGCTTGGAAGAATAAAGTGTCGGTATCCTTTAAGCGTGGAGGCGAATACGGCGATCGTGGTAATGGTATCAATGATTTAATAGCACGCAGTTTATAAATATATTTTTGTAAAATTTGACACTGTTACTTATAAACTAGAAAGTATTTTAGGGGCTTTGACATGTCTTTTTCATATTTATGTGGTTTTTCATTTTAAATATCCGATTGAATGTAAACATGTATGGCTCTTCAATCACATTTTTTTGGAATCAATTTTCCTAAAGACAAGTTATCAACAGCAATCCTTAGCCTGACAACTTATCTAAAAAATATAAATGAAGAGAAAATTTTATAAATTTCACTCCTATGTTAGTTAATTTGATAATTTCACATTTTAAGTCGTATTCTTCGCTGTTTTCGCATCAATTTATTAATTAAAGGAAATAACAATTGCCTACTTTTGTTAACTTTGAAACTCTTAATTTCTAATTATAATCTTTACAGCTGAGTTTCATACTGAAGTCTTTAACTTCACTATTAAACAAAAGAAAATGCCAAGAAATTTGTGTACGAAACAACAAAAAATTATGGATTAATAAAAGTAAACTCACAAACCTACACGGTGGTTTTCATACTGAAGGTTTTTGAGTTAAGCATTAGTTATTTAATTTGTTATTTCGTATACAATTTTTTACATTTTATCTTTCAATATCGTTAAGTTCAAGTTAACTTTAAATATGAAACCGAGCGTAATAGATAAATAATAAAATGTTACTACATTAATTTGGAATAAATGTGGGCATTTTTTTATACTTTTAAAAGTGAATACTTATAAAAATTTGCATTAAATGAATGCGTGACTTTCTTTTAAATACTTATATATATTAATACTCCAAAAATTAATTTAAATGAGAATATCAATTTGAAATCGATCTCAGAAGCCTATAATTTAGCACATATATTTATAATAAATCTTTTTATCTTTTTATATACATACCTTCAATGTATCATTCATCTAAAAGTTATTTAAATTTTAAAACTTTACTTATAATTAAATCGTATTTAAAATTACATTTCATTTTATAACTAAAAAGAAATAAATTTTACTATTCGTAAGCATTTTTTATGGATTTTATTTTAGATTTTTTGGAAATAAAATACAGTATGCATACTAATATTTAGTATAAGTACTATTTTATTTCCATTTTAAATTTACAGAAATTTTACTAATATATAGTAAAATTACTAATTTTTGCTTCTAAATGAATTTCACTAATATTTAGTAAGAAATTTGGCTAATTTTAGCAAATTGATTTCGATTATGAATATACTAAAATTATACTAAATTTTAGTAACTATTACAAATTTTTTCCACAACTTTGACTTTACTAATAATTACAGACACATTTTGCTAAAATTAGCTAATCGGTTTGCTGGCCTAATATTAGTTAATTTTTCTGTAATATTACAGTTTTTTCTGTAACTTTTACAGACTTTTTTATTTGAGTGTACTTATCAGTATACAGCCGGGTTTTGTTGATTGTAGATGATGAAATCAAAAGATTCTTGAATCCGTAGTATTTGAATTAGGATTTGAAAATAAACTTCACCAATTAGTGGATTATTTAAATAGGGTTTGAATCCGATTTGATGATTTGGAAAACTTCTTTGAGTCAATATAAAAACAACACTTGCTGAATATTTTTGTTGATTATTTCAATTCAATTAATATGTATCGTTGACGATAAAGCATCTGAATGTCCATCAATTTTGATGGTACATAAATAACTTTTATAGGTATGTAGAACTTCCGGGTTGTGTTGAATTGGAATCGGATCAAATAGTCAAATGTTTGATTGTGATTTCACAACGATGTATTGCAGGTAGTAATTGGCAAATTATTTTGTTTATAAATTGGTCCGAAGCAGGATCGCCAATATGGTAACTTTAAATGTTTATTAACGAAAGAAAACTTTTTGTTCTTTTTATAAAATAATCTATTTGTTTTTATTACAAAATCTAAAATCAGAATGAAAATTTTTGAAAAGCAAAATTGAAAGGAAACGGAAATAAAATTATTATAAAATATTTTAGAACGACAATTATTGAACAAGTAAAATAGTATAACATGATAAGAATGTGTATGTAGTAATGGACACTACACCCACCCAATGTACTCCATGAGATACCTACTACACCGTAAAATAACGGTCGAACAACCCCATAAACGGAAAGACCCGGTTCAATGTCAAAACTGCCAAGAGTATGGCCACACAAAAAGTTACTGCAAACTCCCGCCAGTTTGCGTAATTTGCGGAGAACTGCACAAAACTCTTGAATGCAAAAGTCCAAAAAATGATCCCAGAATAAAGAAATGTAGTAACTGTGGAGCCAACCATACCGCAAATTATAGAGGCTGCCCAATCTTTGTTTATATGAAACAGCGACCGCCTCAGAAGGCAAACAGAACACGCACTGGTAATGAAGTTCCTACTCGAACAAACACCCCACTCCCTAACAACGCATATTTCAGTCAGATTGCCCCAAACCAACAGTCTTATTCTCAAGTACTTAGAAATGCTTCTGAACCCCAACAACAGTCTACTTTGGAGGGCTCTATAAAACTTTTAGTAGATTCAATGCACACTTTTATGGACAGAATGACAGGTATGATGCAGGAAATGATGAGAAATCAATCTATACTTATCCAATCTCTAGCCCAAAAATGAATCCCATAACAATATGTCATTGGAATGCAAACGGCCTAAGACATCATAAAAACGAAGTAGAATATTTTCTACACTCGAAAGAGGTTGATATAATGCTAGTATCAGAAACACACTTCACAACAAAGAACTGCTTTAGAATCCGAGGTTATACTGTGTATGACACTAAACACCCCAGCGGTCGAGCAATCGGCGGCACGGCCATTATTGTCAAAGCAAATTTTAAGCACTATGCCCTGCAAAACTACTCAACAGACTATCTTCAAGCTACAACTATCTGTTATGGTTATGGTTATGGTATGGATAAATTAAATATATCTTCGGTATATTGTCGACCCGGGTTTACAGTCTCAGAACAACAGTTTCTTGTTTTCTTTTCCACACTGGGTACAAAATTTTTAATCGCAGGAGACTTTAATGCGAAACACACCCATTGGGGCTCTAGACTCATCTCGCCAAGGGGCCGTCAGTTACTTAATGCAGTTTCGACTGCTAAACTTGATGTTATTTCATCTGGCCATCCCACTTACTGGCCTAATAGATTTCGGAGTTACAAGAGGCATTAAACGTGAACAAATATTAGCCACCCCGCTTTATGACCTATCGTCTGATCACTCCCCGGTTGTAATAAACATGCGCAGCATAAAACACATTTCTCCTGTCAAAGCTACTATTCCTAATAAAAATACCAACTGGTTGAAATATAAAAAGTATATAAGTTCTCACCTACCCCAAAATATTTTGTTGAAAAGTAGTAACGAGATCGACTCAGCAGTTGCTGTCTTTACGGAGATTTTATTCTCAGCTGCAAAATTAGCTTCCCCTGAAAAACCGACAAGCAGCAATTTCAGATATAAATATCCAATTAGCATCGATAATCTAATTAAACAGAAAAGAGAAATTCGCAGGCAATGGCAAATACACCTACTCTAAAGAAACAACTTGCATCATGCAGCAGACAATTACGTGCCGCTTTAAAAGACTGAATCTTCTCTCAAAGACTATCTATCGAATCTTGACCCAACCGATAGAAGAAATCATAGCCTTTGGCGAGCTACAAAGCAATTTAAATGCCCTACAACACTAGAGTCACCAATTCGACTTCCCAATGGTGATTGGCCTAGGAATAATCTGTAGAAAGCTAACGCCTTCGCAAAGCACTTGGAACAAGTATTCACACCAAACGTCTTTCCAAACATAAATTGCGATCTGCAAACATTTTGTAGTACTCCTATAAATCTAATTAAATTCAGACTCCCAGAAGTAATGAATATTATTGGAGAGCTTGGCGTAAAAAAGTCTCCAGGACACGATCAAATATCGGGAAAAATGATTAAAGAACTTCCCGAATGTGCAGTTAGATGTTTATATTTAACGCCATAAATAGATTAGGGCACTTTCCCCTAAACTGGAAACAGTCACAAATAATTATGATCCCAAAACCCGGCAAAAACATTACACAAACATCATCATATAGACCAATCAGCCTGCTGTCAATATTATCAAAAGTGTATGAAAAACTACACCTTAATGTTATTATACCTTATACTAACGATCATGGTATTATACCTCAGCATCAGTTCGGTTTTCGAAAAAGCCATAGTACAATAGAACAAGTGCATCGAATTGTCAACATTATAAGAGAAACATTTGAATCAAAACTTTACTGTTCAGCTCTATTTATCGATATCTCTCAAGCGTTCGATAAAGTTTGGCACAAAAAACTTATTTGGAAAATTACCCACACTTTACCACAAAATACTCACAAGATTCTCGAAAATTACTTGTCGAAACGCTCTTTTGTAATCAAGGTGAAAGAAAACTTCTCAAGTACGCGGTTAATAAGTGCAGGCGTTGGGTCCCTTTCTATACCTATTGTACACTGCAGACATGCCCACCCATAGCCTAACGAAAACGTTCACATTTGCTGATGATACAGCGATTATCAGCACACACTCTAGTCCCACAACTTCATCTAATCATCTTCAAGCCCACATATCTGAACTAGAAAAATGGCTCGAAAACTGGAAAATAAAGATTAATCCATTTAAGTGTGCTCATGTAACCCTTACTCTACGAAGGGAAAACTGCAGCGCCATCAAAATTAACAACGTATTAGTACCTCAACAAAATCACGTAAAATACTTAGGAATTCACCTTGATCGTCGACTAACTTGGAGTAAACATATCGAATCCAAATTAATTCAAATAAAATTGAAGACATCTCAACTGATGTGGCTTATAAACTCGAGATCCACTCTTAGTCTAGAATACAAAGTTCTCATTTACAACGTAGTAATTAAACCAATTTGGTCCTACGGTATCCAACTGTGGGGAATAGCTTCTGCTTCAAATATCGAAAAACTCCAGAGAAGACAATCTAAGATTCTAAGAATTATAACTGGTGCCCCTTGGTATTTCAAAAATTCAAACCTTCACAAGGATCTCAACATCCCCACTGTTCTCGAAGAGGCAAGAAAAAGCAGTTTAAAATACGTAAACAAACTTATTGAGCATCCAAATCCCCTAGCCCGCAGCATACTTTCCAGCGATGGTCATATGCGTCTGAAGAGAAAAGACACGCTAGACCTGGCATTGGAATGATGTACACTCTAATAAATATTCATGTAACTTTACCCCATTTATAGTAGGTATTTTTTCTCCTACCCCGAGTAAAAAAAATTGATGTCGCGCAATATCTAATCATATCCAATTTGATATTGTTTAAGATCTGCTGTAATATCTATCTGATCCAATTAGATCTCAAAATTGGGTGTATCCAATCATATCGTATTAGATCCCATTGTATATATGAGGATAAACTAAGATCAAGTTATATCTAAAAATTGGGAGGTCCAATGATATCTTTGGGGATAAACCTAGAGCTATTTTGATCCGAAAATTGGCGGATCCAGCTATATATTTGGGGATATTTTTAGATCTAATTTGATCCGAAAAATGGCGGATCCAATTAGATCCAGCTATATATTTGTGGATAAACTTATATCTAATTTGATCTCAATTTTGGCAGATCGAATTAGATCCAGCAATATATTTGTGGATAAACTTAGATCTAATTTTATCCGAAAAAGTGGCAGATCAAATTAGATCTAGCAATATATTTTGGGATAAACTTAGATCTAAATTGATCCGAAAAATGGCACATCGAATAAGATCCAGCAATATATTTGTGGATAAACTTAGATATAAATTGATCTGAAAAATGGCAGATCAAATTAGATCCAGCAATATATTTGTGGATTAAGTAAGATCTAAATATATCCAAAAAATGACAGATCAAAAATTAGATCCAGTAATATTTTTCGGGATTGCGTAAGATCTTAACTTTTCCGATAAATTGCAGATCGAATTAAATCCATTTATATATTTGGGGATTTGGTAAGATCTTAATTTATCCCATAAATTGGAGATCGAATTAGATCTAGCAATTTATTTCAGTATTAAAATGGCAGATCGAATTAGATCCAGCAATATATTTGGGGATTAAGTAAGATCTAAAACTATCCAGAAAAATGACAGATAAAATTAGATCCCGTATTATATTTGGGTACTACGTAAGATCTCCATTTATTGACAACAGTTCAAAAAATAATACACTGGCGGAGCATTGATTTTATAAAAATTACAATATTTTGTTAAAATAAGGTTTAAACTCAGAAGGTCTCGAGTTCGATACCGTTCACGGCTATGCATTTTTTTTTTTTTATAAAAAGATTTTCTTTTTATAAAATTATAAATTTATTTTCTATAAATGTTTTTATAAAATTATATTTTTTTTATTAAATTGAATTTTTAAAAAAAAATAATTTTATTTGCATCTTTTTGATGCTGTACACCATTTCCAATTGTATCAATTGTTTTTAAGATTTGTCAATTGTATTTCAGAAATAATCAATTAAATTTCAGTTTTATCAATTGTATTTCAGAACTTATCAATTATTTTTCAGATTTATGAATTGTATTTCAGAACTAGTCAATTGAATTTCAGTTTTATCAATTGTATTTAAGAATTTATTAATTGTATTTCCGAAATTCACAACTGTATTTCAGAAATTATCAAACTGTATTCCAGAAATTATCAATTACCATTAGGGTGGGTCGATTTATTAATCGAATTTGTGCCATCGATTTTTCGATAGCGTTTGGCATGAGGAAAAAAAATTCTACTACGACATATCAAAAAAATCATTTTCGAGGCGCCCAAATTTCAATTTTTTGCAATTTTTAAATAAATGCTAGATTAGCGCAATCTTGCGTTGGCGTTTTGGAACAACTAATGAAGTTGTAAACAATATAACATTAAAACCTTTCCAGAAAGGTAGTACTTATGAAAATCGGATAAAAAATGTGGCAACTAGCCAAAAGCTATCGAAAAATCAATGGCACAATATCAAAAAAATTTTGTCCATACAAAACGCCCCACTCTAATAACCATATATTCCCGAGTAAAAAGAGTTACATATAGTCGTATAAAATGCGATTAAGTGATATCTGTATAAATATACTGTTTCATCCGAAAAATGGCCCGATGTAATTGTATCAGTTGTTTATCAGTTTTTATCTAATTGTATTAGTTTAGATCTCAACTAATAAAATTATACATTATTCAGATGAAATTATATCCAATTTTTAACCTGATACAATTTTAGCGGTTTATATCTAATGGTATCTGTTTAGATCGTAGTTGGTACAATTTTATATAAATAAAATATATTTGTATACGACATTTGCCTTATATAATTGTATCAAAGTTTTAAATCAGATCTAATTGCATCAGGTCAAAATTCAGATATAACTATATAAGTTTGTATAGTAATGTATCTATTTGGATCTAAACTAATACCATGCGACATAAAACCATAAAATTGTATCAGGTCAAAAATCAGATAAAATTTCATATGCTTAATACATAATCTAATCAGTTAAGATCTAAACTGATACAATTACATAAAAAGTGATAACCAACTGACACAATTATATCGGGCCATTTTTCGGATGAAATGGTATATGGATCACAATAAGTTATATATGTAGTTTTTTAATGTTTAATTTATGTCTTTCTTTTATGTAAGTAAAACACAACACCTTTTTTATTTAAATTAATTCATGTTATAATTTATTGTTTATTACGGTCTTAAAAGTATTGTTTAATTATGGTTTATTATAAAAATATTTATTCACTAGTTTATTGTATTTTTTAAACTTCTATTTAGCGATACGGAACTCCACACGTCTATTTAATTCAACTTTCACATAACGATTAATCCCCTCTGTCCTTAAAAAAGATAATCTATCCGTATGTGTCAATTCCGTGTGGTCCACCTGTATCATTCACACTAGACGTCCCTTAACCCTAGCAGATCGTCTTAACACTCTATCGCGCAATCCCACATTCGGCCCTCCTGATGTAACATTCGACCCGAATGTAGTACCCCATGGCTTCATGTATTCAACGACAGAGCTACATCTCCTAGATCCTTCACATTCTCCAACTTTCTCCAATTCATACCGACCATGATTAAGTTTTGCCACAACCTTATACGGTCCTAAAAACTTGGGTTTTAACTTTAAGCCGGAACCGAACTGTGTACGCTTAATGGCGACCAGGTCATTAAAATTATACTCCCTTTCAGGCACTCGATTCTTATCAAAACAACGTTTATTCTCTTGCTGTATTTTTAGGATATTTTCACGGGCTTCGTCCCGTAGGACATCACGTTTTTCCTGGAGTTCATTGACTGCTATATCCTCTAATAATACGCGAATATCTTGATTATCTTTGGTCTTCATTTCAAGACCAGTGAGTATCTTGAACGGCGCATTCCCGGTACTTCTAGTTGGGGTGTTATTTATCACTTGTTGAACTCTATCAACATACCGATACCAATTTTGTGGGTGCTCAATACACAGTTTTGTCAACATCGGCACAATAATTCGGTGTATTCTTTCCACCTGACCATTTCCTCGAGGTACTCCCGTGGCAATTAACAAATGTTGAATTCCTTCTTCCGTACAATAATCCTCAAATCCGTTCGAGGTAAATGCGGTGCCTCTATCTGTAATCACCCGTACTGGATTACCAAATACTGCCGCTTGTTTACGCATACGATCTACTACCTCATTAGTACCTGTACTCTTCGTAGGATAAAGCCAGACGAATTTCGAAAAGGCATCAACCACCACCAAAATGTGATTATACTGCTTCTGGGTTACTTCCATAGGACCAACATGATCTAAATGATAAGTCATCAATGGTTTGTCTGCCTTATCAATCGGATTAAGTAATCCTTCTTTCTTGCCGGTCTTTGACTCAGCCATAATACACTCGACGTAATTCTTCACCACGCCTTCTACTTTTGCGTACAATTTCGGATTGTAAAATGTCCTCTCGACCAAATCTTGGGTTTTACGAGTTGCAAAATGTCCTTGTCGGTGTGCCATTTCTATTATCTCGCGCTCCATGCTAAATGGTATTACCACAAGTTCCTTAGTTGGGTCCTTATGGACAATGCCATATTTTAAGTAATAATCCTCGTAGTCCTCTTTTTCCAAAATTTTACTTATTGCCCTTATCCAATCATCATTTAATTGGGCCTCCTTTATCCTATGACGCAGAGAATCTTCCATCATCAAACATGAAACTCTACTTAAAGCATCCACGTGCCGCATCTTAGAACCGGATCTGTGCTCAATCACATAGTCGAATTCTTGAAGGAATAGTGCCCATCGGGATACTCTTAATGGAACATCCTGTTTTTTCATGGTCATTGCAAACGCATTACAATCCGTCACAATTCTGATTTTCATCCCCATCACATATATTCGCCATTTCTTCAAAGCCTCTATAATGGCCAATACCTCTAACTCGTATGAGTGGTATTTCTCTTCAGTGGGAGTAGTTTTGCGACTCATATACTGTATTGGATGCAATTGCTGGTCCTCAGAGTCCTTTTGTAGAAGAACAGCACCATAACCATGCATGCTTGCATCAGTATGTATTTCCGTCAAAGCCTTTGGATTATACAATCTCAAAACAGTAGCACTAACCAACGAAGACTTCAGCTGTTGGAAAGCTACAATTTGCTCATCATCCATCTTAAACTTCACGTTCCCTCGCAACAAATCGGAAAGTGGTTTCGCAACAACGGCATAATTTTGTATAAATCTACGGAAGTATGACGTTAACCCCAAAAATCTTTGCACAGCTTTTCGATCCTTAGGCAAAGGAAACTTTTCCACGGCAGCTGTCTTCTCTTCAGAAGGCAAAATTGTTGAATTTTCCACTACGTAACCCAAAAAAGTTATTTTCTCCTTCAAAAACTGACACTTGCTCCATTTTATATTAAGTCCGTTTGATTCCGCAACTTTTAAAACTTTCTGCAATTTTTCAAATCCCTCTGCTTCATCTTTTGATGGTATTACCATGTCATCCATATATACTACTAAGGTGCCATCTCTAATTAAATCCTGGAATATTGCTGCAATATAACGACAAAAAACAGCTGGTGAGTTGGATATACCAAAGGGAACGTGTACGAATTCATACTGCAAACAAACGATGTATATTTCTGGGAATTCTCTTCAATAAGAACGTGGAAAAATCCATTTCTCAAATCTAGTGTTGTAAAAACTTTTGCTTCTTGTAGGCGCTGCAGCACGTCATCGATCATCACCATCGGGAAATTATCACGTAAAATTTTCTCATTCAGACGTCGGTAGTCACAACACAATCTCTTGGTTCCATCCTTCTTAGACACCAAAACTACCGGTGACGAATACTCCGAATAACTAGGTTTTACTACACCGTCTTTGACCCATTCTGCGACTTGTTGGTCTACTGCCTGCTGGTCTACATAAGACATTCTTCTCGGATTATGACACGGGAAATGTGTTTGGCTTTATTGGGTTATATTCGTCTATGATCTTCAAAACATTTGCCCTAGTATCACGTTCCAAGTGATCTAAGTTAAATTCGCTAATTTCAGTCGAAATACAAATTTCGCTTAGTTCTCGTACCACTTCTTTAAAATCGGGATAATTTTTTGAAAAGTCTTCTATTCTATTAGCCTGTTCTTCAGATTTACCATTTCCGGTGGAACTTTTTGGCAAAAATCTTGCACCCTCCGAATCAATCAACAGCTTCACATAATCAAAAACATCGTTTCCGATAACAGCCGAATATAAAATATCTCGTTCTCGCGCGACATGAAAAGTAATTGGTACTGAAACTCCATCGAGATTAACGTTAGCCGTGAAACATCCAATTGTGTTAACTTCCTTCTGGCCTACACCGATTAGAGTTCGTGTTCGAGGACTTAACTCTATATCTCCCATCATCATCAATGAATCGTATCGTACGGCACTAATGTCACTACCAGTATCGACCATAGCTGAAAGCTTAAACCCGCGAACCTTAATGTCCTTAAATACTCGATTCGGGCGAGAAATTTCAATTTTCCGCGGTTCTGCATCTGACGACGACGACATTGTATGAAAATTATTATTTTCCTTCTTTATAACATTTTTGTTTTCATCTTTCAGGTTTTTCCCACAATTGAACGATTTGTGACCAAATTCCTTACATTTGAAGCATTTAACCTCATTGGACTTACAATTATTTGCCAAATGACCCTTTTCGCCACACTTGAAACATCTTTGTATATTCTCCCCTGACGATTTCACATCCTGCCGATTATCCTGTCTAAAACCAAATCTTTTGGGGTTCGATGGTTGCGCTGGACTACTGACTTTCTCATAAACCTTAATTTTCACTTTCAAATCATCTATACTTGTGGCCTGGTACAAAATGGACTTGTTTGCCTTTGAATCGGGAATACCCTCAATAAAATATTCTATTATGCTCTCGGGATCCAATCTAATCGGTGACCCAATTTCCATAAGACTGTACAAATATTCGCGAAAGCTTTCGGTAGCCCGCTTCTTGCGACTTTTCAATAACCGGTGCACTTCGATTGAGGAAAGTTTTGTACCGAACTCCCGTTGTAAAGAACTTTTAAGCGACGTCCATTCACGCACATTACCCTGACTTCTAACAAAAATTTTAGCAGCCCCTGTTAACAATTGCCGGGCATAAATGTATTTTTGCAGGTCATTCCATTTCACGGTATAAGCGCAGTCTTCAAAATCTTGTAGCCACTTATCAACTTCCGGCTGGCCGTCACCTGAAAATTTCGGTAGAGCGTCCTCTACATCTCTTAGAGTAAACGTAGATCTAGGCTGTTCTGCAACATCTACTCGCTGAATAGCCGAAGCCACTTCGTCGTACTCGGAAACCGCATCAGACACATTATCCGAAGTCTGAAAATGTTTTATTAGCCGTTCCTGCAAAATTGTCTTTGAACCCTCAGTTGACAACCCCAATTCAGTGAGTTTACCCTGTAAGCCCTCTACTGTCAGTGTCAAAATATCAAGAAGTTCCATTTCGCTTTACAAAAATTTTCAATATAATAAAAATTCAATTAAATATTTTAATATTGTTAAAATAAAAGTAATTGTTATAATAATAATTTTAAATAATGTTAAAATTAATATAATTGACAAAATATTAATACAAACAAATTATCCTCAAAAGTAAATGCTCCTCTTAAAATAATAAATATTCCCAAAAAAAAATACAGCAAATACAACTTCACGCAAATATGGTAACATCAAATTCACCCATTAAATTTAAATTTACCCTTGTCAATCATCTACTCAAATTACATCAATACATCTTAAACATCAATACCCTAATTTTAACACACAGTCACTCTAATTTAACACACAGTCATATGTTACTGTTTCATTACAATAAAAAACGTGTATATAAAAAATGCTTCTATAAACTTCTACGAACTTCTTTCCCTTTTCGTATCATCTATCAACTTCTATACCCTTCTGTTGCATACATATATTAACTTCTATATTCAAACATCTATTTTATCGTTGTGCAAAAAAGAACATCTAACTCAATAATCTAATTCTAGAAATTGTCTCGAGGAACAATAAGAATTAAAACATCAAATAATAAATACATTTAATACTCATCGCTTTTTCTTTTCATCTGTGGGTGGAGCTTCGTTTTGACTGCAACCAGTGTTGCCATTTCAGTGCTTTTCGGGTATTTTTTGGTGCTTTTTTCCTTCCCGTACCCGGTGATTTTTTACAAATACCCGTTTATAAAAAGCGGGTATTTATAGTGCTTTTTCAGATTTCTGACAGTGCTTTTAGTGCTTTTTGTACAGTTTATATTTTTGGTATTTGTTCTCCTTTTTTAAATTTTTCTTGAATTTTCTGTCAAAGTTGAAAAAATAATACGAAATATACAAAAACTACATTTTTTCACAATGTTTGTAGTACAATTTTAAATAACAACTTCGTTATATTTAAACTTCAAAATTTTGAAATATTAGTTTGGTGCTTTTTTACCCCTTTTTTGTAATTTTTTGAACCTTTTTTACACGATTTTACAAAGCTAAAATGTGTTTTTAAAATCTTGACTTAAATTTTTCAAAAAATTATTATCGTGCTTTTTCACCCCATTTTTGGTAAATTTTTACCCTTTTTACCCGTTTTCAAAATGCTCACGGTGCTTCCCTGCCTTCAAGAGTTGGCAACACTGACTGCAACACTGCTTTGCATACCTCTTGTATTTCGCCTACATATACGAACGTCATCTATTTTTGCAGCATACTCTCTTTATCTTTAAATCATCTTTCTCGTTGTTGTTGTTTTTGTTGTTACACACGAAATCGTACACGGTTTATTTGTTGCGTTGATCAATTTTTAAAATAACTGACTTCTATTGTTTTTCTTCTGCTTATCTGTTTTTATGGCTTGATCATTGTCTCTCTATTTCACACTATAACATTGTATGTGTTCTTTTTCTTTATCTAACTGACGCACTGTTTTTCTATTGTTGTTTTTAACACTCAAAATATTTTCACATTTATTTTATTGCTGTATATGTGTTTGTAATGTTTTTTTAGGAACCAAAATATTTGAACACAAAACAATAAGGGTGGTTTTTCTAGAATGTTCTTTTTTTCACACACTCATCTTAGCAGTGTTGTCATTTCAGTGCTCTTCGGGTATTTTTTGGTGCTTTTTTCCTTCCGGTACCCGGTGATTTTTTACAAATACCCTTTTAAAAAAAGCGGGTATTTACAGTGCTTTTTCAGATTTCTGGCAGTGCTTTTAGTGCTTTCTGTACAGTTTATATTTTTGGTATTTGTTCTCGTTTTTTTTTAATTTTTCTTGAATTTTCTGTAAAAGTTGAAAAAATAATACGAACCATACAAAAAGTACATTTTTTACAATGTTTGTAGTACAATTTTAAATAGCAACTTCGTTATATTAAATCTTTAAAATGTTAGTTTGGTGCTTTTTTACCCCTTTTTTGGTTATTTTTTTAACCTTTTTTATACGATTTTACAAAGCTAAAATGTGTTTTTAAATTCTTGACTTAAATTTTTCAAAAATTAATATCGTGCTTTTTTACCCCATTTTTGGTTAATTTTTACCCTTTTTACCCGTTTTCACAATGCTCACGGTGCTTTCCTGCCTTCAAGAGTTGGCAACACTGCATCTTAGTATTTTCTTTCATATTTTGTATAATATGATTTTCGTTTTTATTTATAATTGTTTATTTATATTTTAGTGAATATTTTTTAAAACAATATTTTCCTTTACGGCTCTATTTGTCCAATCTCGGACGTGCCCCCAATTGTAGTTTTTTAATGTTTAATTTATGTCTTTCTTTTATGTAAGTAAAACACAACACCTTTTTTATTTAAATTAATTCATGTTATAATTTATTGTTTATTACGGTCTTAAAAGTATTGTTTAATTATGGTTTATTATAAAAATATTTATTCACTAGTTTATTGTATTTTTTAAACTTCTATTTAGCGATACGGAACTCCACACGTCTATTTAATTCAACTTTCACATAACGATTAATCCCCTCTGTCCTTAAAAAAGATAATCTATCCGTATGTGTCAATTCCGTGTGGTCCACCTGTATCATTCACACTAGATGTCCCTTAACCCTAGCAGATCGTCTTAACACTCTATCGCGCAATCCCACATATATTACCATATAAAGCTCCATATTAATTTTTTTTAATAGGGTTGTTTAAATTGCACCATATATGGTATGTTCCCTATTAACAAAAAAATATGGAGCTTTATATGGTAATATATAACCTAGAGTCATCCATGTACTATTTGATCCGAAAAATGGCCCGATTAAATTGTATCAGCTGTTTATCAGTTTTTATCTAATTGTATCATTTTAGATCTGACCTGATTAAATTATGTGTTATTCAGATGAAATTGGATCAGATTTTTGACCTGATACAATTTTATTGGTTTATATCACATGGTATCAGTTTAGGTCCAAATAGATATATTTGTATACAAAATTATATAGTTATATCCCAATTTTAACCTTATATCAGTTTAAAACTTTGATACAATTGTATAAGGTAAATGTCGGATACAATTATATTTTATTTATATAAAATTGAACCAATTACGATCAAACCGATAAAATTGTATCAGCCCATGTAAAAATCGAAATATATATGAACATACATGATCATACATTGACTAGTATATGATCATGCGTAGGCACACATGATCATATACGTCAATGCATATTTCAATGCATGACCATACATTATCTCATATAATTTCATATATCTTCGGATCCGAAATTTGAGGGTATATGAAGTTATATGGCCATATATGATCATATATGAGCATACCTGAATCTATGTGAGCATATATGTTCATATATTAACATCTACGGTCATATACCCTCAAATTTCGGATCCGAAGATATATGGAAATATATGAGATAATGTATGGTCATACATTGATCTATGCATGGACGTATATAATCATGTATGCCTATGCATGATCATATACTAGTCAACCCGAGTAAAAAAGTGTATATAAAATTATATGTGAATGGATATATTTGCAATATGTAACTGGATATAATTTCATCCGAAAAATGGTTATATTAAATTGTATCATATTAGATATAATTGTATTTACAAGGATACAAAGTTATATCAAAGGATAAACTTATATCCGAATTTTGTCCCGATCAAATTGGATATAAGTTAATCCAATACGATATGATTAAATTTAAATGATAAAAAAAAAAACTTTAAATTGGAGGGCAGCAGGATTTCGGGTCCTACACACTCAGGGGTGTGATGAAAATCGAAAACGAACAGTTTTTCAATCTAGAATAATTTGTTTCGCGAAAATCAAATTGGCTTCAAATTATTGTTTATCGTTTTTTTTTGACGCCGGACATCTAAATTAGGCAATAAAATATAAATTGGTATTGTACAGATCCTAAAATATTTACCATTGAAAATCAGATCGTTTTCATTTTCGATATTCATCACATGCCTGACTGTCAGCCGAGGGCTACTGTTGATAATGAGTAACTATTAAAGACGTTAATGTATAAATCTATTATTCTTTAAAGACTAGATAAGTTTTTATCAAATATGGGAATTTTCTTTGGACTTTGAGTGGAGAAATACCACTCAAAACTTATCGGACCGCCCTTCGTCGGGAGGTACTTGAAATACCTTTCCAATGATATGCAACATGCCTAGACTTATTAACCCATTACGAGCCGGGCCAGGATTTTAAATGTTAATTTTTTTAAATTGGATTCTTTAAATTAAAAAAAAAACTTCTAGAAGTAAAAAAGCTCAGAAAATATTAATTTAATGAAAAAATTGAGTAAAGCATATAAAAAGTTGTTTTTGATCAAATATTACATTAATCTCGAATATATTAGTTAATCTCGAACATGGGTCTGATATTAACTAATATATCGTCGCTTGCCTGCAAGAAGTGCTATGTTTTTGGTTTTAACAGGTTTTCAGGAGAGCGAAGAAACTGATTTATATTATCCTTTTAAGATATTTTATTGACATCATATGCCCTACTGATTCACGACCTTATTTATTACAATCATTATTAAGGCATATGATGTCAATGAAATATATTAAAAGGATAATATAAACCAGTTTTTTCGCCCTCCTGAAAACCTGTTAAAGAACACATAACACTACTTGCAGGCAAGCCGACGATATTGTTATATAAAAAATAAAATTAAAAATATTTTTCGTATCTATTTATATATAAAATTTTGAACGGTTTTATCAATAATATATTCATATATATACAATTTGCAATAAAGCAAATACTGATATATGATTTAATATGATTACATATGAGAAAATTTCTAAAAAAATTTCTAATATATCACCATATAAAAACATATAAGGTCGCACACAATATTTTATATTATCATATATTTTAATATTAAAAAATATATGTTATATATACTCTTTTTTACTCGGGAATGTATGATCATGTGCGTTCATATATATTTCAATTTTCACATGGGAGGTCAAAAACACATAATTTATTAAACACATAATTTAATCAGGTCAGATCTAAACTGATACATTTAGATAAAAATTGATAAAAATATATCGGGCCATTCTTCGGATGAAACTGTATATTTATACAGATATAACTTAATCACATATATATCAAAGTATATGGTACTATATATGGTAGCATATATTATCATATCTGGAACTGTATTAAAAATGTTGTTCATAAGGTACCATATATGAGCATATATTGTTGAAATGGCACCAAATATAATAATATGTGGTTTAAATGGCACCATATATGCTAATATATTGCTTAAATAACACCATATATAAATATATATGGCACTATATTTAGTAGCATATATTATCATATCTGCAACTGTATTAAAGATTTTGTTCATGAGGTACCATATATGACCATATATTGTTTAAATGCCACCATATATGATAATATATAGTTTAACTGGCACCATATATAGTTATATATTGTTTAAATGATACCATATATAATTATATATTCTTAAAATGCCGCCATATATATTAAGATATAGCTCTATATACAACTATATATGCAATAAGATCAGCCATGCTATGAAATATATAATTATATATACCATATCTAATATTATAAAGGTCGATATCTAATTAGATGAAATTATATATGGCATAATATAAGGAACAATTTTGGAAAAAGACGTCATATATAATTATATATGGATATACATAACGACATGTCTAATTATATATTGTAATAAATGCCACATATGATTATATATAATTTTTTTTACTCGGGATTATAATTTCAGTAAAAATATATTTTTGTGCCTAAAATCAAATACTTACATACATTGTGTGTACATTAGTTAGGCATAAAGTATGTAATCATACCTATTTATGTGCTTAAAAAATGTTTAGGAACATACGAATTTCATGTAAAATTACAGAGTTTGTGCCTAAAATAGCATTTAAAAATATGTAAAGATACAGATAAAATGCTTACAACCACACGTAAAATATGTACATATGCATTCCTGGTGCTTTATAATATTAAACAACCCAAATGATTCCCACTGCCATTTAAAGGATTTAAAAACAATAAATGTACTTTTAAAGGATATTTTATTAGAAATTGCGAATGTAAATTTTAAACAATTAAAAACAATAAAATAAAATTAAAGTAACTTATATATTAATTAAATAAAATAATAAGTTGCATTTTCGCCAGAATTTTAGGCTCGAGCCAGCCTCGCTCATTTATCAATGAGCAAGAGCCGAATAAAAGCTCTTTCTCAGAGTTTAGCAACAATTTTGCTACCTCGCCGTGTTAAAATAAATAATAATATATTATAAATTTTAAAAAACCGCACTTCACAAATTGCAAAATAGTGGGGGAACACGAAAAATGGCTTTATGGTAAAAAAAATTAATTAAAAAACTCAATTAGCGATTAACATTCTTCAAGCGAATATAATAATGCAAAAATTTTCCTTTTTGCAAATTTAATTTTTCGGGATTTTTTTTTTTTTGCAACTAGCTACCAAACTTTGTTGTATGAAATGTGCATTATAGTCATGGCGGAACGCGAAAAAAAACTTTATGGTAGAAAAAATTAATTAAAGCCCACAATCAGCGATTAAAATTCTGCAAACAAATATAGTACCCAAGTAAAAAAAATCATATGGAGCCATATGAAGTTATATTTAATTATATATAATCTTTTATGTAATTAGATATAATTATATCCGAAAAATGAGAACATCTTATTGTATCTTATTGTATCGAATTGTATACAATTGTATACAATTTGGTACAATTTGATACAATTTTATGCAATTCGATACAATTGTATCCGAATTTTGTCCTCATCCAATTACATCAAATTATATCTTTTTGTATAAAATTATATAAAATGTTATAAAAGTGGACATAGTTTGATACAATTATATCTAAATATTGACCTTATACTTTTGATCATATTATATAAGACCACATCTAACAATATACAAAAATTATTTTTTTAAATAAAAAAGATATGCAATATCTGGAGATCAGACCTGGGGGATTTCAATTACAATTGCAAATAAATGTAATTGAAATTAAAAAAAAAAACAATTACATTTCATGTAACTGTAATTGAAAATTTTCAATTACAAGTAATTGTAATTGAAAGTGATTTCAATTACAAATTTCAATTACATTTAGAATTAAAGTGTTTTTTGTTAAAAGTTTGTATAAAAAACTGACTGGGATAGGTTGGATAGGCGTGGATAAGTATAAAAAGAATACGTCATGTTGGGCTGACCCCTCACTTGTGCTTTTTGTCATTATTTCTTTTCCGAAAAAATGTGATTGTAATTGAATGTATAATTGTAAATTTTCAATTGCAAATTACTTGTAATTGTGTAATTGCATGTGTTATTAATTTCCAAATATAATGATTAACCCAAAGGCCTGCTGGAGATCCTATAATTTCGATAAATCTTCCATTACTTTTATCCAGATTTACCATGACAGTGCATTAAACATGAACAAAATTTTCTTTATTTTTAGTAATTTTAAAATAACAAGACTGAAATGTTAAAGTTAATAGGATCATGTTATACAACCAAGATATAAGAAAAATAGTAAAAAAAATAGTAAAATATTACAAAATAGTAAAAATTACTAAAAATATATGATGCAAAAAATAAACTCACACACGAATCATGCACGGGTTATATATTCTTATTCACGCTCACGCACGAATCACTTGAGTATAGTAATTTTTACTCACGATCGCGTGTTATTCACAGAGATGTTCGTGACTCACGAAAATTTCTAGTCACGCGCCAATCCCTAGTAATTACTAAATCTAAAACTAGTTCAAAATCATTGTTAACATAGAACCACGTATAATATAATACGGTTTTATATGGACCTTATATATTTTTATATAAAATCACTTTGAAATAATTGCTTATGTGGGATGATATATAATTATAGATGATTTTATAAAGAACGTTATATTGTTATATATTAAAGAAATCATGAAATATTGTAGATATGGAACGGTATTAAGTTATATATGGGTTCTTATTCGTCAATATATAATCATATCTAACACAAATTATGAAATATTTCTTATATGGCTCCACATATAGTTTTATATTTTTATGTATAGTGTCATACTAAATTATATATAAACGTATATGTAATTACATCTGTAATATGTTACTTTATGTATTTATATATAGCACATGCAATTATATGTAGGCCAGTATGTAATAATATAAAATCACGTATGTCTCCATATTAAAACCTTTGAGGAAAAAATATCTAACATATGACTATATAAAAGTATATCTGCTTGAATTTAAAAGCATATCTGGCCATATGTTACTATAAGTTACTATATGCAATTACATAAAATAATATATGATTATATCAAAACTTTTTTACTCGGGTATGCAAATTTGTATGATGCAAAAATTTTCCAATTTGTAAATTTTTTTTAGTAATTTTTTTTTTCCAAACTATGCACCAAACTTTGTTCTATGAAATTAGTATTATAGTCCCTAGCTTATACATTTAAAAAAACAATACTTAAAAAATTGCAAAATAGTCGCGGATCGCAAAAAAAGCCGTTATGGTACAAAAAATTAATTAAAAAAATTGATTAAAAAATTCTCTTTTTGTAAATTTTTTTCGTTGTTTTGCAACTAGCCTCCAAACTTTGTTATATAAAATCGGTATTATAGTCCCTAGATTATAAAGTTAAAAAAACGCACTATAAAAATTACAAATTAATGGCGGAACGCGAAAAAATTCTTTATGGTAAAAAAAATTAATTAAAACACACTATCAGCGAATGACATTCTGCAAACGAAAATAATGATGCAAAAAGTTTTCATTTTGGAAAAAAAATTTCCGCGATTTTTTTTTTGGCAAACTAAGCACCAGACTTTGGCGTATGAAATTGGTATTATAGTCCCTAGATTATGAGTTTAAGAAATCACACTTAAAAAATTGCAAAATAATCGCGGAACGCGAAAAAAAAACAATTCCGAAAAAGATGTGCAAAAAGGAAAATTTTTGAATCAATATATGTGTTTGCAGAATGTAAAGCGCTGATTAAGTTTTTTTATTAATTTTTTGTAACATAAAGGCTTTTTTGCGTTCCGCGATTATCTTGCAATTTTTTAGGTGTGATTTCTTAAACTCATAATCTAGGGACTATAGAACCAATTTGACAAAACAAGGATTGCTGCTTAGTTTGCGAAAAAAAGCGAAAATTTTTTTCTCCCAAATGGAAAATTTTTCCATCGTTATATTTGTTTGCAGAATTTTAATCGCTGATTGTGTGCTTTAATTAATTTTTTCTACCATAAAGTTTTTTTTTCGCGTTCCGCCATGACTATAATGCACATTTCATAAAACAAAGTTTGGTGGCTAGTTGCAAAAAAAAAATCCCGAAAAATTAAATTTGCAAAAAGGAAAATTTTTGCATTATTATATTCGCTTGCAGAATGTTAATCGCTAATTGAGTTTTTAATTAATTTTTTTTACCATAAAGCCATTTTTCGTGTTCCCCCATTATTTTGCAATTTGTGAAGTGCGGTTTTTTTAAATTTATAATCTATTATATCTATTATTTGCAAAATGTTAATCGCTGGTGGAGTTTTTTAATTAATTTTTTCTACCATGAAGTCTTTTTTGCGCGCTCCGCCATTATTTTGCTATTTGTTAAATGCGGTTTTTTAAATTTATAATCTACGGACTATGTTACGCATTTCATACAATTTAGGTGGCTAGTAGGGTTTGGGGTTCGGGAATTCCCGGGCGGGAATTCCCGGGAAATCCCGGGAAAAGTTTGCCGGGAATTCCCGGGAAAATAATATATTTTTCCCGGGAAAACGGGAAATTTTAAAAATATTAAATTTTTTAAATTGTTTTTGTTTCGAATAGGATTTTTTAATTTTAGTCATAAAAAACATTTCAAATACAAAAACAAAAATTTCATTGTTAAAATCTTTTAAAAGGGAATACATTTATTTGACACACAAATAAAATATTTGCCAAGTAATTAGGAGCATTTCAACTAATAAAGATTTTTCGCATAACTTATTCAAAATTTAAGTAGTAAAGCCTAAAAACTTGGTAAAATGTTTAAAAGAAATATGAAAAAAAGCTTTGTTTTTTACAAATAATCGCTCTTACTATCTAAATTTTTCAAATGTATAATTTAGGTAAAGTCGACTTTAGTTAAACTTTGATTAAAAACAAAGTCGACTTTAAATTTAAAATACTCCTTTATATTAAGGGTCAATAATTTTATAAGTAACGTTTTCATTAATAAATGTGAAAAGAAAAGACTAATGGTTACCGGTGGTATCTAAATTTGGTTATCCGACATCTAAATTTGGTTCACAAAAAAAAAAAAAAAAATTGATGGTCATGCAACTTCTCTTGAAGAAAACAACAACAACCTAAAATTAGCAAAGTACCCGAAGCAAAAAGTGTAAGCGGAATAGGCATTAAAGGTTTTATGGTAGGGCAAACATTTCCTAAAATGGTATCCAAATTAGCCGCAGTCAATCCGCACCATAACTAGATCTTCGTTTATTCGAGAAAGTTTTTATAATAAAAACCTGGCATTGCAAAAAAAGAAACCGATGTAAAGAACATTATATTAAATTACTACATTCATGTAAAAGATATCATGATAAAAGAAATATTGAGCAATATTTCTAACAATAGGAGATTTACTATAATATTAGATGAATGGACAAGAATATCACAAAAGAGATATTTGAACATAAGTATAAACGTAAATAATTCATTTTATAACCTGGGGTTGGTTTATATATCAGGAAGATGTAATGCTGATGAAATAAGAAGAATTGTAGAAATAAGACTAGAAGAGTTTTAATTGTCTTTGGAAAATAACATTGTGGCCACCATATCTAATGGGCCAAGTGTGATGAAACGGTTTGTTTCCGACAGTCCAGTAGTAGGTGCTTTCTGCTTGAATCATGCAATTCATTTGGCAGTGCTGCGATTAATTTATGTGAAATCAAATGTTCAACATTCTGATATTTTTTACTTTGAATTCTCACTACACAGACTGCATTTGTACTGAAATAGTGTTTTTTTTTAACAAAAATTATTTATATAGGTGGTTTTCATTAACAATTTTGTGCAAAAACATTTCCCGGGATTCCCGGGAAATTAATTTTTTCATTCCCGTTTCCCGGGAAATAAAAAAGTCCGGGAAATCCCAAACCCTAGTGGCTAGTTGCAAAAAAAAAAAATAATCGGAAATAAAAAATTAGTATATGTATTTGTTTGCAGAATGAAGATCGCTGATTAAATCCTCTAATTCATTTTTGTATCATAAAGCATTTTTTCCCGTTCCGCCATTATTTTGTTTGTTTGGTGCTTAGTTTGGAAAATAAAAAATTGCGAATTTTTTTTTTTTGCTAATTTGTGTCATTTATATATTTTAAGCTAGCTAGCCAAAGTTATAACTTAGAGCCCAAAATTTTAAATGGCTCTTTTTTTAAAACTTAAGAGCTTCAATATTTTCAGCAGCTCATTTGGGAACTTGCTGATTTTAAAAGGCTCATTTTTTTTTTGCTTACGAGCTGGTTCACATATATATATATAGGCTCCGAGATTTTTGTAAAAAATGAGCAAAACTCTGGCGCTTTTCAGATCCTTTTCCATCCCTGGTTATAATAGGCTGTGCCAAATTTTGCGTTTAATATCTGCAATGCATTTAATATCTGCAATGCATTTAATATCTGCAATGCATGTCTAGAAAAGTATTATTTGTTAGTTACAACATTTACCTACCTACGAATATAAGAGAGATTCCTGCAATGTTTCTTATTTGTTATCCTTATTCTGCGTTGTTCTTTGAAAATAAATCATTAAATATATTTTTTATCTATTAATTTTTGGACAATTTATTTCTTACTGTAATAAAGAATGTAACTTTAAACACAATGTGCCTTATATTGTAATTTACATATATAATGCGTACTTATAAAGAGAAAGGGTTTATAATCTTAGAAACATGTTTAGCAACATACAAAATGCTGTAGTTTGTATGTATTATTGGAGACAAAAATATGTAATTAAGTTTTTTAAATATATTGTGCCTAAAGTTACGCATTTTCTGTAATTTTACATGAAAATTTACTTATTTAACTGTAGTAATTTTACATGCTTTTTTTAGAGTGTATAATAAAATCTAAAATCATTTAGTTGGAAACTGGCATTGGTCTGGTACAATTAGTATAAGGTAGTATTTAAGATTTGAAAACTTATTGTTATTTTCTTTAAGAGAAAGATTCAATAAATACAAAAATATTAAAAAAAAAAAACTCACAAAAAAATGTGCATATTGTTGTCAATACATATCATTTCAGTAAAGCAATACAGACACAATTGAAAAAAAGTGAGTATGACGAAAGCCATACATTGCAGTGCTTGTCTTCTGTTAATCTTACCTAACACTCACAAGAGCAACGAATACAAAACGATTGGTATGAATACAAAACGATTGTTACGAATGGTCTCAATGTTGGTTGTATAAAAATTGAAAATTTTTTTCTGTCAAATATTTTAGTATATTTTTGGTGTTTATTTTTTCACTTAAAGATTAACAAAATGAGAAAATATATGTATATACCAGCGGGCGCAGCCCGCTACGTTGTTAGAGTGCCTTAAAGTTTAGGGGGGTGGGGGCTGCGCCCCCCCCCCCGACAATTTTTTTTAAATTCGCTTTTTATTTAAAGTACAGTTTTTATAATAAAAGCCTTCACCCAGCCACCACAAATAAATAATTCTGCACAACAATGGGTTTAAAATAAATAAATATTTGATCACTTTTTCTCATGAAAGTGGATTGTTAGTAATGAATCCATAATAATTTGCAATATACGTGTGTATGTCAAGATAATTTGGTAAAGTGCGAACTTAGGTAGATAGACCCGTAAGTAGTTTTGTTCATTTGTGTTTTAAATGAAAATAAATAACGTAAAGCAGAGTTGGAAAGCATTTTACAATATTAAAAACGCTACGTTGATAGCGTGTCTTAAAGTTTTTTTTTTAATTCCAGTTTATGTAAAGGTAGACCTGGCAATTCAAGTAAATTCACAAATTCAGTTGGAAAATTTACTGCGTCGGTTTCTTCCACCGGTGCTTCGTTACATGAAGTTTAAATATCAGAATATATAAGTTCCATTCCTTTTCTAAGGTTTTTTCTCTTTTAGAAAATTTGGTTAACTTTTTGGAGAGTATGTTTCAATGCTACATAAGTTTCATATTCCGTGGATAGTGTTTGACCAGGTAATTCCCTCTTCCAATCCATTTGCATTGTCTATAATTTCAATTCCACTTGTTCAACGTTTATATCCATTTCATTCCACTTGTGTAGTGTTTCAATTCCACTCGTTTCCTATTTAGTTTCTTAATTTTAGTGTTTCATATACACTTGTTCTTTAAGTTTTAGGTTTCTAGCTAAAGACGCAGACGTTAAGGGGGAGGGGGGAAATTTTCCCCTTTTGAACCACCATTTTTACCACGTTCCTGTCCAAAGTCCTAGAAATGCCTTGTCGATAAGTTAGCCCATACTCCAAGGAAAACATATTATATATTACAGGTTTCTAGCCGAAGGGTTCGGTTAGGCCATCAAGGGGGAGAATTATTCCGTTTTTACCCCTCCCGGTAGGAATTTCCAAAAATTCCGTCTTAGAGGACGTCTGCGTTGGAGGAGGAACCTACTACATACATCATTTTAGGTCTCTATATCCAGCAGTTTGGCCAGGCCGTCAAGGAGGAAGTTTTTTCCCTTTTTACCCCTCCCGGTATGAATTTCCAAAAATACCGTCTTAGGGGACGTCAACGTTGGAGAAGGAACCCAATTTAAGATCCCTTGTTCCAGCAGTTTGGCCAGGCCGTTAAGGGGGAGACTTTTCCTGTTTTTAACCCTACCTGTAGAAATTTCCAAAAATCTCATCTTAGCGGATGTCTACAATAGAGGAGGAACTTTAATACCAAATTTCAACTTCCTACCTTCAGCGGTTTGGGCAGGCCTTTAAGCGGCACTTCTCGCTTCATTAATCCCCATTTTTGCAATGTCCCTGTCCTTTTCCTGTTTTTGACCCTACCTGTAGAAATTTCCAAAAATCTCATCTTAGCGGATGTCTACAATAGAGGAGGAACTTTAATACCAAATTTCAACGTCCTACCTCCAGCGGTTTGGGCAGGCCTTTAAGCGGCACTTTTCGCTTCATTAATCCCATTAAAAGCACCTTCCCGGTAAGTGAGCCCATACTCCAAGTAACATATGTTTTACATTTCAGGTTTCTAGCCAACTTTTACTATTTGTGCCCCTCTCGGTAGGAATTTCCGAAAATCCATCGACAGGGAATTTCAGCTTCCTAGTTCCAGCAGTTTGAGCAGGCTGTCAAGGGGGACACTTTTTCTTTTTTTGTCCCTCCCGGTTGGAATTAGGCTGGAAGAGAAACCTAAGTACCGAATTTCAACTTCCTACTTCCAGCAGTTTGGACAGGTCGTTAAGGGGCAACTTTCCCTTTTTGATCCCCCATTTTATAACGACCCTGTCCAAAATTCAAAAAAGTATCTTTCTAATAAGTTAGCCCTTACTCCATGGACCTACATTTTAAGCTTCAGGTTTCTAGCCGAAGGGGTTTTTACCGGCCCGCAAGGTGAGGCTTTTCTTCTTTTTGCCCCTCACTTTAGGAATTTACAAAAATTCCATCTTCGCGGCTATCTGCGATGGATGAGGAACATTCATACCAAATTTCATTGCCTAAGCGGCCGTTAGTGGGGACATTTTTTCCTTTCAACCACCATTTTTACTATGTTCCTGTTCCAAAATAGAAAAATTACATTGCCGGTGAGTTAGTCCTACTCCAAGGAATACATATTTAAAATTTTAGGTTGGCCAAAAGGGATTGGGCAAGCCGTCAGGAGGAGACTTTTACCTTATTTTCCCTCCCGATAGGAATTTCAAAAATTCCGTCTAAGCGGACGCCTACAGAGAAGGAGGAACTCACATACCGAGTTTCCTTTTGGGATATCCTGTAGGGAATTCCAAAAATACAAACTTAGTCGATGTCTACTACAGTGGAGGAACCTTTATACCAAATTTCAACTTCTTACCTCCAGTGGTTTGGGCAGGCACTTTTCCAATTTGTGAGACTGTTTATGGGGAGACTTTGCCCCTTTTTGCCCGTTCCGGTAGGAATTTCCAAAAATCCCGTCTTAGCGCACGTCTATGCCGAATATCAAGAAACCTTGTTTTAGTGGAGATATCCGTGGGGGGAGGAAAAAAAGTAGTTTTTTCGAAATTATATATTATTTTAAATGGTACTTTTTGGAAAAACGAAATTTTTTGGAAAAAGATACTTTGTTTTTACAAAGTACTTTATTTGTACTTTTTTTGGAAAAGGCATTTTTTTTAAAAAGGTGTTTTTTGTTGGAAAAATGTATGTTTTTTGGAAAAAGGTACTTTTTTTGGAAAAAGGTACTTTTTTTGGAAAAGGTACTTCTTTTGGAAAAGGAAAATTTTTTTAGAAAAAGGTACTTTTTTTTGGGAAAAGGTACTTTTTTTTGGAAAAGGTACTTTTTTTGAAAAAGGTATTTTTTTGAAAAAATTTATGTTTTTTGGGAAAAGGAACATTTTTTTTAGAAAAAGGTACTTTTTTTGAGAAAAGGTACTTTTTTTTGCAAAAGGTACTTTTTTTGAAAAACGTATTTTTTTGGATAAATGTATGTTTTTTGGGAAAAGGTACTTTTTTTGGAAAAGGTACTTTTTTTTGGGAAAGTTAGATTTTTTTAGAAAAAGGTACATTTTTTGGAAAAAGGTACTTTTTTTTGAAAAAGGTACTTTTTTGGAAAAAGGTACTTTTTTCGGGAAAAGGTACTTTTTTTGGAAAAAGGTACTTTTTTTGGAAAAATGTACTTTTTTTGAAAAAAGGTACTTTTTTTGTAAAAAGGTACTTTTTTTGGAAAAAGGTACTTTTTTTTGGAAAAAGGTACTTTTTTTGGAAAAAGGTACTTTTTTTGGAAAAAGGTACTTTTTTTGGAAAAAGGTACTTTTTTGGAAAAAGGTACTTTTTTTGGAAAAAGGTACTTTTTTTGGAAAAAGGTACCTACTTTTTTTTGGAAAAAGGTACTTTTTTTGGAAAAAGGTACTTTTTTATGGAAAAGGGTACTTTTTTTGGAAAAAGGTACTTTTTTTGGAAAAAGGTACTTTTTTTTGGAAAAAGGTACTTTTTTTGGAAAAAGGAATTTTTTTGGAAAAAGGAATTTTTTTTGGAAAAAGGTACTTTTTTTGGAAAAAGGTACTTTTTTCGGAAAAAGGTACTTTTTTGGAAAAAGGTACTTTTTTTTGAAAAAGGTACTTTTTTTGGAAAAAGGTACTTTTTTCGGAAAAAGGTACTTTTTTTTGGAAAAAGGTACTTTTTTCGGAAAAAGGTACTTTTTTTTGGAAAAAGGTACTTTTTTGGATAAAGGTACTTTTTTGGGAAAAAGGTACTTTTTTTGGGAAAAGGTACTTTTTTTTGGGAAAAGGTACTTTTTGGAAAAAGGTACTTTTTTTGTCCCCTTTTTGCCCCTCCCGATAAGAATTTCCAAAAAAACCCGTCTCAACGGACGTCTACACCGGTCGAGGAACCTACATACCAAATTTCAACTTCATAGCTCCAGCAGTTTGAGCAGGCCGTCAAGGGGGAGACTTTTTCCCCTTTTTGCCTGTCCCTGTAAAAATTTCCAAAACTCCCGTCTTGGTGGATGTCTACGATACTGGAGGAACCTTTATACCAAATTTCAACTTCCTACCTCCAGCGGTTTGGGCAGGCCGTCAAGGGGGGCCTTTTTCCCCTTTTTAACCCCCATTTTTATAACGTCCCTGTCCAAAATTCCAGAAAGTACTTTCCAGAAAAGTTAGCCCATACTCCAAGGAACACATATCTTAAATTTCAGCTTTCTAGCCAAAGGGGTTTTGGCAGGCCGCCAAGGGGGAGACTTTTCCCCTTTTTGCCCGTTCCGGTAGGAATTTCCAAAAATCCCGTCTTAGCGGACGTCTACGCCGAAAGAGGAACCTACATACCAAATTTCAACTTCCTAGCTTCAGCGGTTTGGGCTGGGCGATGTTGAGTCACGTCAGTCAGTCAGTCATTCAGTCAGTCAGTCAGTCATTCAGTCAGTCAGTCACGTTATTCTTTTATATATAGAGATAATGTATAACAAAATAATGCGTATTTCGTATTATACGGTCTTTTTCGGTACCATGCACGGCGTTTTTTCTCCTGGGTCTCTATAGGCTAAACTTTTGGGAAAATAATCTACACGTAATTCTGACTTAGAGATGTAAACTTTTTTTCAATGTATGGAACAAAAATATTCCGAAACTGGTTCTTAAATTCAGAAAGTCCTGCACTTTGCATACATTTATATGAAAATGCCACGGTCTTTTTCAGTCCCATGTACGGCGTTTTTTTGTTCGGGGTCGTTATGGGCTAAAATTTTCCAAAAATAATCTAGACGTAATTCTGACTTAGAACTGTAAATTTTTTTTCAATGTGTGGAGCAAAAATATTCCGAAACTGGTTCTTGAATTCAGAAAGTCCTGTACTTTTCATGCATTTATATGAAAATGCCACGGTCTTTTTCGGTCCCACGTACGGCGTTTTTTTGTTCGGGGTCCTTATGGGCTAAAATTTTTCAGAAATAATCCAGACGTAATTCTGACTTAAAAGTGTTAACTTTTTTTCAATGTATTGAGCAAAAATATTCCGAAACTGGTTCATAAATTCAGAAAGTCCTGCACTTTGCATACATTTATATGAAAATGCCACGGTCTTTTTCGGTCCCATGTACGGCGTTTTTTTGTTCGGGGTCGCTATGGGCTAAAATTTTGCACAAATAATTCAGACGTAATTCTGACTTAGAACTGTAAATTTTTTTTCAATGTGTGGAGCAAAAATATTCCGAAACTGGTTCTTGAATTCAGAAAGTCCTGCACTTTGCATACATTTGTATGAAAATGCGACGGTCTTTTTCGGTCCCATGAACGGCGTTTTTTGTTCGGGGCCGTTATGGGCTAAAATTTTCCAAAAATAATCCAGACGTAATTCTGACTTAGAACTGTACATTTTTTTTCAATGTGTGGATCAAAAATATTCCGAAACTGGTTCTTGAATTCAGAAAGTCCTGCACTTTGCATACATTTATATGAAAATGCCACGGTCTTTTTCGGTCCCATGTACTGCGTTTTTTTGTTTGGGGTCGTTATGGGCTAAAATTTTGCAGAAATAGTCTAGACGTAATTCTGACTTAGAGCTGTAAACTTTTTTTCAATGTGTGGAGCAAAAATATTCCGAAACTGGTTCTTGAATTCAGAAGGTCCTGTACTTTTCATGCATTTATATGAAAATGCCTCGGTCTTTTTCGGTCCCATGTACGGTGTTTTTTTGTTCGGGGTCGTTATTGGCTAAAATTTTACAGAAATAATCTAGACGTAATTCTGACTTAGAGCATTAAATCTTTTCTCAATGTGTGGAGCAAAAATATTCCGAAACTGGCTCTGGAATTCAGAAAGTCCTGTACTTTTCATGCATTTGTATGAAAATGCGACGGTCTTTTTCGGTCCCATGTACGGCGTTTTTTTGTTTGGGGCCGTTATTGGCTAAAATTTTGCAGAAATAATCTAGACGTAATTCTGATTTAGAACTGCAAACTTTTTTTCAATGTATGGAGCAAAAATATTCCGAAACTGGCTCTTTAATTCTGAAAGTCCTGCACTTTTCATACATTTATATGAAAATGCCACGGTCTTTTTCGGTCCCATGTACGGCGTTTTTTTGTTCGGGGTCCTTATGGGCTAAACTTTTTCATAAATAATCCAGACGTAATTCTGACTTAGAAGTGTAAACTTTTTTTCAATGTATGGAGCAAAAATATTCCGAAATTGGTTCTTGAATTCAGAAAGTCCTGCACTTTGCATACATTTATATGAAAATGCGACAGTCTTTTTCGGTCCCATGTACGGCGTTTTTTTGTTCGGGGTCGTTATTGTCTAAAATTTTGCAGAAATAATCTAGACGTAATTCTGATTTAGAACTGCAAACTTTTTTTCAATGTATGGAGCAAAAATATTCCGAAACTGGCTCTTGAATTCTGAAAGTCCTGCACTTTTCATACATTTATATGAAAATGCCACGGTCTTTTTCGGTCCCATGTACGGCGTTTTTTTGTTCGGGGTCCTTATGGGCTAAACTTTTTCATAAATAATCCAGACGTAATTCTGACTTAGAAGTGTAAACTTTTTTTCAATGTATGGAGCAAAAATATTCCGAAATTGGTTCTTGAATTCAGAAAGTCCTGCACTTTGCATACATTTATATGAAAATGCCACGGTCTTTTTCGGTCCCATGTACGGCGTTTTTTTGTTCGGGGTCGTTATTGACTAAAATTTTGCAGAAATAATCTAGACGTAATTCTGACTTAGAACTGTAAACTTTTTTTCAATGTGTGGAGCAAAAATATTCCGTAACTGGTTCTTGAATTCAGAAAGTCCTGCGCTTTGCATACATTTATATGAAAATGCCACGGTCTTTTTCGGTCCCATGTACGGCGTTTTTTTGTTTGGGGTCGTTATGGGCTAAAATTTTGCAGAAATAATCTAGACGTAATTCTGACTTAGAACTGTAAACTTTTTTTCAATGTGTGGAGCAAAAATATTCCGAAACTGGCTCTTGAATTCTGAAAGTCCTGCACTTTTCATACATTTATATGAAAATGCGACGGTCTTTTTCGGTCCCATGTATGGAGTTTTTTTTTTTGTTGTGGGTTAACATTTTGCAAAAATAATCTAGACGTAATTCTGAATTTGTTGTTCGAAAACTGTTATCCGTTTTCATTTATCTGATTTAGTTTTCAAGATACGGGCGATAAACCAAATAAAAGCCCTTTTCTCTCTAGGAGGCTTAGTTTTCGAGAAAAACGCGATCTTAAAATCTAGCAATGTAAGTCGAAATTTAGTTTCGGTATCGGGGTATTATGGGCGGGTTTTGACTTCTGGTGTAAACATTTTTCCTCTAGCTCTCTTAGTTTTCGAGATATGGAGCATCAAAATTTTATTAAAGCGATTTTCGCATTTATTTTTCCACGTATAAGTCATTATGACTTCCTTGTTCCAAAACTGCTGTCCGTTTTCATTTATCTCACTTAGTTTTCAAGATATGGGCGATATTCCAAATAAAAGCCCTTTTCTCTCGGGGTACTATTTCGGGTACCGATACCGAAACTAAATTTCGACTTACATTGCTAGATTTTAAGATAGCGTTTTTCTCGAAAACTTAGCCTCCTAGAGAGAAAAGGGCTTTTATTTGGAATATCGCCCGTATCTTGAAAACTAAGTGAGATAAATAACAACGGACAGCAGTTTTGGAACAAGGAAATCATAATGAATTATATGTGGAAAAATAAATGCGAAAATCGCTTTAATAAAATTTTGAAAACTAAGAGAGCTAGAGGAAAAATGTTTACACCAGAAGTCAAAACCCGCCCATAATACCCCGATACCGAAACTAAATTTCGACTTACATTGCTACATTTTAAGATCGCGTTTTTCTCGAAAACTAAGCCTCCTAGAGATAAAAGGGCTTTTATTTGGAATATCGCCCGTATCTTGAAAACTAAGTGAGATAAATGAAAACGGACAGCAGTTTTGGAACAAGGAAGTCATAATGAATCATATGTGGAAAAATAAATGCGAAAATCGCTTTAATAAAATTTTGATGGTCCATATCTCGAAAACTATGAGAGCTAGAGAAAAAATGTTTACACCAGAAGTCAAAACCTGCCCATAATATCCCGATACCGAAATTAAATTTCGACTTACATTGCTAGATTTTAATATCGCGTTTTTCTCGAAAACTAAGCCTCCTAGAGAGAAAAGGGCTTTTATTTGGAATATCGCCCGTATCTTGAAAACTAAGTGAGATAAATAACAACGGACAGCAGTTTTGGAACAAGGAAGTGATAATGAATTATATATGGAAAAATAAATGCGAAAATCGCTTTAATAAAATTTTGAAAACTAAGAGAGCTAGAGGAAAAATGTTTACACCAGAAGTCAAAACCCGCCCATAATACCCCGATACCGAAACTAAATTTCGACTTACATTGCTACATTTTAAGATCGCGTTTTTCTCGAAAACTAAGCCTCCTAGAGATAAAAGGGCTTTTATTTGGAATATCGCCCGTATCTTGAAAACTAAGTGAGATAAATGAAAACGGACAGCAGTTTTGGAACAAGGAAGTCATAATGAATTATATGTGGAAAAATAAATGCGAAAATCGCTTTAATAAAATTTTGATGCTCCATATCTCGAAAACTAAGAGAGCTAGAGGAAAAATGTTTACACCAGAAGTCAAAACCCGCCCATAATACCCCGATACCGAAACTAAATTTCGACTTACATTGCTAGATTTTAAGATCGCGTTTTTCTCGAAAACTAAGCCTCCTAGAGAGAAAAGGGCTTTTATTTGGAATATCGCCCGTATCTTGAAAACTAAGTGAGATAAATGAAAACGGACAGCAGTTTTGGAACAAGAAAGTCATAGTGACTTATATGTGGAAAAATAAATGCGAAAATCGCTTTAATAAAATTTTGATGCTCCATATCTCGAAAAATAAGAGAGCTAGATGAAAAATCTTTACACCAGAAGTCAAAACCCGCCCATAATACCCCGATACCGAAACTAAATTTCGACTTACATCGCTGGATTTTAATATCGCGTTTTTCTCGAAAACTAAGCCTCCTAGAGAGAAAAGGGCTTTTATTTGGAATATCGCCCGTATCTTGAAAACTAAGTGAGATAAATGAAAACGGACAGCAGTTTTGGAACAAGGAAGTCATAATGAATTATATGTGGAAAAATAAATGCGAAAATCGCTTTAATAAAATTTTGATGCTCCATATCTCGAAAACTAAGAGAGCTAGATGAAAAATGTTTACACCAGAAGTCAAAACCCGCCCATAATACCCCGATACCGAAACTAAATTTCGACTTATGTACATCGCTGGATTTTAAGATCGCGTTTTTCTCGAAAACTAAGCCTCCTAGAGAGAAAAGGGCTTTTATTTGGTTTATCGCCCGTATCTTGAAAACTAAATCAGATAAATGAAAACGGATAACAGTTTTGGAACAACGAAGTCAGAATTACGTCTAGATAATTTTTGCAAAATGTTAACCCACAACAAAAAAAAACTCCATACATGGGACCGAAAAAGACCGTCGCATTTTCATATAAATGTATGAAAAGTGCAGGACTTTCAGAATTCAAGAGCCAGTTTCGGAATATTTTTGCTCCATACATTGAAAAAAAGTTTACACTTCTAAGTCAGAATTATGTCTAGATTATTCCCGCAAAATTTTAGCCCATAACGACCCCAAACAAAAAAACGCCGTACATGGGACCGAAAAAGACCGTCGCATTTTTATATAAATGTATGAAAAGTGCAGGACTTTCAGAATTCAAGAGCCAGTTTCGGAATATGTTTGCTCCACACATTGAAAAAAAATTTACAGTTCTAGGTCAGAATTACGTCTGGATTATTTCTGCAAAATTTTAGCCCACATCGACCCCGAACAAAAAAACGCCGTACATGGGACCGAAAAAGACCGTGGCATTTTCATATAAATGTATGCAAAGTGCAGGACTTTCTGAATTCAAGAACCAGTTTCGGAATATTTTTGCTCCACACATTGAAAAAAAGTTTACACTTCTAAGTCAGAATTACGTCTAGATTATTTCTGCAAAATTTTAGCCCATAACGACCCCAAACAAAAAACGCCGTACATGGGACCGAAAAAGACCGTCGCATTTTCATACAAATGCATGAAAAGTACAGGACTTTCTGAATTCAAGAGCCAGTTTCGGAATATTTTTGCTCCACACATTGAGAAGAGATATAATACTCTAAGTCAGAATTACGTCTAGATTATTTCTGCAAAATTTTAGACAATAACGACCCCGAACAAAAAAACGCCGTACATGGGACCGAAAAAGACCGTGGCATTTTCATATAAATGTATGCAAAGTGCAGGACTTTCTGAATTCAGGAGGCAGTTTCGGAATATTTTTGCTCCACACATTGGGAAAAGGTTTGCCGCTCTAAGTCAGAATTACGTCTAGATTATTTCTGCATAATTTTAGCCAATAACGACCCCGAACAAAAACGCCGTACATGGGACCGAAAAAGACCGTGGCATTTTCATATAAATGTATGCAAAGTGCAGGACTTTCTGAATTCAAGAACCAGTTTTGGAATATTTTTGCTCCACACATTGAAAAAAAATTTACAGTTCTAAGTCAGAATTACGTCTAAATAATTTCTGCAAAATTTTAGCCTATAACGATCCCGAACAAAAAAACGCCGTACATGGGACCGAAAAAGACCGTGGCATTTTCATATAAATGTATGCAAAGTGCAGGACTTTCTGAATTCAAGAACCAGTTTCGGAATATTTTTGCTCCATACATTGAAAAAAAGTTTACACTTCTAAGTCAAAATTACGTCTGGATTATTTCTGAATAATTTTAGCCCATAAGGACCCCGAACAAAAAAACGCCGTACATGGGACCGAAAAAGACCGTGGCATTTTCATATAAATGCATGAAAAGTACAGGACTTTCTGAATTCAAGAACCAGTTTCGGAATATTTTTGCTCCACACATTGAAAAAAAATTTACAGTTCTAAGTCAGAATTACGTCTGGATTATTTTTGGAAAATTTTAGTCCATAAGGACCCCGAACAAAAAAAACGCCGTACATGGGACCGAAAAAGACCGTGGCATTTTCATATAAATGTATGCAAAGTGCAGGACTTTCTGAATTCAAGAACCAGTTTCGGAATATTTTTGCTCCACACATTGAAAAAAAATTTACACGTCTAAGTCAGAATTACGTCTGAATTATTTCTGCAAAATTTTAGCCCATAACGACCCCGAACAAAAAAATGGGACCGAAAAAGACCGTGGCGTTTTCATATAAATGTATGCAAAGTGCAGGACTTTCTGAATTTAAGAACCAGTTTCGGAATATTTTTGCTCCATACATTGAAAAAAAGTTTACAGTTCTAAGTCAGAATTACGTCTGGATTATTTCTGAAAAATTTTAGCCCACAACGACCCCGAACAAAAAAACGCCGTACATGGGACCGAAAAAGACCGTGGCATTTTCATATAAATGTATGCAAAGTGCAGGACTTTCTGAATTCAAGAACCAGTTTCGGAATATTTTTGCTCCACACATTGAAAAAAAATTTACACGTCTAAGTCAGAATTACGTCTGAATTATTCCCGCAAAATTTTAGCCCATAACGACCCCAAACAAAAAAACGCCGTACATGGGACCGAAAAAGACCGTCGCATTTTTATATAAATGTATGAAAAGTGCAGGACTTTCAGAATTCAAGAGCCAGTTTCGGAATATGTTTGCTCCACACATTGAAAAAAAATTTACAGTTCTAGGTCAGAATTACGTCTGGATTATTTCTGCAAAATTTTAGCCCACAACGACCCCGAACAAAAAAACGCCGTACATGGGACCGAAAAAGACCGTGGCATTTTCATATAAATGTATGCAAAGTGCAGGACTTTCTGAATTCAAGAACCAGTTTCGGAATATTTTTGCTCCATACATTGAAAAAAAGTTTACACTTCTAAGTCAGAATTACGTCTAGATTATTTCTGCAAAATTTTAGCCCATAACGACCCCAAACAAAAAACGCCGTACATGGGACCGAAAAAGACCGTCGCATTTTCATACAAATGCATGAAAAGTACAGGACTTTCTGAATTCAAGAGCCAGTTTCGGAATATTTTTGCTCCACACATTGAGAAAAGATATAATACTCTAAGTCAGAATTACGTCTAGATTATTTCTGCAAAATTTTAGACAATAACGACCCCGAACAAAAAAACGCCGTACATGGGACCGAAAAAGACCGTTGCATTTTCATATAAATGTATGCAAAGTGCAGGACTTTCTGAATTCAGGAGGCAGTTTCGGAATATTTTTGCTCCACACATTGGGAAAAGGTTTGCCGCTCTAAGTCAGAATTACGTCTAGATTATTTCTGCATAATTTTAGCCAATAACGACCCCGCACAAAAACGCCGTACATGGGACCGAAAAAGACCGTGGCATTTTCATATAAATGTATGCAAAGTGCAGGACTTTCTGAATTCAGGAGGCAGTTTCGGAATATTTTTGCTCCACATATTGGGAAAAGGTTTGCCGCTCTAAGTCAGAATTACGTCTAGATTATTTCTGCAAAATTTTAGCCAATAACGACCCCGAACAAAAAAACGCAGTACATGGGACCGAAAAAGACCGTGGCATTTTCATATAAATGTATGCAAAGTGCAGGACTTTCTGAATTCAAGAACCAGTTTTGGAATATTTTTGCTCCAAACATTGAAAAAAAGTTTACACTTCTAAGTCAAAATTACGTCTGGATTATTTCTGAATAATTTTAGCCCATAAGGACCCCGAACAAAAAAACGCCGTACATGGGACCGAAAAAGACCGTGGCATTTTCATATAAATGCATGAAAAGTACAGGACTTTCTGAATTCAAGAACCAGTTTCGGAATATTTTTGCTCCACACATTGAAAAAAATTTACAGTTCTAAGTCAGAATTACGTCTGGATTATTTTTGGAAAATTTTAGTCCATAAGGACCCCGTACATGGGACCGAAAAAGACCGTGGCATTTTCATATAAATGTATGCAAAGTGCAGGACTTTCTGAATTCAAGAACCAGTTTCGGAATATTTTTGCTCCACACATTGAAAAAAAATTTACACGTCTAAGTCAGAATTACGTCTGAATTATTTCTGCAAAATTTTAGCCCATAAATGTATGCAAAGTGCAGGACTTTCTGAATTCAAGAACCAGTTTCGGAATATTTTTGCTCCACACATTGAAAAAAATTTACAGTTCTAAGTCAGAATTACGTGTAGATTATTTTCCCAAAAGTTTAGCCTATAGAGACCCAGGAGGAAAAACGCCGTGCATGGTACCGAAAAAGACCGTATAATACGAAATACGCATTATTTTGTTATACATTATTATAAATATATCCATGAATGAATCGATTTTTACAAATTTATCAATTTTTATAAAATTTATTGTTATTTTTGAAAGTTTATCGGTTTTTTGTAAAATTTTTCAATATATCGATTTTTCAAAAATTTATCGATTTTTTAAAAATTTATCGATTTTTTAAAATTTTATCGATTTTTAAAAATTTTATCGATTTTTCAAAATTTTATCGATTTTTCAAAATTTTGCTGATTTTTCAATAATTTATCGATTTTTCAAAAATTTATCAATTTTTCAAAAATTTATCAATTTTTCAAAAATTTCCCGAGTAAAAAAAATAATATGATGTCATATGTAATGATATCTTATTTAATATAATTGCAGATATATTATGATCCGAAAAATGGTGGATAAAATTATATCGGGTAAGATTTAAATATATTTAATCATATAGGATCTTATCCGGATTTTGACCCGATATATTTATATCTAATTTGATGTAGAAAGACATAATTATATAACGCTTCATATTTCAGGATCAAAACAAAAACTTAAGTATTTAGAAGAAGTTGTACATAATTGTAACCAAGCATTTAAACCTTCTCATATAAACTTGTATTATACCCGTAAATTGTGTAAACATGAGTTTAATGTCAAATTCCATACATAAAAATATGGCTTGTATTTATACAAGGTTTACAAGGAATTTAGGAGTTATAATGAGTACGCCTTTTATATTTTGAAATCATACATGAATATATGTAAAAAAACATAAGATTTTTTTTACATTGCGCTATACTTAAACATATATAAAACAACTTAGAAAAAAATTTAACATTGAACTATAGAAAACTTTATATGTTTTCCGATAAAACCATTTTTAATTATATATGACGCTGTATTAAAATTGCCATAGCATATGTAACTAGATGTGGTACATATTAATATATATGGGGACATATATATTTATACTGATCTATATATGACATCATATAAAAAATTTTTGAAAAACTCAAAGCTATACATAATTATATCCACAAAAATATAGTGTCACATTGGACTATATATAAACATATTAATCCATATTAAGTTATATAATTTCCTATATAACTATTTTTACTCGGGTTATCAATTTTTCAAAAATTTATCAATTTTTCAAAAATTTGTAAATTTTTTAAAAATTAGTCAATTTTTTAAAAATTTATCAATTTTTTTAAAAATTTATTGATTTTTATAAATTTTTATAAAACATCGATTTTTCATAAAATTTTTTAAAAAAAATTTAAAATTTTTAAAAATTTTCGATTTTTTTTATATAAAATTTACATAATTTTAGCAATTTTTATATTTTGTAGTATATTATGCTAAAAAGTACCAAAAACCTGCCTTTTGTAAATAATATTAAAACCCGGTCTGACCGGGTAGACCGGGCGTCCGGTCGACCGGTCTAGACCGTAAAGACCGGGTAGACCGTAAAGACCGGTCGACCGGTTTTAAAACCCGGTCTACCCGGTCGACCGGTTCTGACCGTAGCCTCTAATTTATACTTTCATTTGCAAAAAAATTAAATAGAAAAAATTAGAAATACAAAAATTATAAGCATATCCAATCAGACAGTCCAAGTTGGCCCACCCTGTATATATAGAACATTTTCATTAATTTTATGAAGATCTAAATTATGAAATTCAATGAATTTTTTTAATGAAGCTATTAAATTTTATGAAAGAATAATTATGAAAAGTTTCATTATATTAATTGAATATTATATACATAATGAAATTCTTTTATTCTTGATTCTACGAAAACATTATATCATTAATATCATGAAGGATAATTCTTTCAGTGTAAAAACATGTTTTTTCGTCATACTTTGACTCTACTGTACCTAATAAATTTAATGTTTGCCAATGACAACTGCGACAAATAGTTTCACAAAATTTGTCACTCACTGTTTTCAAAACTCTGAAATTCAAACCCCTTTATATCGCACTTTAAAGAAAAAGCGATTATACCACTTTCAAAATAAACCCTTTATAAGCCTACGTATATCCATTTGTTATATAATGTCTCATCTATATTTGTTTGCTTCTGTTTTATTTAATTTTTTAGGGTATCCCCGTTACCCAGAATGTTTCTTGGGGCATTATAATTTCAACACGTTCTTTGGTGTTGCAACGAGTAGCTCGTGTACATGCTGGTTTGTATGCATGTTCTGCTGCAAATGATCGTGGAGAAACTACTAGTGCTATGGTGAATCTAAGAATACGTTGTAAGTAAATATATTTTAACAATTTTTTTAATTTATCTAAATATTACATTGCTCTAAAAAAAAAATTGAATAATATTGCATTGGATTTAGGATAACTGGAAGGTGCTGATTTCGAATCTGTAAGTGGTGTGTTCAAATTGACTCTAGATTTTGCACAATCCGCCATTTTACTTTTTTCCATTTCACAACCGATTTTTTCAATAAAAAATTTATAATTTAGTAACTATGTGTATCTCCAGAAAGAAAACCCTGCACACAGTTTAAGCTTAATTCAGTGCCTTATTTTGCAAACTTAAGTGTGTGCCAATATCTCGATAAAATCTTTTATAAATATAGTCGCTCAAAATGAAAATTTCAAAATTGTTTAAAAATTTAAATATAAGACGAAGTCCGATTTTTAATATTAAGCCAATTTGGAAAGAAAAAAAGTAAAAAGTTTGTCATATCGTTAACTTAGTCGGCAAACCTGTCAAGTCCAATTTTTATGCAAATTGAGTTTTTGATGTAGTATGCTAGTGTAACTCAAAACACATCATTTACAAAAAAAAAAAAAAACTGCCGTTATGTAGTTTTTTCTTGTTGTTATGCAGTGGTAAGCAAATCTGTCAAGTCCAAAAAAACAAACAAAACAGCGAAAACCACATGCTAAATCCAGCTGAAAACAACACACATTTTGTTTCAACAAAGTTATTCAATAGAATTAAATGGGACTTTTGTTTATTTAAGACAAAACATTATTAAAGATTAACTAAATAATTATTTAGTTATTTTAACTTTTAAGGTACCCAGTGTACAATTGTAGTCCGAAAAGACTCATAAAAGAGCCCTTAGACCTTCTGAAATCATAGATATATGAGGGTGTTTTTTTTTCACCGATGAAGCCTCTTTTGAGCGCACTTTTATGACTCATAAAAGACTCCAAATTATGAGCATTTCTGGAAAATTTTGAATTTTCTGAGCCATTTATGAGTCATTTGTGACAAATTTTTGAGTAATTTATGAGCATTGAAAAAATTTTGAATACACTCATAAATAAGAGTCTATTATGTTTCATTTATGACTCTAAGATTTGAGCACTCTGAAAATGTTCGTATTTCAGAGTCTTTTATGAGTCATAATTTCTGAGCGCTCAGAAAAATGTTGGCTGGGTAACTATTATTTATAAATTTTTTCAAGAAAAACATTGTTAATTTATAAATTTTATTAGGCGATTGTCATGGATTCTGCTGACATAAATAAAAATAAAATAAAATAAAAAAAAGAAAATCTGCTAAGTCCACAAAGTTGAAAGAAAATCTGGTAAGTCCATATTTAAAATAGAAAATTATAAAGAGCAAATGTGCTAGGTCCAAAAAGAGCCTATAAGTCTGCAAACTTTTATTTTGGAATTCTATGATTTTTTGTGGTTAAACAAGATGAACTAAAGAAGAAAACTGCGTTTACAGATTTAAAAAAAGTTAACCCAAAAAAAAGTTAGACAGTTTTTTGTCTCTCCTGAAAAATTAAAAAAAACCGACTTGACAGGTTTGCCGACTAAGCCATACTGCATAAAGAACTTTTATGCACTTTTAGATCCTTTTGTAATTAAATTTACTGTACTACAAATCTACTGTACTGTTATTTAAACCTTTTTTTCTAAAAACATCAAATTTCATCATTACTGATTTTTTTGTGAAATTAATGTGATTTTTAAAGTTTATATTTAAATCACAATATTTTCGTACACACTCAAAATGAGCTCGTCATGAAATAACTGTAGAAACAGTCCCAATGCATGTTTAAATACAAACTATGAAAATTACAATAATTTAGGAAAAAATCAATAGTGAATGAAATCTGGTGTTTTCAGAAGAAAATAATTCAGCAAGGTTGGCAACCGAAACGAATCACGGTATTGGTATCGATTTTTTGTTTGTTTCGGTATTGGTAAAGGTAACGGTATTTCATTTGTAACGGTATTACCGATACCGAAACATCAATACCGGTACTTACAAGTATTATTGAAGAACTGTGTTTTCACAATAAATTATGTGTTGATGTAAAAAAAACAATGTTGCTAAACCAAATTTAAAAAAATAATAGCAATACGCCTGCTAGCAATACAATTTTGTATTAAAAACACAGATAGAATTCAATTAATTTTAAATTTTGTACAAAACAATTTATATTTATTTGTGAAAACGTAAACAAAAATTATTTCAATACTGGTTCGATACCGGTATTAAGGGAAAAGTTTTTGAATACCTGTATTTTTAATGTGATTTTTAAAGTTTATATTTAAATCACAATATTTTCGTACACACTCAAAATGAGATCGTCATGAAATAACTGTAGAAACAGTCAAAATGCATGTTTTAAATACAAACTATGAAAATTACACTCTAAAAAATGTTTGTAAATTTACTACTATGAAATGGGTAAAATTTTGTTTAATTTTACGAAAATTCGGTAAATATAAACAAAAAATGCGTAAACTTTTTTTGTACACACTTTCATACGCAATAATACACACACAAAGTATTTTTAGACATTATGTGCTTATAAATAAACACATTGTGCCTAGAATTACTATTGTTTTGTTAAATAAAATTTTTACGCACAAAGTTGGTAAATATACCATTCAATAATAGTAATAAATACTCTGACATTTAAAATTGGAAAAAATTGAAAAAAAATTATAAATAATAAAAAGAAAAAGCGAAAACGGATTATTTTTGTGAATTACAACATTTCCACAAACACATTAGAGTCTGGAAATAGCAACATAAGCATGAAATTGTTTTTGGTAATTATTATTAACGCATGTGGTAGTCTAAACCTCATTTCAAAATTGAAAACGCCGTAAGAGACACGGCCTACGCAGGAACTACTGGGTGCAATAACTCCTGCTCAACAAAATGCCTTCTTTGCAAGGGAGGCAGTCAACCAACAACCGTCAACAATAACGGGAGAAAACGCCGTAAGAGAGATACGGCCTAGGTAAAACAACTGGGTGCGATGACTCCTGCTCAACAAAATGGCTTCTTTGAAAGGGAGGCAGTAACCGTCAACAATAACGGGAGAAAACGCCTTAAGAGAGATGTGGCCTACGCAGGAACAACTGAGTACAATGACTCCTGCTCAACAAAATGTTTTCTTTGCAAGTTAGGCAGTACTCAATGAATACTGACTTCGTTGAGCAGGAGTCATTGCACTCAGTTGTTCCTGCGTAGGCCATATCTCTCTTAAGGCGTTTTCTCCCATTATTGTTGACGGTTACTGCCCCCCTTTCAAAGAAGGCATTTTGTTGAGCAGCAGTCATCTCACCCATTCAATAGTTATAACTAGCGCAAGGAATTTCATGCACTTAAAAATGGAAAATATGCGCCTAAAATATGCGGTTAAAAAAGAAAAATATGCATTAAAAATATAAGAAATATGCATTAAAAACTATTATTTTTGCAAAAATAATGCACTCTAAAACTTAAAAATATATTTAAGTTAGTTATTTTGCAAACAGACACAGAACTCGAAGATTTCCCATAGGTCAATAAGGTTTTAAGAATGTTTATTTTGATTGAATCAAAATATGAAAACGTATCAATTTTTTATATTTTTTTACAAAATAAAGAAAGCTCCTAAAAATCAAAAATATGCACAAATATGCATTAAAAAGCACAAAATATGCATTTAAAGTCAAAATATGCAAAAACATGCATTTATGACAAAATATGCAAAAATATGCAACTACAAATCGATGCCATTTTGTTTTAAATTAGATGATTCGGATAAATATTTAGTCCATATTAGTTTTGGACTATTGACAAAAAACATGCATTTGCATGAAATTCCTTGCCCTAGTTATAACAAATTTTTATATGAATTTTATACAAATGCCTTAAGATCCCAAAACGACTAATTTGGACATAAACGATTACACTGTGAGACAAATGGTAGGGGTCAGTGATCGGGAAGGGTTCAAACTACCGGGGAAAGTTATATCGGTAAAAAAGAAGTTATACGTGTCCCGGTGTTTCGTTGGGTCACCCCTAGGAATCGAGATATATCGATTTGACCTTTGGTGGTCTTTTTTTTTAAATAACTCGAGAACCACTGTCCGATTTTGTTCAAACAATTTTAAAAAAATTAAAAATTACAATTCCTTTAATCTGTTCATATAACCTTTTTCTATATACTCCACAGTTTTGCCGGTAAAAATAAATGTATGAAGAAAAAAATATTTTTTGCCTAAAATATTAAAAAAAAGTAATAAACAAAAGGTTATTGATTTTTATGGTAGCGGTAACAAACATTTATTTTTACCGGCAAAACTGTTGAGTATATAGAAAAACGTTATATGAACAGATTAAAGGAATTGTAATTTTTAATTTTTTTTAAAATTGTTTGAGCAAAATCGGACTAGTGGTTCTCGAGTTATGTCAAAAAAAAAGATATATCTCGATTCCTAGGGGTGACCCAGCGAAACGCCGGGACACGTATAACTTGTTTTTGACCGATATAACATTTCCCATTGGTTTCATCCCATCCCGATTTTGACTGTCGCATAGTGTTATGAGAGAATGATTCGGATATTATTATAAATAAAATACGTACTAAAAATTAATTTGTTATTTTATTTTAAAAAATTTTGTGTGGTGCTTAAAGTTAGCACACCTGTTATAAATGTACACTCAAAAAAATAAGTTAGTATAAAAATTAGTAAAACGTCTTGTATATCAAGTTTACTAGTTTTCAGCAATTTTTTTTGCTGAAATTCCGTTTTCAGCAAAAATTTTAGTTATATTGTTTTAGCACTAAACTAATTTTGAACTAAAGTTTTACTAATTTATTTTGCTACAAAAATTGTGCTGATAACCGCATTCATAGCGTGGACGACAAACAGATAGACAAGATGTAGATGTCCCAGCTTGTCTGGAAACGGAAATGACAAAAAAAGAAAAACAACTCTACACATATTCTATATTTAAATTTTCAGCAAATAAATTTGTAACGTGCCGTTACAAATAACCTACTTATTCATATACCTAATGGAAATGCTGATACCCCTAACCAACAATATATTTTCACTGGGCTGGGCAAATATTCTAATAATTCTTATTAGGTTAATAGAACGTATTGCTTATAAGGGAAAAGTTGTATAGCCTAGGGGAGAGCTTGAATCCAGTTGGAGTTTTATTATACTTCGTCCCGTGGGCGAAGTATACACGAATAAGCCAGCCCGATTAAAGTTCCCGAATTAACCCGATTCAGCTGCTTACTATTCTCGTCAGTTATTTAGAAATATTTTACTAATCGTATTTACATCTCCTCGTGTTCCCGAGGTAACCCGAACCCAGTTGGAGGTTTACTATACTTCGTCCTTCGGCGAAGTATACACGAATAAGCCAACAAGGTCGGAGTTACCGAAATAACCCGACTCACCTGCTTACTATTCTCGTGAGTTACTTAGAACTATTTACTAATCGTATTTACAATATTCCCTCGTTTCCCCGAATTAACCCGACTCACCTGCTTATTATTCTCGTGAGTTACTTAGAACTATTTACTAATCGTATTTACAATATTCCCTCGTTTCCCCGAATTAACCCGACTCACCTGCTTACTATTCTCGTGAGTTACTTAGAACTATTTACTAATCGTATCTACAATATTCCCTCGTTTCCCCGAATTAACCCGACTCACCTGCTTACTATTCTCGTGAGTTACTTAGAAATATTTACTAATCGTAGTTACCATATTCCCTCGTTTCCCCGAGATAACCCGACTCACCTGCTTACTATTCTCGTGAGTTACTTAGAAATATTTACTAATCGTAGTTACCATATTCCCTCGTTTCTCCGAATTAACCCGACTCACCTGCTTACTATTCTCGTGAGTTACTTAGAACTATTTACTAATCGTATTTACAATATTCCCTCGTTTCCCCGAATTAACCCGACTCACCTGCTTACTATTCTCGTGAGTTACTTAGAAATATTTACTAATCGTAGTTACCATATTCCCTCGTTTCCCCGAGATAACCCGACTCACCTGCTTACTATTCTCGTGAGTTACTTAGAACTATTTACTAATCGTATCTACAATATTCCCTCGTTTCCCCGAATTAACCCGACTCACCTGCTTACTATTCTCGTGAGTTACTTAGAAATATTTACTAATCGTAGTTACCATATTCCCTCGTTTCTCCGAATTAACCCGACTCACCTGCTTACTATTCTCGTGAGTTACTTAGAACTATTTACTAATCGTATCTACAATATTCCCTCGTTTCCCCGAATTAACCCGACTCACCTGCTTACTATTCTCGTGAGTTACTTAGAACTATTTACTAATCGTATCTACAATATTCCCTCGTTTCCCCGAATTAACCCGACTCACCTGCTTACTATTCTCGTGAGTTACTTAGAAATATTTACTAATCGTAGTTACCATATTCCCTCGTTTCCCCGAGATAACCCGACTCACCTGCTTACTATTCTCGTGAGTGACTTAGAAATATTTACTAATCGTATTTATCATATTCCCTCGTTTCCCCGAATTAACCCGACTCACCTGCTTACTATTCTCGTGAGTTACTTAGAAATATTTACTAATCGTATTTACAACATATCCTCGTTTTCCTGGAATAACCCGACTCACCTGCTTACTATTTTCGTGAGATACTTAGTTCAATACCTAATCATATCTAACCAGTGACAGAGCTATCGACGTTGGGAGGAACTGCAACCACTGCCAGAGTTGCCGAAGATCATCCTGAGCACCGAATCATCGAAGACGTTTAAACAATAACAGTCATTAGATTAAATAAGTAATTTAAGTAGTTTAAGATCTTGGTAAATAAAACTGTGTGCGATACAGGATCGTACAATTGAATTGAACAAAAGAAACGATTGCTGTTTTATTTCAAAGGAGGCAGACCTTTAACGAACCTGGACAAACTGAGTTTTACCCCGGCCTCAGACAAAACTGCATCACAAATGGCGCCCGAGCAGGGACCCGAATCCAACGACGCACCTAGTGGAAAACCTAACCAAACCACCAACGAACTTGGAGCGAGTACAGCACACAGCAATTACCAAGATCTTGATAGCTTTCGAACGGCGAGTAGCCTCAGTAACTTCGAAATCATGGAAGTAATCCGCCGATGGGATCTGACCTATGATGGTGGTAGCACTTACACGAAGTTCATTGAACGGGTCGAAGAAGTAGCCGAATGCTACGCATTTCCGAAGAACCGGCTTCTCTTCTCGCTCCTAGAAATACTAAAGGGGCGAGCACTTCAGTGGTATCGTATCAAGCGGCATGAAATCCATTCGTGGGAGGAGTTCAAAAGACAAGCCGATCGATTCTTTTTACCAAAACGATACTTAGCCCATCTTGAAGAGACAATATACCGCCGGAAGCAATTGCCGAAGGAAAAGGCGAAAGATTTTATATTAGATATACAAACCCTCATACATCATCACCCTGAACTACGGAAATTGGATCATACGGAGCGAATCTATTATGGTCTCAGAAGCGAATACAAACTGTATATACGTCGGAATCACTTCACTTCGTTAGATGAGCTCATGGAGCTAACAGATGACTATGAGGCGATAATACATGAAGAGAAAGGCCATACCAACCATTTTTTGGGGATTATGTCAGCGCTGGACATTTACGGTCGATCTACACATTGCTGGCGCTGTAAGGCGAGAGGACACACCAGAAGGCAATGCCGTAATCCACTGCGTATTTTCTGTTCCCGCTGTGGTACTGACGGCGTGATGTCCAGAGATTGTCGTTGCACATTACAAATAACCCAAGGTAGACAACCTGTTCCCCGATACTTCCTTCCAATTCACAGCAACGTCATTGAAGATCGCGCACTAATCGATACGAGCTCCACACTCCCCCTTATTAGAGCCCAAAATAACCAGAAATCGGCAAGAAATATATCCGGTGTTGAATTTCATAAATCGGAGAAGGTTCCAAGGACATCGATGGCAGCGACAAAACTGGCCGTTCAAGCGAAGCCGAAATTCCCGAGCCTTCCTTCCCGACTTCTTGTGACCCCATCGATAAAACATCACGACCGCTTGAACTCGGCAAAACAATCGTATGTTACAAATATGCGAAGACCAACGCCCACACTATGCTCTAAACCAAATCCACCTACATGGATATATTCCTGTTCGGCATTGCACCCACATATCGAACCGAAGCTTTGGAGTTCGGCAAAAGGTACCTTCGGGTACTACAGATCGAAAGGTCAAAATTCGCATAGTGCCATTGATTGATAGGGGGAATTTTAGTAAAAGAAAAGGAGTGAAAAAGGAAAAAAAAAGTAGAACCACTTGTTTTTTCCTTCAAAGTAGGGGGGGAATGTAACGTGCCGTTACAAATAACCTACTTATTCATATACCTAATGGAAATGCTGATACCCCTAACCAACAATATATTTTCACTGGGCTGGGCAAATATTCTAATAATTCTTATTAGGTTAATAGAACGTATTGCTTATAAGGGAAAAGTTGTATAGCCTAGGGGAGAGCTTGAATCCAGTTGGAGTTTTATTATACTTCGTCCCGTGGGCGAAGTATACACGAATAAGCCAGCCCGATTAAAGTTACCGAATTAACCCGACTCACCTGCTCACTATTCTCGTGAGTTATTTAGAAATATTTTACTAATCGTATTTACATCTCCTCGTGTTCCCGAGGTAACCCGAACCCAGTTGGAGTTTTACTATACTTCGTCCTTCGGCGAAGTATACACGAATAAGCCAACAAGGTCGGAGTTACCGAAATAACCCGACTCACCTGCTTACTATTCTCGTGAGTTACTTAGAACTATTTACTAATCGTATTTACAATATTCCCTCGTTTCCCCGAATTAACCCGACTCACCTGCTTATTATTCTCGTGAGTTACTTAGAACTATTTACTAATCGTATTTACAATATTCCCTCGTTTCCCCGAATTAACCCGACTCACCTGCTTACTATTCTCGTGAGTTACTTAGAACTATTTACTAATCGTATCTACAATATTCCCTCGTTTCCCCAAATTAACCCGACTCACTTGCTTACTATTCTCGTGAGTTACTTAGAAATATTTACTAATCGTAGTTACCATATTCCCTCGTTTCTCCGAATTAACCCGACTCACCTGCTTACTATTCTCGTGAGTTACTTAGAACTATTTACTAATCGTATTTACAATATTCCCTCGTTTCCCCGAATTAACCCGACTCACCTGCTTACTATTCTCGTGAGTTACTTAGAACTATTTACTAATCGTATCTACAATATTCCCTCGTTTCCCCGAATTAACCCGACTCACCTGCTTACTATTCTCGTGAGTTACTTAGAAATATTTACTAATCGTAGTTACCATATTCCCTCGTTTCCCCGAGATAACCCGACTCACCTGCTTACTATTCTCGTGAGTGACTTAGAAATATTTACTAATCGTATTTATCATATTCCCTCGTTTCCCCGAATTAACCCGACTCACCTGCTTACTATTCTCGTGAGTTACTTAGAAATATTTACTAATCGTATTTACAACATATCCTCGTTTTCCTGGAATAACCCGACTCACCTGCTTACTATTTTCGTGAGATACTTAGTTCAATACCTAATCATATCTAACCAGTGACAGAGCTATCGACGTTGGGAGGAACTGCAACCACTGCCAGAGTTGCCGAAGATCATCCTGAGCACCGAATCATCGAAGACGTTTAAACAATAACAGTCATTAGATTAAATAAGTAATTTAAGTAGTTTAAGATCTTGGTAAATAAAACTGTGTGCGATACAGGATCGTACAATTGAATTGAACAAAAGAAACGATTGCTGTTTTATTTCAAAGGAGGCAGACCTTTAACGAACCTGGACAAACTGAGTTTTACCCCGGCCTCAGACAAAACTGCATCACAAATTAACTAAAGTAAAATTTCGCTACAAGTTTTTTGAGTTTTTTTCAGTCTACTAATATTCAGCAAAAAGTTTTAGTGATTTCAGCAAGTTTTTTTTCATTTGCAGTCGACTAAGTGTTAGCAAAACTTTTGCTGATGATTACTATTTTTTTTGGTAAAAATCAGCTCGCTGGTTTTCAGCAAACCTTTTGCTGAAATTACCAACTTTTTTGCAAGCACGCTCCTGACTAAAAATTTTCTGACACAGCAACATTTTTTGTTGACTTTACTGACTTTTTTTTTTGAGTGTACGCATAATATTTTATTTTTACTCACTTTCTGTGGATTTTTGAGCATTTTTTGTGGATTTTTACGCATTTTATGCGTACATTTACACGTGAAACGTGCTTTTTTACACACAAATTTAGTAAATTAACACACTAATTTCAAAATTTCATTTAATTTTTACGCACTTTCAATGTAAAATTACAAATTATTAGTGCACCAACTTAAACACAATGTGCGTATTTTTTTTTCAATTACGCACATAGAGTAAATTTACCCAATTTATAGTAGGAGTTCAGTTTCCTACTATAAGTTGGGTAAATTTCAACAGAATTTAATTAGAGTGTACAATAATTTAGTAAAAAAATCAATAGTGAATGAAATCTGGTGTTTTCAGAAGAAAATAATTCAGCAAGGTTGGCAACCACCATTTCCAATTGTATTAATTGTTTTAAGATTTATCAATTGTATTTCAGAAATAATCAATTGAATTTCAGTTTAATCAATTGTGTTTCAGAACTCATCAATTATTTTTCACATTTATGAATTGTATTTCAGAACTAGGCAATTGAAGTTCAGTTTTATCAATTGTGTTTCAGAAATTATTAATTGTATTTCCGAAATTCACAACTGTATTTCAGAAATTAACAAACTGAATTTCAGAAATTATCAATCGTATTTCCGAAATTATGAAATGTATTTGAGAAATTTTTCTCTATTAGCTATGAAATTCTGAAATAGATTTCATTATTTCTGGACACAACTAAATAAATAAATAATTAAATTTGCGTAATATTGTAGTTTCTGAAGTGCAAATAATATTTTGTAATATACAATTAAAATTTTCTAAAATACATTTAATAATTTCTGGAATACCTTTTTTCGATGCTTATAAGTTAGCTCGAAATGCTTTTATCATTCATTTAATTTGTAGCTATCACACATCTATAACAAGTCTCGTTAGATTAGAGTGTAGAGGTCTTGGCTGACAATCTGGTGGACTGGGTTAAATTTCATGTTTTTAAAAGCAAATATTAAAAAAGTTTTCTCAATTTTTTGAAAAATGTTTTTTGAAATCTATTTTTTTGCCAAGATAGTTAATGCAACGTTCTGCCAACGCATAACCGACCATCGCCAACGGTTTGCCAGCATTGTCTGGGATGTTAAACTTAAACCTATTGTATATTAACATTAATTAACACTATATTTTTATTTTTAGGAAATACATTTTTATTTTATTATAAGTTAACATTAAATTAAATTTTAGATAATGGCACCAATTTGTAGTTGTAATTATTATATATTAAATCGTATATTCATAAACATTCTATACAGTTAGACGAGGTTTATGGAACTATTTAACTTTATAAAGTGTTTATAAATTATAACTTAAATGTACATATATATATATTAAATGTACGTGAACAAATTGTTGATATGGACCCACAAATTGTATCTCAACTGATATTGGAATTATTGTACCATTACCATACATCAATATATATTGAATGATATACATATATTACAATATATGACACTGTATTATAAATATTGTTAATGAAGTAACATATCTGATAATATTTTTTATAGCGCCATACAGTTTTACATTATTCAAATTAAACCATATATGGAATTGTATTCAAAATGTTGATGTGGTACCAAATTTGACCATATATTGTTTAAATTGTGCCATATATGACAATATATTGTTTAAATGATACCATATATGTCTATATATTAATATTGTTTAAATGACACCATATATCAATATATGGGACTATATATGGTAGCATATATTATCATATCTGCATCTGTATTAAAAATGTCGTTCATCAGGTACCATATATGAGCATATATTGTTGAAATGGCACCATATATGACAATATATGGTTTAAATGGCACCATATATGGTAATATATTGCTTAAATAACACCATATATAAATATATATGGCACTATATATGGTAGCATATATTATCATATGTTTTTTTTTTTTTTTTTTTTTTTACTATAGACCAACACTCAGGGGATGCCCCCTACTAATGCAATGCATTGTGTTGATATCAGGAAAATAGGTTATGGGAAGGAGGAAAGAGGGAGTAGTGTTTGTGAACGTTTGACTTGAATTTCTCTAAATTGTAAGTATCAGGAAAGACATCTGCGGGGAGTTTGTTCCACATACGGGCGGTTCGACTAATGAACGAATTCTCTCTATAATGCGTTGTGCGACTAATTGGACAATCAACCACAAACGGATGAGATCTACTGTACAAGCGCGTGTTACGGCCAAAAACACGGGGCATCGGGATAAGTGCACTTATCTCAGCAGAACACCTCCCATGGTAGTAACGATAGAACAGTTTTACACAAGCCACATTCCGACGATGCTCCAACGAGTCAATAGAGCTGGATACCCTACTGTCATTAATGAGCGCCGACGCCCTCCTTTGTACACGGTCCAAAAGCTCCAAAATAGACTTTGAAGCCCCTGCCCATATATGGGAGTTGTATTCCATCTTCGGCCGGATATAGGTGGTATAAATAGAAAGGAGATCAGAAGGAGTGAAGTAGTTCTTACACCGGTTAAGAAAGCCAAGACACTTGAATGCCTCTTTCGACACTTGAATGACGTGATCTTTCCAACGGACATCACACTGGATTCTCATGCCCAGAACATCAAGAGCTTCTGATTCCTTAATATTTATACCACCCATGTATACAGATGACAATGATGGCTCCGCGGTTTTATGAGTCAGCAAACAACATTGGGTTTTACGTGGATTGAAATCGACCCTATTCACGCGACCCCACTCAGAGATTGTAATAAGGTCTTGATTGAGTGTGTCATTCATAATCTGCCTCCTGCCCCCAATCTCTGCAAGGCTTGGCCTATGATCGAAGGAATATGAATGGCAAATGTTGCTGTCATCTGTAAAAGAGTAGATAGGATTGGAAGTCTGACAGAGGAAGTCATTTAGAAAGATAAGAAATAGAGAAGGAGAAAGAACAGAGCCTTGCGGTACCCCTGCATTCAACTGAAACTCATTAGATGAGACCCCATCTATAACAACTCTTATAGTGCGATCCCTGAGAAAACTCGATATAAATCGAGAGAAGTCATCACCAACACCAAAAGCCATGAGCTTTGACACGAGTGCTTTATGCCACACACGATCAAACGCCTTGGAAATATCCAGCGCAACCACCTTGCTTTCACCAAATCTGTGAATTGACCGACTCCAACGTTCCGAAAGAAACGCCATCAGGTCTCCCGTAGAACGACCTCTACGAAAGCCATACTGTCGATCATTAAGAAGCAAATTGGATTCCAGATAATTAACAAGATGGTAGTTTACCAGCTCTCCATGACCTTCGAGAGCGCAGAGCAGATTGCGATTGGGCGGTAATTTTCAGGGTTGGTAGCCGCACCCTTTTTGGGGATTGGCTGAACATTGGCAACCTTCCAGCACGATGGAAAGATACCCATGCGATACGACGTGCTAAAGAGGGTTGCCAATGGACGCGATAGCGTTGAAGAGCACTGTTTCAGTACCAGTGCTGGTATACCATCCGGGCCCGCTGTCTTATCTACGTCAAGATCCGCAAGAACCCTTTTAACGGCTCGTGGACGAAAAAATATATTGGGCATAGTATGTGATACTCTTTCGAGCACGGGCAGTGGTTTGTCCATATATGAGTGCCATTTCCATATATGAAATAACAGATGCTTCCATATATGTCTGTATATGAAATTTTTTCCATATATGGAATCACATATACTTCCATATATGTTCACATAAAATCCATATATGTTCATAAAAAATCCATATTTGTTCATATGTGTCCATACATAAACCATATATGAACATGTTTGAGCGTATAAGAACATTTTTCACCGGGGTGCCATTTAAACCATATATTATCATATATGGTGCCATTTCAACAATATATGCTCATATATGGGACCTCATGAACAACATTTTTAATACAGTTTCAGATATAATAATATATGCTACTATATATGGTGCAATATATATTGATATATGGTATCATTTAAACAATATATTACCATATGTGGTGACATTTAAACCATACATTATGATATATGGTGCCATTTCAACAACATTTTTAATACAGTTCCAGATATGATAATATATGCTACCATATATAGTACCATATACTTTGATATATCGTATCATTTAAACAACCCGAATAAAAATAGTTACATATAGTCATATATGTATAAATATACAGTTTCATCCGAAGAATGGCCCGATATATTTTTATCAATTGTTTATAAATTTTTATCTAATTGTATCAGTTTATATCAGACCTGATTAAATTATGTGTTAATCAAATGGAATTGTATCCGATTTTTGACTTGATGCAATTTTATCGGTTTATATGTAATGGTGTCAGGTTTGATCGTAATTGGTTCAATTTTATATAAATAAAATATAATTGTATCCGACATTTACTTTATACAATTGTATTAAAGTTTTAAACTGATATCAGGTCAAAATTGGGATATAACTATATAATTTTGTATACAAATATATCTATTTGGACCTAAACTGATACCATGTGATATAAACCAATAAAATTGTATCAGGTCAAAAATCAGATACAATTTCATCTGATTAACACATAATTTAATCAGGTCAGATCTAAACTGATACAATAAGTTAAAAACTGATAAACAACTGAAACAATTTTATCCGGCCATTTTTCGGATCAAATGGTACATGGATGACTCTAAGTTATATATTACCATATAAAGCTCCATATTATTTTTTTAATAGGGTACATACCATATATGGTGCCATTTAAACAGTATATTGTCATATATGGTGCCATTTAAACAATATATGGTCATAAATGGTAACTCAACTACAATATTAACTGTATTTCAGAAGCTATTAATTGCATTTCACAAATTTTAAATTTATTTCAGAAATTATGGAATGTATTTCAGAAATTATTAATTGTATTTCAGAAATAATCAAATCTATTTCAAAACTTGTTGATTGTTTATCATAGTTAATAGAGAAAAATTTCTAAATTACATTTCATAATTTCTGAAATACAATTGATAATTTCTGAAATACAGTTTGATAATTTCGGAAATACAATTAATAATTTCTGAAACAGAATTGATAAAACTGAACTTCAATTGACTAGTTCTGAAATACAATTCATAAATCTGAAAAATAATTGATAAGTTCTGAAATACAATTGATAAAACTGAAATTCAATTGATTATTGAAATACAATTAATAAATCTTAAAAACAATTAATACAATTGAAATGGTATAGAGCGTTAAAAAGATGTAAATAAAATTATTTTGTTCAAAGATTTCAATTTAATAAAAAAAATTAATATATAATTTTATAAAAAAATTTATAGAAAAAAAAATTTTAATTTTATAAAAAGAAATTCATTTTGTAAAAAAAATGCATATCGAACTCGAGACCTTCTGAGTTTAAACCTAATTTTAACAAAATATTGTAATTTTTATAAAATCAGTGCTCTGCCAGTGTATTATTTTTTGAACAGTTTGCAATATATGTCTGGGATCTTATTTAATCCCAAATAAATGGAGATCTTACGTAGTACCAAATATAATGCGGCATCTAATTTTATCTGTCATTTTTATGGATAGTTTTAGATGTCAATCCCCAAATATATTGCTGTTTCTAATTATATCTGCCATTTTAATACCTAAATAAATTGCTGGATCTAATTCGATCTGCAATTTATGGGAAAAATTAAGATTTTACCAAATCACTAAATATATCACTGGATTCAATTCGATCTGCAACTTATTGAAAAAGTTAAGATCTTACGCAATCCCGGAATATATTACTGGATCTAATTTCATCTGTTATTTTTTTCATAAATTTAGATCTTACGTAATCCCCAAATATAATCCTCGATCTTATTCGATCTGCCGTTTTCCAGATAAAGTTAGATACAACTTAATCCTAAAATATATATGTGACCTTCTCCGAGAAAACGGACCTAGTTTGTGAAAATTAAGTTTTGAGAAGAACGCATTTAAAGTTTCATAACGCATTATCACTTTAAACACACCTTCAGTTGGGAGATGCGATTTGGTATGGTTAGGTGCCTCAACTCATTTCATCTTATTCTACACCCTTTTAGGTACCAGAATCCACTCTGAAGTCCAAACCCGTTTTTTGACACACTAGGTCCCTTTTCTCGGGGAAGGTCACATATAACTAGATCTACTTTTTCGTATAAATTTAGATCCAAGTTTATCCCCAAATATATTGCTGGATCTAATTTGATCTGCCAATGTTCGGATCAATTTATATCCAAGTTTATCCGCAAATATATTGCTGGATCTAATTCGATGTGCCATTTTTCGGATCAAATTAGATCTAAGTTTATCCCCAAATATATTGCTAGATCTAATTCGATCTGCCACTTTTTCGGATCAAATTAGATCTAAGTTTATCCACAAATATATTGCTGGATCTAATTCGATCTGCCAAAATTGAGATCAAATTAGATATAAGTTTATCCACAAATATATAGCTGGATCTAATTGGATCCGCCATTTTTCGGATCAAATTAGATCTAAAAATATCCCCAAATATATAGCTGGATCCGCCAATTTTCGGATCAAAATAGATCTAGGTTTATCCCCAAAGATATCATTGGACCTCCCAATTTTATTTTATTTATTTTATTTTATTTATTTTATTTAGCATACCAGTGCAACAAGAACTAGTCTTTTTAACAGCACATGGTTAAATAATGTTACATTAAATTGTGTTTGTATAAAAAAAACCTCTATAAGAATAGTAATATAGTTGTAAAAAAGAAAATTTAAAAAAAAAAAAAATTGATATTAGTTACATGAACATTGTTACAATAATAAAATATGGGTACAAAGATTCGAGAAAAAAAATATAATAAATAAAAATAATAAAAGTTTAATTAAAAAATAATTTTTACAAAAATAAAAAAAGCTTACAATTAAAATAATTTAAAATGTGTGTTACCTAAAATGTTTAAAAATATCACGTTTAAAATGCTTTGCATTGCTTGTGATTTGAATATTGTGAGGTAAGTGGTTCCAAAGACGGATACTGTTAATAAAAAAGTGTCTTTTTGACATTTGATTACGGTGAAAAATTGTCTTAATCTTTTTCCCTCTGTTTGACCGGAAAAAGTTCAGCCGTTGGTATAGGTAGTCTGGTTCCTTTGTGTATATAATTTTCTGCAAGAAAATAAGAGAACGGCATTTAAGGAGGTTATCAAACGAAATGTTGTATATTTGCTTTGAGTACCGAGAAATCCTGGCAAAGCGTTTAAGCCCAAAGACATATCTGGCAACATTATTAAAAGTAACATTCAGTTTTTTCTTACATAAGGAATCACTGTTAGAAAAAAGTTCACAGCCATACATTAGTGTTGGCAGCACATACGTTTTTGCCAATAACATACGAACTTTTAAAGGAGTATAATGTTGAGACATCCATAAATTTCGTAGCATAGCCATTGTTCTACCGCATACTGTATTAATATGATCTGACCAATCAAGTTTCCTATTAAATACTACACCAAGATTTTTTGCAGTATCAACAAGTTCAATTACAGACTTATTTATATTGATTGATGGCACTGAACTTAATGTAGCGTTCTGTTTGCAGATCATCATTGCCTTCGATTTCCTGGCATTTAAGCAAAGACCATTCCTAGAAGCCCATACATTAATTCTTTCAAGATCATGGTTTAATTTTTCTACGCAGTCAATAACCCTAGACGGCTCGCAGCTAATGTAGAGCTGTACGTCATCCGCATACATTTGGACTCCACAGTGTTCAAGTTGAGAAGGCAGATCATTAGAATATATGGCATACAATAGAGGGCCAAGTATCGAGCCTTGCGGCATCCCTCTGGTCACTGAATAAACAGTGGATTTTCTAGTGCAATGGTGTACCGATTGCGATCTACCATACAGGTATGAAGACATCAGCTTTACAGCGGTCGAAGAAAAGTTACACATGTGTCTTAGTTTAAGGCAAAGAACTGAGTGATCCAATGTATCAAACGCCTTAGAATGATCTAGTAAAACTAGAAATGATATCTTATTATCATCTAATTTGTCCCGTAATTCCTCAGATACATCAGTCAAAGCTGTGAGGCAACTGTGTTTTGGTCTGAAACCGGATTGCCTTTCAGTTAATAAAGAATTCGCGTAAATATATTTGCTTATCTGCGTGTGGATCAGACGTTCAAAAACTTTTGACAGATAAGGCAAAATTGCAATAGGACGATAGTCCTTATCTGATTTGGGTATTGGAATAATTTTAGCATGTTTCCAAGCAGATGGGTAAATAGACGTAGTTATTATTGTATTGAACAGATGTGTAATGTGCGGCAAAACGAAAGGAAGTATAAGTTTTATGAATTTGGGGTGAATTCCGTCATGTCCTATTGAATCAGATTTTATACTTAAGATGGATTCTAAAACATCTTCCTCGGTAACATTTATGAATTCAAAACTGCTTTCATCTGCATTAGAATTGTTAGCAAATAGGGTATTGTAATAGTTGACATCTGCATCTGGCATAGGTATGTTCGTGAAGAGGATACAAATATATTTTATTTATATAAAATTGTATCAACTACGATCTAAACAGATACCAGTAGATATAAACCGTTAAAATTTTATCAGGTCAAAAATTGGATATAATTTAATTGAATAATGTATAATTTTATTAGTTGAGATCTAAACTAATACAATTAGATGAAAACTGATAAACAACTGATACAATTACATCGGGCCATTTTTCGGATAAAACAGTATATTTATATAGATATAACTTAATCGCATTTTATACGACTATATGTAACTGTTTTTACTCGGGAAGGTACCATATATGGTCATTGTTGAAATGGCACCATATATTACAATGTATGGTTTAAATATCACCACATATGGTAATATATTGTTTAAATGATACCACATATCAATATATATTGCACTACATAAAGTAGCATATATTATTATATCTAGAACTGTATTAAAAATGTTGTTCATGAGGTCCCATATATGAGCATATATTGTTGAAATGGCACCATATATGATAATATATGGTTTAAATGGTACCATATGTAGTAATATATTACTTAAATAACATCATATATAAATATATATGGCACTATATACAGTATCATCAATACCCGAGTAAAAAAAATTATATATAATCATATGTGGCATATATTACAATATATAATTAGACATGTGGTTATGTATATCCATATATAATTATATATGAGGTTTTTTCCGAAAAATTTTCCTTATATTATGCCATATATAATTTCATCTAATTAGATATCGGCCTTCATAATATTAGATATGGCATATATAATTATATATTACATAACATCCCGAGTAAAAAAAATTGATCTCGCGCAATATCTAATCATATCCAATTTGATATTGTTTAAGATCTGCTGTAATATCTAGCTGATCCAATTAGATCTCAAAATTGGGTGTATCCAATGATATCGTATTAGATCCCATTGTATATATGGGGATAAACTAAGATCAAGTTATATCTCAAAATCTTGTTTTGTATCCGACATTTGCCATATAGTCGTATAAAATGCGATTAAGTTATATCTATATAAATATACTGTTTTATCCGAAAAATGGCCCGATGTAATTGTATCAGTTGTTTATCAGTTTTCATCTAATTGTATTAGTTTAGATCTCAACTAATAAAATTATACATTATTCAATTAAATTATATCCAATTTTTGACCTGATAAAATTTTAACGGTTTATATCTACTGGTATCTGTTTAGATCGTAGTTGATACAATTTTATATAAATAAAATATATTTGTATCCGACATTTGCCTTATATAATTGTATCAAAGTTTTGAAGCAGATATAATTGGATCAGGTCAAAATTCAGATATAACTATACAAGTTTGTATAGTAATGTATCTATTTGGATCTAAACTAATAACATGCGACATAAACCCATGAAATTGTATCAGGTCAAAAATCAGATAAAATTTCATCTGCTTAATATATAATCTAATCAGTTTAGATATAAACTGATACGATAAGATAAAAAGTGATAACCAACTGACACAATTATATCGGGCCATTTTTCGGATGAAATGGTATATGGATCGCATTAAGTTATACATTACCATATAAAGCTCCATATTAATTTTTTTTAATAGGGTTATGAACAAATTTTTAAATATAGTTTCAGATATGATAATATATGCTACCATATATAGTACCATATACTTTGATATATCGTATCATTTAAAAAACCGGATTAAAAATAGTTACATAGTCATATATGTGATTAAGTTATATCTGTATAAATATACAGTTTCATCCGAAGAATGGCCCGATATATTTTTACCAATTGTTTATCAATTTTTATCTAATTGTATCAGTTTAGATCTGACCTGATTACATGTATTAATCAGATGAAATTGTATCCGATTTTTGACCTGATACAATTTTATCGGTTTATATGTAATGGTGTCAGGTTTGATCGTAATTGGTTCAATTTTATATAAATAAAATATAATTTCATCCGACATTTACCTTATACAATTTTATCAAAGTTTTAAACTGATATCAGGTCAAAATTGGGATATAACTATATAATTTTGTATACAAATATATATATTTGGACCTAAACTGATACCATTTGATATAAACCAATAAAATTGTATCAATACAATTGTATTTCATGAAATTGTATAAAAAATCAGATACAATTTCATCTGATTAACACATAATTTAATCAGGTCAGATCTAAACTGGTACAATTAGATAAAAACTGATAAACAACTGATACAATTTTATCGGGCCATATTTCGGATCAAATGGTACATGGATGACTCTAAGTTATATATTACCATATAAAGCTCCATATTATTTTTTTTTTAATAGGGAACATACCATATATGGTGTCAATTAAACAATATATTGTCATATATGGTGCCATTTAAACAATATATTGTTGGTAAGTCAACTACAATATTAACTGTATTTCAGAAATTTTAAATGTATTTCAGAAATTATGGAATGTATTTCAGATATTATGGAATGTATTTCAGAAATTATAAATTGTATTTCAGAAATAATCAAATCTATTTCGGAACTTTTTGATTGTTTATCATAGTTAATAGAGAAAAATTTCTAAATTAAATTTAATAATTTCAGTTGTTAATTTCGGAAATACAATTAATAATTTCTGAAATACAATTGATAAAACTGAAATTCAATTGAATAGTTCTGAAATACAATTTATAAATCTGAACAACAATTGAAAAGTTCTGAAATACAATTGATAAAACTGAAATTCAATTGATTATTTCTGAAATACAATTGATAAATCTTAAAAACTTGATACAATTGGAAATAGTGTAGAGCGTTAAAAAGATGTAAATAAAATTATATTTTTAAAAAAATTCAATTTAATAAAAAAAATATAATTTTATAAAATTATTTATAGACAATAAAATTATAATTCTATAAAAAGAAATTCATTTTATAAAAAAATGCATAGCCGTGAACGGTATCGAACTCGAGACCTTCTGAGTTTAAACCTTATTTTAACAAAATATTGTAATTTTTATAAAATCAGTGCTCTGCCAGTGTATTATTTTTTGAACTGTTGTCAATATCTGTCTGGGGTGTTATTTAATCCCAAATAAATGGAGATCTTACGTAGTACCCAAATATAATGCGGGATCTAATTTTATCTGTAATTTTTCTGGATAGTTTTAGATGTCAATCCCCAAATATATTGCTGTTTCTAATTCGATCCGCCATTTTAATACCGAAATAAATTGCTGGATCTAATTCGATCTGCGATTTATGGGATAAATTAAGATCTTAACAAATCCCCAAATATGTCACTGGATTTAATTCGATAGCAATTTATCTAAAAAGTTGAGATCCTTCGCAATCCCAAAATATATTACTGGATCCAGGCACGTAGCTAGGGGGGGGGGGGTCTTTGGGGCTCGAGCCCCCCCGAAATGATTTGACAAATTTAAAACGTAACAAAATACGTCGAAAATAATAACGTTTTTCAAAAAATTTAATAAAAAATATTTATTTTTAGTTGAAATCAATTAACATGTGGCCAAGTTTCTGAAGTGTTCATAAATAAAATGCGAAAACTATTTTCTAAAAAAATTTTTAAACTGTTTGGTGCCCAAAGAAAATGTTTTTGTTAAAGACGTTTTTGTAAAAATGTGTGCTAGGCATAATCAAAGAGGTTAGAAAATAAAGAGAATGCAATCCTCCAATTTACTGAAAAAACTTTATAAAATGTGCCTGCAAATAGAAAACTGAAATTTTTTTCGCACCTTTTAATTGATAAGTGGCTATTTTTTATTGTTACTACCAATATTTTTCGTCATATTTGTTATAATTCAAATTTAAATTGATGAATTAGATTAGATACGAAGGCACTACGCACCGCGACCAATATAGATCTTTTCTGCTGCAAAAATTGATGAATTAACTTTTGATTTTCCTTAGAAATTACAGGTTTCCTATTACCTATTACACTCAACCAAAAAAATTCCGTAATGGCTACTGAAAATTTTGCAGTTATTATGGGAAATTTAACTGTTTTGAGTCCAGCTGTATTTTTTTTTTTTTGCTAATTTTAGCAACACATGTCTACTGATTTTAAATAAATTTTACAAAAATTGTTGTAAACTGCAATTCAAAATCGATTTGCTAAAATAAGTTTAAAAATTTACGAAATATCAATAATTTTAGTACAATGAAATTGTTATAAATAACACTGCAACCACTAAAAAAAATTAATGGAGATCTGACCAACAGTTCTATATATTTCGGACATGCTGATTACAATGGCGTACTTTATTTTTCGATCTAAGGTACAGATTTCCCGCTAAATGTCTTTAAAATTTGACGGTTTTCAATTTATGTAGTTTTTTATAAACAAAAATTTTCAAATGCAATCAACATAAATTTTTTGTGGTGAAATGTAGGCACCGGACCTGTATTCATATTTAGGCTTACAATTTTATGAATAAAACTTGATACTAAAACCATTGTTCGCGTTTTATTTGGATTATTCAGGAAGTGATTGTAAATTAAATACATATGTATATAAATTCGGATTTGTCTCTATAAGCTTATTGCAGTATATTTAACAAAAATAGATTCTGCAGTTTTAGAAGACCTTGCAAAATAATCATCGTGGTCAGCTTGTTGCTAAAACAAAATCCTCAAAGCGTTTTGCAAATTTAGCTCGGATTTTAATTAGGATGTCCTCTTGAAATTTTAGTCACGTTCACGTAACAAAGACGCACTATCAGTTGCTTATTATTATTAAAATTGTTTGTTATAACCAATTTGGTGTTAAAAATTGTCGAAATCGGTTTAGAAATTGTGAGTAAAAATGTCAGGACACTCGGAAATTTCCATACAAAATTAAACATTTTGTACAAACAAACAATCGGAATAAAAATGACTAGAACTGGGCATTATAGTTCACAGTTCATTTCAATCAATTTTATTTTTGAGCTAGTGTGTTCTTTTAGTTCACTAGTTCATTCGAGAAATTTTTTCGAATGTTCATACGCTTCAAAAAATGTTGCTGAAAAAACAGCTGAACTCAGCGGAACATTTGCTAAACATTAGAAAAGTACAAACAGCAAGAAAAATCTGTTAAATTTACAAAATTTCAGCTATATTTTAGTTAATCGAAAATGAAAATTTACACAGCTAAGATCGGCAAAAATTTTCCTGGATATTAGTCGACTAAAACATCACAAACAATTTTAAGTTTTTAGTTTATTTTTTAATTTCTTAATGCGAATAAAAAACTTCTCTGCAGAAAGCAGTCCACTATTTTCTAGCAAATATTTCTATTTCTTGTAGCAGGAGAGAACGTTATTTGTATTCAACTCAATTAAATTTAAAGATAAATCAACTTTTGAATATATAACGATTTCTTCTAGCATTCATCAACATTTCTTTGCCGATATTAGTAAGTTAAATTTGCAATTCGCTTAAATAAAATTTTGCTGAAATATTACTAAAATTTCGTACACTTAACATTTGCATTTTTGCTGTTCTTATCTCATTATTATTCAGCAAAAATGATTTACTAATTTCAAAAGCTTTCTTTGCAGGGCCCCTTTTAACTAATTTTGAGTATCTTTTTTGTTTGCTACTTTTACAGGATTTTGTCTATAAGTATAAGATTATATTATGACAATGGTTTGTTTGATAATTCCGAATAAAATAAAAAAACCGAAAGGAACAGTTGAAATTTAACTTATTCGTGAACACGAGAGAGTTCCTTACTCTAAAAATGAGCAATATTTTTGGGGTTTCGCTCCACACAGATATTTTAAGAGGCCATAAATTAAAAACCCAGAGCTAACTTTGCAAAATCCTCTGGAATTTTACTTTCATTTAGTATTGGAACCTGAAAATTCCCACGGAATCGATGCTTGGCAAAAAATTGGTAAAACAACATACCTACTCCATTTTGGAAACGGATGGCGAAAAATTTTAAATATTGACAAAAAAACTAAAATTTTTGAAAATGGAAAAAACCTAGAAATTAAATTACACTTGAAATATATAACTTAGTTTAGAACTTATGCGTAATGCGTAAAAAATTAAATTTTCTTTTACTTAATTGTAATATTTAAAAAGTTTCAAAAAGCCTTTTGCTCTCTTGGAGATATTTTTACAAAATTTTGTGCCTCTGACTATTTTATAAAAAAACATTTTTATATTGAAATTTTCATTCTTTCTTTACCAGTATCAGGCAATTAAGAAAAGAAATATGACTTTAATTCCTTTATGTTACCGCGGAAACCATTCTTACCAAAAAGCGTTTCCGTACTCGAAAATTGGACAAATGAGAGCGCTCAAAATGGTGTATTTGTGTTTCTCTTTTTACTATTAACTTCGGAAAATTGTAAAAGGGACAGCTGATGTAATGATAAACAAATAATACCATTGTGAAAAAAAATTTTAAATTTTGATTAAGCAAAGAAATACGCAAAATAAAACTTTTATATACAAAAATTAACTGAACAAAGTTAAAAAACTTTTAAATTCAAAAAATATGTGCATCTGTGCGATTTTTTAGCCTAAAACTATATGCATTTTAATATTTTTCTTTTAACTAGTTTGGGCTAGAAAAGTAATTTTGTGCATTCCCGTACTTTTGGACAATTTTGTCATTTAGAGTGAGGATTTTCTGCTTACTCTCATTTTACCGAACTTTCCACAAAAAAAGTAAAGGAGCAAACTTAACTTAAAATAACGAGTTTTTGGTAAGGGTTATAAATTTTTCAACTGTGTACATAGTTTTCCCTAATATACAAAAAAAACATGGGAAAAATTAACCAAAGAAATGTTAAAAGGTCCCCCCCCCCCCCCCCCGAAATAAATTCCTAGCTACGTGCCTGACTGGATCTAATTTGATCTGTCATTTTTTTGATAAATTTAGATCTTACTTAATCCCCAAATATATTGCTGGATCTAATTCGATGTGCCATTTTTCAGTTCAAATTAGATCTAAGTTTATTCCCAAATATATTTCTGGATCTAATTCGATCTGCCACTTTTTCGGATTAAATTAGATCTAAGTTTATCCACAAATATATTGCTGGATCTAATTCGATCTGCCAAAATTGAGATCAAATTAGATTTAAGTTTATCCACAAATATATAGCTGGATCTAATTCGATCCGCCATTTTTCGGATCATATTAGATCTAAGTTTATCCGCAAATATATAGCTGGATCCGCCATTTTCCAGATCAAATTAAATTTAGGTTTATCCCCAAAGATGTCATTGGACCTCCCAATTTTGAGATATAACTTGATCTTAGTTTATCCCCATATATACAATGGGATCTAATACGATATGATTGGATACACCCAATTTTGAGATCTAATTGGATCTGCTAGATATTACAGCAGATCTTAAACAATATCAAATTGGATATTAAGATATTGCGCGAGATCAATTTTTTTTACTCGGGTGATTACTAAGATTTTTGTTGGCGAATATTAAATACTTGTATATTTGAAAGTTTACACCACATGGGAATTACAAATCAATAAATAATATTATATACAAATTTTTTTGGGTATTTAATTTCAATAAAACTTAATAAATTCATTCTGCATTAGTACAAGTTCCAGCGTGATAAAATTTAAAAAAATTTACAGTTTTTTTTTAGATATTTTACTTAGTTTAGGAACAAGCTTATACTAAATTAAAGTAAAATACATACTACCTCCGTTCCGAAATGAGGTTAATATTTTTATTTTTTGCTGGGATTATGGAGGTTTTAAAAAAAAAATAATTTTTTGGATAGCTTTCCAATTTTTTTTTAAATTAAAATAATTCTTTGATTTTGTGTGACATTACAAACATGTATGGAATCTATAATACTAAACAAAGATGGTAATAATTACAAAAATCAACGTATGGGTAAAGAAAGTCTTCGCCGAGATGGCAGCGAAGAGACAATAGCAACAGCTCGTCAAAATACTGTTCATTAATCTTATTACAATCCCAGTGTAGAAACGGTAATGACATATCATTATTTTTTGGACTACCAGTAATGACACCCACTTTACCTTCTGTATTATTTTAAAACATATAATAATGAGTTACTGATAATTACTTATTTTTATCATTATTTCAAATAGAAAATAATTTTTTAGATTTTTTTTTAAATTTTTTGAAATCTATTTTTAGACTCAATATTTTTAAACACTGGTAAGGATATATGTAACCACATATTTTTTGATTTTTTGTATGTTGGCGAGTAAGCTTACTTATGTGCAGCAGGTCAATTGTGTTTTTATCTGTTAAATATTACATGTCGATATAGCTCAGATGGTAGAGCTGTTGACTGGCAATCTGTAGACCCAGGTTCGATTCCCGCACCAGCAAATTTTATTTAAAAAAAAAATACAATAAAAAATATTTTTTTTTATATAATTTATTTTTTAGAAAATCTATTTTTAGACTCATTATTTTTGTCAGTACTGGTAAGCACATAGGTAACGATATATTTTTTGATTTTTCGTATGCTGGTGTGTAACGACAACTCATTATTTTTCGCGACATCGCCATATAAAGGTAATAAGAAATGTAATAACAAAAGTAACTAGTTACCATTACCAAGTATGTAGTTACATAACCACATATCTGGTAATGATTTTCTACACTGGGATACAATATTATTTTTTTACCACAATAGTGGCACATGAACTGTTATTTTAACTTATTTTCTTGTATTTGAATAAAAACACTTTGCTTACCCAGCAAAAAAATCCATTACAAAAAAGTTATTTTAAAAGCACTCCGAATAGCATCAACTGATTGTGAAGTAGTTACAATTTAGCTTTAACACTGATTTATTTTACACGTGATGTCCCATGTTGTCAGTAGTTCAATTTAAGCATTTTGTTAGTAATTTAATAGTGATTACATGATGTTAATAAAGTATGGTTTTCAGTAGTTCAATTTAAGCATTTTGTTAGTAATTTAAAAGTGATTACATGATGTTAATAAGGTATGGTTTTTAGGTATACATTTTCATCACATCAATACGAGTACATTTTGTTAGCATTTTTAAAGTGATTTAGAAGTACTCTTTATAATATAATACATTTTTAAAATTGATTTAAATGTGCTTTTTATAATGTATGAAATAGCATATTTTAGAGGCAACTTCTTTTGCATCTAAATCAATTTGATTAAGGCAAAATCAGACAAAACCAATATTTTTTTTTAATTTTTGTTCAACAATAAGTTTGTAACATGTTTACTTCAGTCTTTAAATTCAAAAAAGATACGATATTGAATTAAATAAGACTAATACACTAAGGCCGAGTTTTTGGGATGTCAGTTAAACTTGGTTTAGTTAAACCGAAAACGAAATATATCAGTCATTTCAAGTTTGTAACAAAAATTTCCCTGAACAACTTTTTCTGGTTTATAATTTCGGTCTTCATTGAAAGGAAATAAAATAGATCACATTCTAGAAGCAGTACTCCAGTTATAAACTGGGTTAAACTACACTCTAATTAAATTCTGTTGAAATTTACCCAACTTATAGTAGGAAACTGAACTCCTACTATAAATTGGGTAAATTTACTCTATGTGCGTAATTGAAAAAAATACTCACATTGTGTTTAAGTTGGTGCACAAATAATTTGTAATTTTACATTGAAAGTGCATAAAAATTAAATGAAATTTTAAAATTAGTGTGTTAATTTACTAAATTTGTGTGTAAAAAAGCACGTTTCACATGTAAATGTACGTATAAAATGCGTAAAAATCCACAAAAAATGCGCAAAAATCCACAGAAAGTGTGTAAAAATAAAATATAATGCGTACATTTACAACAGGTGTGCTAACTTTAAGTACCACCCAAAAATTTTTTTAAATAAAATAACAAATTAATTTTTAGTACGTATTTTATTAATAATAATATCCGAGTCATTCTCTCATAACCGTTTATGTCCAAATTAGTCGTTTTGGGATCTTAAGGCATTTGTATAAAATTCATATAAAAATTATTTATAACTATTGAATGGGTGCGATGACTCCTGCTCAACAAAATGCCTTCTTTGAAAGGGGGCAGTAACCGTCAACAATAATGGGAGAAAACGCCTTAAGAGAGATATGGCCTACGCAGGAACTACTGAGTGCAATGACTCCTGCAGATCTATGATTGAATTTTAGCTTTAAATTCATTATAGAATCCGAGAACCGCTGGATGACAGTTTTTCCCCAGACATATTTCGAAGGGGAATACCATGTCGTCATTTGAATTTTGCAAGTCAGCCACTTTAATTGATAGAATACTCTTGACATTTTAAAGTTGACGGCAGTCATTTTTAAATTTATTTTTGACTTGAAGAAATAATATATTTTTTATCACCATAGAATTATTTATTTAGTTTGATTTTACGACTTTCAAGGCGTAGTGGCAATTAAAGCATATCGACATTTAAAGCAGGTGACATTTATAAAACTTTTTGTGTATAAGCAACCAGTAAGGGATTGTAGGATACTCAACCTCTGTTAACCAACCTCTTGATTGGTCTATTTTAAACGATAAAATATGTAAACATTGCAACAAATTTTATTAACATATTTCTTTGGTGCACGGTGTAATAGCACGCGAGCGACTTACATAGAGCCTTAATAATACATTTTGATTTTTAAGTTTTATATATTTGCATTTAGTGAATAAAAGAATTCATATTTGGGTCATAGATTCAATGGGATCCAATTCTTTATTTCCTTCCCTTGTTCAATGCGAACTGTAATTGAAGTATTTTTTGAAATATGTACGTACGAATAATTAACAAATATGTAAGTAATAATAAATTAATAAAGTAAGTACGTGAATAAAATATTTTGTTTTTTTAGAGATAAAAAGTGGAATCTCTAATAAATTTGTAATTTACAAACAAATGCATTTACAATATACAGAATAAAACATATACACATTTTTGAAAGTTGTTTTAAATTTCATTATTTAATTTAAGCCTGAAAAACAATATCTGCATACATAATCCATTGACCAACTTATAAATTATCTTGAATTCATCTTAGCCGATTTTCCCGCGCAATTAATCTTAACTTTTCACGAATTTATTTCCTATATTATATATCTTTTGATTGTTTTTGTTTTTCCAAATTGATAAAAGATTTCAAACAAATTTGCTTTATCTTCCAAATGACACAAAGGTGATATTGCCGCAATATTGTCATAAAAAGTTATGACAAAAGATAAAATTTTTGAATTATTTTTTTACAAATATCGCCGAATTATCTTCCCAGTGATAAAAGGAAGACAATTTCAAAGTAAATACTACTTGATTATTTTCATTCAAATGACAAATAGAAGATATCGCCTTAATATCTTCTTGGAAGGTATCTTTTAAATGTTTGCAGGGTCATTATGTGCGCTCTTTGTATGACTCAAAACATCGATTGTAACCAGGGATGGAAAATAATAATTTAGTTATAAAAATCAAGAATGGAACTATACTATGGAATTATACTATTCCAACAGTATATAGCCCTAGATTATGAATTTTAAAAAACCACACGTAAAAACATTGCAAAATAATATCGGAATGCGAAAAAAGGCTTTGGGTTTCAAAAAATTAATTAAAAGATTTACATTCTGCAAACGATGCCAAAATTTTCTTTTTTGCAACTAACCACCAAACTTTGTTTTATGAAATGGGCATTATACTCCGTAGATTATAAATTTAAAAAACCGCACTTAAAAAATTGCAAAATAATAGAGGAACGCGAAAAAAGACTTTGTGGTAGAAAAAAATAGTTAAAAAACTCAATCAGCGATTAACAATCTGCAAATGAATACAATGACGCAAAAATTTTCCTTTTTGCAAATATTTTTTTCGCGATTTATTTTTTTTTTTGCAAACTAAGCACCAAACTTTTGTGTATAAAATTGGTACTATAGACCCTAGATTATAAATTTAAAAAAACCACACTTAAAAAATTGCAAAATATCGCGGAAAGCGAAAAAAAAGGCTTTATGGTACAAAAAATTAATTAAAAAACTTAATCAGCGATTTACATTCTGCAAACAAATATATATATATATATGAAAAAATTTATCGTTTTTACAGATTTTATTTTTCGCGATTTTTTTTGCAACTAGCCACCAAACTTTGTTGTATGAAATGTGTATTATAGTCCCTAGAATATAAACTAAAAAGAAACGTACTTAAAAAATTGCAAAATAAAAGCGGAACGCGAAAAAAGACTTTGTGGTACAAAAAATTAATTAGTAAACGTAATCAGCGATTTAGATTCTGCAAACAAATATATTGATGCAAAAATTTTCCTTTTTGCAAATTTTATTTTTCGCGATTTTTTTTGCAACTAGCCACCAAACTTTGTTGTCTGAAATGTGTATTATAGCCCCTAGATTATAAATTAAAAAAAAACGCACATAAAGAATTGCAAAATAATAGCGGAATTTGAAAAAAGACTTTATGGTACAAAAATTTTCTCTAGGTTATAAATTTAAAAAAAACCGCACTTAAAAATTGCAAAATAACGGCGGAATTCGAAAAAGGCTTTATGGTACAGAAAATGAATTAAAAGAGGTAATCAGCGATCGACATTCTGCAAGAGAATATATTGTTGCAAAAATTTCGCTTTTTGCAAGTGTTTTTTTTCGCAATTTGTGCTAATATTTGCTAATATCTAAATATTTAATTTTTATGTTTTTTAACGAGCCAAAGAGGAAGCTATTTTTTAGTTACTTACATTTTTAACCCTCATCGGTCCCCTGTATGCGCACGCAATTTTGATCTTTAACCTTGAATAAAATAAAAACGGTTCAGCGGAATGACCTTGAATTTTGCAAAGTAGACTTATTTTGCCTGAACAACCAAAAAAAGCCGTTTTTGAATTTGTACCTTTACTGTATTTGCCTGTGCAGTTATAGTTAGTAATCGGTCCCTGTGTATGTGCGCACTTAAGCAGGTACCTGGAATTGCCGCTTATTTTTGTGTGTGGATTTATAGCACGCTCTTATTTTTTCGTTTTATGAAATTCAGTTTGTTCTGGAACACACATAAGTGAAGTTTGTTTGCGCATTTATTTGAATTTTGGTTGTGTTTCGAAGTATTTGATAAAAAAAATGGATAGAGATTTACGTGAAAGAAGGCAGCGAGATGAACTAGAAATGGATTTTGATTTGGAAAGCGAAGCGGGCGAATCTCCGCGCAATAGTGACGATGATTTTGCATTATCAGACGAGGAGAATGATGAAAGTGAAGCTAGCGTGCATTCGGATGAAAACGACATCCTGAAAATAAATATTTTTCAAAAAATAAGAAAATTAAATATTCATCGCAACCATTTGAAATAAATCGAAGAAATTCATTTCGACCTGCAGAAAATTTCACTTCAGGTAAAAATCTACCCTCTTTGTCATGTTCATTATATGATTCATTTATGTTATAATTCAGGTCCAGCAGCATCAGCATTAATCAACTATATTAGCAGCTGCTAATATAGTTGATGTTTCGTCTGCATTTCACATGTTCCTTGGACCGGTTGAGAATATTATTTTGAACGTGACGAATTTATATGGTGTGCGAAAGTACAAAGACGAATGGGATAACATTGATTTGGACACTCCGCACGCATACTTTGGATTGTTGCTGCTTTCTGGTGCGTATCAGTCATACGGTGAATGTGTCACTAAACTGTGGAATGAAGAAACTGGTCGGCCAATATTTAAAGCAACAATGTCTTTGAAAATGTTCAAGCGTATCCATGGTTGCATTCGATTTGATGACCGCGAACAACGTCTGGCCAACACTGCATCTACAAGTACTTCTGTTCGCGACAAATTGGCACCGATTCGAAATGTATACGATAAATGGAATCATAATTTGAAAGCTGTATACACACCAGGAAAAAATATTACCGTAGATCATACTTGGGATTTTTTCATTGGCATTGAAATTTCATTATCATTAGTTGACTAATGATAATGGCAAAAAAATTTCATTACCATTTAATGGTACTGAAATTTTCTGGCCTTAGAATTTGTAATACTAATGCTAATGAAATCGCACTAATGCCTTAAAAACTATGAACAATTGAGTAAAAAAAAGCATTTGTTTACAAAAAAAATGGGGATGAATAGATTGCTTTTTTTTCAACTAGCTACCGAACTTTGTCTATGAAATGGGTGTTATAGTCCCTAGATTATAAATTTTAAAAAACCGCACTTAAAAACTTGCAAAATAATCGCGGAACGCGAAAAAAGTCTTTATGGTAAAAAAATTTAATTAAAAAACTTAATCAGCGATTTTCATTCTGCAAACAAACATACTGATATAAGAATTTTCCTTTTGTAAATTTTTTTCCGCGACTATTTTCGCGATTTCTTTTCTCAATTAATCACCGAACTTTGTTCTATGAATTGGTTATTATAGTCCCTAGATTATAAATTTTAAAAAACCACACTAAAAAAATTGCAAAATAATCGCGGAACGCGAAAAAAGATTTTATGGTACAACAATTAAATTTAAAAACTTAAGCAGCGATTTTCATTCTGCAAACAAACATACTGATGTAAAAATTTTCCTTTTTTGAAATTTTTTTTCCGCGACTTTTTCGCGATTTCTTTTTTTAATTAATCACCGAAATTTGTTCTATGAATTGGGTATTATAGTCCCTAGATTATAAATTTTAAAAAACCACACTTAACAAGTTGCAAAATAATAATAAGTACAAAAGTTGAATTAAAAAACTTAATCAGCGATTTTTATTCTGCAAACAAACATACTGATGTAAGAATTTTCCTTTTTCAAAATTTTTTTTCCGCGACTTTTTTCGCTATTTCTTTTTTCAATTAATCACAGAACTTTGTTCTATGAATTGGGTATTATTGTCCCTAGATTATATATTTAACAAAACCGCACTTAAAAAATTGTAAAATAATCGTGAAACGCGAAAAAAGATTTTGTGCTACAAAAATTTAATTAAAAAACTTAATCAGCGATTATCATTCTCAAAAAAAATATACTGATTTAAGAAATTTCCTTTTTACAAAATTTCTTTTGCGCGACATTTTTTCGGGGTTTTTTTTTAATGAATTGGGCTTATAGACCCTAGGTTATGATTCTAAATAACCACAAGTAATAAATTGCAAAATAATCGCGGAACGCGAAAAAAGGCTTTATGGCACAAAAATGAATAAAAAACTTAATCAGCGATTAACAATCTGCAAACAAAAATGTAACTTTTGTACCATAAAGTCTTTTTTCGCGTTCCGCGATTATTTTGCAATTTTTTAATTGTGGTTTTTTTAAATTTATAATCTAGGGACTATAATACCCAATTCATAGAACAAAGTTCGGTGATTAATTAAAAAAAGAAATCGCGAAAAAAGTCGAGGATAAAAAAATTCAAAAAGGAAAATCCTTACATCAGTATGTTTGTTTGCAGAATGAAAATCGCTGATTAAGTTTTTTAATGCAATTGTTGTACCATAAAGTCTTTTTTCGCGTTCCGCGATTATTTTGCAATTTTTTAAGAGCGGTTTTATAATCTAGGGACTATAACACCCATTTCATGGAACAAAGTTCGGTGGCTAGTTGGAAAAAAAATCGCGATAAAAGTCCCGGAAAAAAAATTTGCAAAAAGGAAAATTCTAACATAGTATATTTGTATTCAGAATGAATATCGCTGATTAAGTTTTTTAATTCAATTTTTGTACCTTAAGAAATCGCGCCATAAAAAAAATTCTAACATAGTATATTTGTATTCAGAATGAATATCGCTGCCCAGTGTAGAAAATCATTACCAGATATGCGGTTATGTACACTCTAATAAATTTTTATTTAAATTTACTACCATAATGGTAGGTAACTTTATGCCTACCTTTTAAACCTTAGAAATACTAAAAGTGTGTAAAATTGAAATTTATAGACACATTGTGTCTAAAATTTATAAACACAAAATGTAGTAAGCATACAATTTCAAGTGTTTAAAATATGCTTAGAAAAATGCCACTTAGCCACAAAGTGCGTAAATTTAAAATGTGTATGTCTGAAATCATATAATTAAACTAGTAATGCAGATTTGCGAATAATATTAATATAATATTTTATAAATGTTCTTATTTTTCGAGGTAAAACTAAAAATGTTTATTTTTTAACGGTTAAATGTTTACAGTAAAGAACTCAATAAAACTCATTTAAATATTAACACTTTTTATTAATAATATTTGGAGCTCTTTCATCCTCATGGTGTTTTATTCATATGTGTAATTGATGTTATATACATATTTCCATAGAAAGAAAAAAAGTAGAATTACAAAAAAGTTTGCATAAAATATAAGATCTCTATGCCTTACCTCTGAATTTGTTACTTTTTTCAATCTTGTTATTAGAAAAGTGTCCAAACAGCAAACAATGTTAGAGTCCAAAAATGTTTTCATCTTTTCTTTCTACATAGTCCTAATTGACGGCAACAAAACTTCGGCCACGTAATACAATCTAACTGCGTTTTGTGGATACCATTTTATTTGCATAATTTATTACGAAATAAATATGTTTTGCAATTTTATTGTGAAAATATTGTTATTTTAATTTTAAAAATTTTTATTTTCTATATTTGACAATTTGTGAAATGTTTCTGGTTTTTTTATTTACACACATTATGTTTCAATATACATTTTGTGCCTACATTTATTAAAATATATGTTTACAGAACTAAAAACATGTTTCTCAATATTCAAAATACTATATTTTGTTTATAATTCTGTACCATAAAATGTGTAATTCAATTATTCAAACATTTCGTGTTTAAAATAAAGCATTTTATGTAATTTCATATGAAAATTTACAAAATTTTAAGCTGTAATTTTAAATGCACTTTTTAGAGTGTAACTACATACTTGGTAATGGTAACTAGTTACTTTTGTTATTACATTTCTTATTACCTTTATATGGCGATGTCGCGAAAAATAATGAGTTGTCGTTACACACCAGCATACGAAAAATCAAAAAATTTATCGTTACCTATGTGCTTACCAGTACTGACAAAAATAATGAGTCTAAAAATAGATTTTATAAAAAATAAATTATATAAAAAAAAATATTTTTTATTGTATTTTTTTTTTAATAAAATTTGCTGGTGCGGGAATCGAACCTGGGTCTACAGATTGCCAGTCAACAGCTCTACCATCTGAGCTATATCGACATGTAATATTTAATAGATAAAAACATAATTGACCTGCTGCACACAAGTAAGCTTACTCGCCAACATACAAAAAATCAAAAAATATGTGGTTACATATATCCTTACCAGTGTTTAAAAAATATTGAGTCTAAAAATAGATTTCAAAAAATTTTCAAAAAAGTCTAAAAAATTATTTTCTATTTGAAATAATGATAAAAATAAGTCATTATCAGTAACTCATTATTATATGTTTTAAAATAATACAGAAGGTAAGTGGGTGTCATTACTGGTAATCTAAAAAATAATGATATGTCATTACCGTTTCTACACTGGGTGATTAAGTTTTTTAATTCAATTTTTGTAACATAAGAATCGCGCTATCGTACCATAAAGAAATCGCGAAAAAAGTCGCGGAAAAAAATTTACAAAAAGGAAAATTCTCCCATCAGTATGTTTGTTTGCAGAATAAAAATCGCCGATATAGTTTTTTAATTCAACTTTTGTACCATAAAGTCTTTTTTCGCGTCCGCGGTTATTTTGCAATTTTTTAAGTGTGGTTTTTTAAAATTTATAATCTAGGGACTATATTACCCAATTCATAGAACAAAGTTCTGTGATTAATTGAAAAAAGAAATCGCGAAAAAAGTCGCGGAAAAAAAATTTACAAAAAGATAAATTCTTACATCAGTATGTTTGCTTACAGAATAAAAATCGCTGATTTAGTTCTTTAATTCCACTTTTGTATTCTAAAGTCTTTTTTCGCGTTCCGCGATTATTTTGCAATTTTTTAAGTGCGGTTTTTTTAAATTTATAATCTAGGGACTATAACACCCATTTCATAGAACAAAGTTCTGTGGCTAGTTGAAAAAAAAATCGCGAAAAATGTCGCGGAAAAAAAATTTGCAAAAAGGAAAATTCTTACACAGTATATTTATTTGCAGAATGAAAATCGCTGATTAAGTTTTTGTACCATAAAGCTTTTTTTCGCGTTCCGCCATTATTTTGCAATTTTTTAAGCGTGGTTTTTGTAAAATTAGAATCCGGTTACTATAATACCCATAACTCGTACCAAAGACTGGTGGTTAGTTTGAAAAAAAAAAGTTTGCAAAAATAATTTTGCAGAAAGTAAAATTCTTGCATCTATATATTCCTTTGCACAATGTAAATCGCTGATTAAGTATTTTAATTAATTTTTTATACCACAAAACCCTTTTCACAATCCGCATTTGCAAGCTCAGAAATGAATTTGAAATCTATAAAATGACGTTTACAAATGCCAATTCTTTCTTATAATTGAGGCATTAGTAATCGTAATGAATTAGTAATGAAATCGATGTATTTCAAAGCATTAGCATTAGTCCAAGTAATAATAATGCCAAACATTTCATTAGCATTAGAGTCAATTTAATGGTAATGAAATCACCAATTAATTTGTCCAAATAATTAATTAGTCTCATGTATGCCGTAGATGAACAGTTAGTTCCGTATCGTGGGCGATGTCCGTTTCGTCAGTATATTCCATCCAAGCCGGCGAAATATGGCATCAAAATTTGGGTGCTATGCGACTCAAAAAGCTGGTATGCATACAACACACAAATTTATGTTGGTCGGAATCGTAATGCCACTCCTGAACGCAATATCGGACGGCGTGTTGTTTTGGATTTAGTGGAAGGACTTTCTGACAGAAATGTAACGTGTGACAACTTTTTCACTTCGTATGAATTGGCAGAAGATTCGCATAAGAACCGCATGACTATTTTGGGAACAATAAGGAAAAATAGGACTGAAATTCCTTCAGTTCTACTCGACATGCGTCAAAAGCCAATTTATCATACAGAAGTTGTATATGAACATAAATTGCAAGCAGTTATGTTGTCATATGTACCTCGCCGGTACCGATTTGTGACATTGCTCAGTACATACCACAATGTTGTCAGCATAAATGAGAATAGTGAACAGAAGAAACCTAACATCATTGAAGACTACAACAAAACCAAGAGTGGAGTTGATACTATGGATCAAATGGTGGCTATGTACACATGCAAACGAAAAGTCAATCGGTGGCCAATGGCAGTATTTTGTAACATGTTGATGTTAGTGCGTTGAATGCATTCGTGACGTTCATTGCATTGTTCCCGAATTGGAAAAATTCTAAAACGAACCATAATATTCGTCGTCGCCTTTTTATCGAGGAGCTTGGATTGAATCTCGTTGAAAAACAGATCACTAAACGTAAAAAACAACCTCAAAGTAATGATGCTTCCAGTGTTATTCAAAGAATTCGGGAGATTCGCCATTTACCAAGTACATCAAAACGAGGCCGATGCTACATCTGCACATATAAAAATAACAAAAATCTTTTTGCTACACGCTGTGAAAAGTGGAGAAATTTCATTTGTGCTGAACATAATTTCAATTTATGCGAAAAATGTACAAATAATTGACAAAAGTTAAAAATTCAATTTTTTTTCTAATACTATATATGTAATATTCTAATTTTAATTTCATTTTAAATCTACCTTTATTAAGTTCAAATGTATTAATATGATAGTAAACAATATAATAAACATAAAAAATCACAAAACATAAATGGTTATTTTTTTTTACAATGGGACCGATTAGATGTGTTTGTCGAGGGACCGATGAGGGTTAAATATGTAAGAGCGATCTAACATTTTTTTGTATAAGAGCCCGATTAAGTGAGCCTTTTCCATCCCTGATTAACCAGTCGGGGTTCGTTCCTGTTCCAAGCCGCCTAAAATTTTTTAAAATAAAAAATATTGAGAGAGTTGCAAGGCCATTGGTTATATTTATTTGTGAACAGAAAATATATGGGTGATACCAAAAAATGTGATAAATTTTTGGCCCAAATTTGTGCGAAACAAAAAGTGTTAATATTTTGGTTTTTTCTTAATGGAATCAGTAAGTTTAGTCATTATAAACCTAGTTGCAAAAAATCTCTTCTACAAGTTGTCGCAATAACTTTTTTTGCACAATTTTAATTTTTTTTGTGGTAACGGAGTTTAAATTTTCACAAGCAAAAGATATAACAAAAAAAAATGCGTATGAATTTTCTTCAATTTATTAGTTTTTCGTATTTGAGGTTTCAACATGCTTTTCATTAATATACAATTTGTGTTTATCAAATTGGCGGTTTTGCGAATAAAAATACAATTCATTCCGCGAAAAAAATTTTTATTTTTTTTTTAATTTTGTATTTTTGCTCCTTTTAAGTCCTTTTCAAAAATATAAATTTTTTTAAAATCCAATCAGCGGTTGCGCAGTTACAAAATAATATATTAAAAACATAACATTTCGCGATCAAAAAATTCTTAAAGTTTGTGAAACAAATTTAATTTGTCAAACTAATGTCAGTAATGGCTCGAAACAGCGATTCTAAACTAATGAAATGCAAAATCTATCGTTTTTCGCTCCAGCAGTTTAGGGTAAAAAACTGATAACTTTTTTTGATTTGACGCAAAATTATTAGTTGAATCGTATTTTGACGCATAAATATTACTTAAATCACTTCTGTTTATGGTTATTTTAAAATATTTTAAACATTTACCTACATTTTATTGAACGCAATCTGATGCAAACAACTTTGGTTACGGAGTTTACAGTTACGGAGTTTACATTTGGCTACGTTTTTCATTTTCTTTTAGAAACGCTTTGTCCGAATTTTCTTTCCGAAACAAAATCGTAAGATGCCTACAAGGTGAATCAAAATATGCCATCGTTTTTTTAACTCGTTAAATAATTTGGTGTAAAAATTAGGAACGGAGTTTACAACAATTTCTCAAATCTAATTAAAGACATCCTTTTTCATCTCGACAATGTTACATGCTGCAGAAAAACTTCAAGTCTGTTATACTAGATGATTGTTTACAGTCCAACGATCATTTAAGTATAAATAACATTATACTTTTCGCAATATAATTAATAGATAACTCCAAAATTCGTGTGTATGCATTTTTATCAAAAATTATGACGAAAAATCGTTACAGAGTTGAAGTCGTATTAGCATAGACATACGGAAAAGTTTGTAAAATGTATTAATTTTTACTAAAAATGTTACTTTTCCTCTTCATAAAAAAAATGTTACTTTCCGCGTCATTGGTTATTAAAATATAAGCTATTAAAGTTAAAAAACCTTATGAGTTACTGGTTACGGAGTTTACATTTGGCCTATAAAATTGGCCACAAATTTTATGTATTAACCAACAATTCGTCAGATTGTTATAAATTTTGTAAAACAGGTGACAATGCGCTGATATATATCAAAATATATAACTCAAATGTAATCCATGCATTAGAAATTAGCTGGTTACATGGTTTTTATCACATTTTTTGATATCACCCATATATGATGAACCAAAACACTGTCACATTATTGAAAATATTGAAAAAATACCGACTTCCACATTTACTTCAATACCAACAACCACCAATTCATCGCAGATTTAGCCATTTGAATAAAATATAATCTAATAAAATCTGGAAAAATTTATTAAATTCTGAATAAAATCTTCATTAAATTTAAAATAAAATGATAAAAATAAAAATTTCGTAAAAAGTTAACAAATGATTCCCCAATAACCCCTCCTTGTGGCTTAGGCCTGGTCGATTTGTGGGGAGGCAAAAAAATCGCCCATAGCTCAGGGAAAATCGTATTCTAGGGATCAAAATAAGAAACTTTGCCGAAGGAACCATACCTCTAAAACGAATTCTACTACCCCCAACTGTTGACTTTTGTCCCGTAGGGTCAAGTTTTGAAAAATCACACTTTGACCCATTTAGAGTGCCCCAATCGAGTCCAAATGTATGACCGACCCCCACTAACTTTGGAGGGCCGATCCACCCATGCCAGTGGCACACCCCCTGGAACTCCCCTGGGGGTTCCCCATACAAACATTTTAAAAAATCACCATTTTTGGCACTTTATTTTATTATTTTTTATTTATTTTTATTATTTTATTTATTTTTTCTCCTTAGAAATTTATTTAGTCAGAACATATGTAAATGAAAAAATTAATTTAACTTAGTAATAGAAAAGAAAAAATAAAAAATTACTGTTTGAAGTCTTTTTTGCTTTCAAGTCTGGGCAATTTCGCACGGCTCTCTAATGTCGTCGCCATAACAGCCTCTACATTTTCCGGTATAACTCGTTTGGAAACGCTAGCTAGCAATTGAACGTGTCGTTCTGTTGCAGGTCGTAAAATAGATTGTGTGGGTTTTTTAAGCCACCACAAGACACAGCTGCATGTCGTAAACTTACTTAAGCTAAATCGGTTACAGGTAGAATTGAGCATAAAATTATCATAAAGGATTTTCCAGAAGTAATAAAAGGCGCACTTGCTTAACAGAATTTGTGGTCAGATTAACGTTTAATTTACATGTAAGTACTTTATGGGCAGTTTTGACAACAAAATCGGTTACAGGTAGAATTGAAATTACCATTTCATTCTTATTACTTAAATGACAATTGATAATTTCTGAAATACAGTTTGATAATTTCGGAAATACAATTAATAATTTCTGAAACAGAATTGATAAAACTGAACTTCAATTGACTAGTTCTGAAATACAATTCATAAATCTGAAAAATAATTGATAAGTTCTGAAATACAATTGATAAAACTGAAATTCAATTGATTATTTCTGAAATACAATTAATAAATCTTAAAAACAATTAATACAATTGAAATGGTGTAAAGCGTTAAAAAGATGTAAATAAAATTATTTTATTTAAAGATTTCAATTTAATAAAAAAATAAATATATAATTTTATAAAAAAATTTATAGAAAAAAAATTTTAATTTTATAAAAAGAAATTCATTTTGTAAAAAAAATGCATATCGAACTCGAGACCTTCTGAGTTTAAACCTTATTTTAACAAAATATTGTAATTTTTATAAAATCAGTGCTCTGCCAGTGTATTCGTTTTTGAACAGTTGGCAATATATGTCTGGGATCTTATTTAATCCCAAATAAATGGAGATCTTACGTAGTACCAAATATAATGCGGCATCTAATTTTATCTGTCATTTTTATGGATAGTTTTAGATGTCAATCCCCAAATATATTGCTGTTTCTAATTCTATCTGCCATTTTAATACCTAAATAAATTGCTGGATCTAATTCGATCTGCAATTTATGGGAAAATTTAAGATTTTACCAAATCACTAAATATATCACTGGATTCAATTCGATCTGCAACTTATTGAAAAAGTTAAGATCTTACGCAATCCCGAAATATATTACTGGATCTAATTTCATCTCTTATTTTTTTCATAAATTTAGATCTTACGTAATCCCCAAATATAATCCTCGATCTTATTCGATCTGCCGTTTTCCAGATAAAGTTAGATACAACTTAATCCTGAAATATATATGTGACCTTCCCCGAGAAAAGGGACCTAGTGTGTGAAAATTAAGTTTTGAGAAGAACGCATTTAAAGTTTCATAACGCATTATCACTTTAAACACACCTTCAGTTGGGAGATGCGATTTGGTATGGTTAGGTGCCTCAACTCCTTTCATCTTATTCTACACCCTTTTAGGTACCAGAATCCACTCTTAAGTCCAAACCCGTTTTTTGACATACTAGGTCCCTTTTCTCGGAGAAGGTCACATATACCTAGATCTACTTTTTCGCATAAATTTAGATCGAAGTTTATCCCCATATATATTGCTGGATCTAATTCGATCTGCCATTTTTCTGATAAATTTAGATCCAAGTTTATCCCCAAATATATTGCTGGATCTAATTCGATCTGCCATTTTTCGGTTAAATTTAGATCCAAGTTTATGCCCATATATATTGCTGGATCTAATTCGATCTGCCATTTTTCTGATAAATTTAGATCCAAGTTTATCCCCAAATATATTGCTGGATCTAATTCGATGTGCCATTTTTCGGATCAAATTAGATCTAATTTTATCCCCAAATATATTGCTAGATCTAATTCGATCTGCCACTTTTTCGGATCAAATTAGATCTAAGTTTATCCACAAATATATTGCTGGATCTAATTTGATCTGCCAAAATTGAGATCAAATTAGATTTAAGTTTATCCACAAATATATAGCTGGATCTAATTCGATCCGCCATTTTTCGGATCAAATAAGATCTAAAAATATCCCCAAATATATAGCTGGATCCACCAATTTTCGGATCAAAATAGATCTAGGTTTATCCCCAAAGATATCATTGGACCTCCCAATTTTGAGATATAACTTGATCTTAGTTTATCCTCATATATAATGGGATCTAATACGATATGATTGGATACACCCAATTTTGAGAGCTAATTGGATCAGCTAGATATTACAGCAGATCTTAAACAATATCAAATTGGATATGATTAGATATTGCGCGAGATCATTTTTTTTACTCGGGTATTGACGAATATGAACCCATATATAACTTAGACATATATCATCCCACATAGGCAATTTTTTCAAAGTGATTTTATATAAAAATATATAAGGTCCATATAAAACCGTATTGTATTATATTTCGTTCCATGTTATCAATGATTTTGAACTAGTTTTAGATTTAGTAATTACTAGGGATTGGCGCGTGACACGAAATGTTCGTGAGTCACGTTATTCACACGTGATCGTGAGTAATAATTACTATACTTAAGTGATTCGTGCGTGAGCGTGAGTAAAAATAACCCGTGCATGATTCGTGTGTGAGTTTATTTTTTGCATCATATGTTTTTAGTAATTTTTACTGTTTTGCGTGAGAATTTTCTGATTGTAAGTTTTTAATATACTCATGTGTGCTGAGTAAGAAACGAAATGCTCTTGCGTGAGTAATTTGTTTTTTTTTTGTTTTTTTTTTTGAGCATGAGTCAAAAATGGCTTACGCGCCGCACCCATAACATAACCAACACTGAAGCTTTAATACGAAATTCTCTATACTATAACGTACACTTGACTGATTTCTTATATCTTGGTTGTATATCCTATTAATTAATCCTATTAACTTTAAAATTTCAGTGTTGTTAACTTTATTTTAAAATTACTTAATTAAAAGAAAATTTTTTTCATGTTTATTGCACTGTCATGATAAATCTGGATAAAAGTAATGGAAGATTTATCGAAATTATAAGATCTCCAACAGGCCTGGGATTAATCATTACATTTTGTAATTAATTACACATGCAATTACACAATTACATGTAATTGTAATTGAAAAAAAACTCATCTACAATTACATATTATTTGTAATTGCAATTCAAAAAAGAACAATTACAATTACAAGTAATTGAAATTTTTTTTTATTTAAAAAAATAATTTTTGTATGTATATTGTTAGATATGGTCCTATATAATATGATAAAAAGTATAAGGTTAATATTTAGATATAATTGTATCAAACTATGTCCACTTTTATAACATTTTATATAATTTTATACAAAAAGATATAATTTGATGTAATTGGATGAGGACAAAATTCGGATACAATTGTAGCGAATTGCATAAAATTGTATCAAATTGTACCAAATTGTATACAATTCGATACAATATGATACAATAAGACGTTCTCATTTTTCGGATATAATTATATCTAATTACATAAAATATTATATATAATTAAATATAACTTCATATGGCTCCATATCATTTTTTTTACTTGGGATATAAAAAATAATGGCGTTTTTTTTTCTTTTTTATTTCAACTCCTTCCACTGGCGCAAGTCGACCAAAAACGCTGATTCGGAGACCCATTTTCTGCAGAGCAAAAACGGCTGCATTTCTGGGAAATCTGACTTTACCATTCGATTCGACAGCAAACATTAATATAAAAAACATTTTTTTGCGTTTTCTGAATACAGCAGATAGTCATTAGAGTGGTACAAAAATCCACTTTTTTCAAAAATTACAAAGAAGTTACTTTTTTATTACACACAATGAAAATATATTCCCTGCTGAGAATATTGGTACAAAAAGTTTTGATATACCTCGACCCGTTAAAAAGTTATTTAGTAATCAAATATGTTTAGTAAAAAAAAATCTTTGTAATAAACATTACAAAACTTACAAATTATTTTGTTATTACTAAAAAATAAATTTATAATGCGGCAGCGAGTATTGGAAGCTGCATTTTATTTAGCTCAAATACTTTTTCATTGAATTAAAAAAAATCCAAATTTGATTAGCTAATAACTTTCTAACAGTTAGCGGTATATCCAAAATGTTTGTACCCATGTACTCCGGCGGAAATACATTTTCATTGTGTGTAATAAAAAATTTACTTTTTAGAAGTTTTTGAAAAAAGCGGAATCTGGTGTATTTTGAAAATGTAAAAAAAGTTTTGTGTATTAAATTTTGTTGTAGAATCGAATAGTAAAATCAGATTTCCTATAAATGCTCTGGAGGAAAAGGGTCTTAAAATTAGCGTTTTTGGCCTACTTTCGCCAGTGGAAGGAGTTCAAATAAAAAAGAAAAAAACGCCATTCCTTTTTTCTATGCAAAAACTTTAAAAAAAGTGATGATATCCGAAAATCAAATTTTTGTGACGAATTCTAATATATATATTTATTTATATTTAATATTGAATCAATGTAAACATCTACTAAGAATTCAATTAAAAATTATAATTAAATATCAGATTTCTTCTTCTATAATTTTTCCCGCGAACAAATAACAAAACTGCTGTTACTTTCAGGCCAGATTCAGCGGCGGCGGTACAAATTAATGTACGGCGGCTCTGCTCAGCCGGTTCTACCGTCCGGCGCAGATCTATGCTGTGATCCTCGAGTATTCTGCACGTTTGACAATTGCTGTTAGCGAACCAAAAACAAAATAGAAGCAAAATTGGTACTTTATAATATGGTAACTAGGGAATGCATCCCGGGATTTCCCGTCCCGGGATTCTCGGGAAATTAAGCATATTTCCGTTCCCGCATTCCCGGGAATTTTGATCGGGAATCCCGGGATTTAAAAAAATGCAATTTAAAATAATAAAGTTGATTATTTAAAATTTTCATATGCAAAATTTTTACAAAGTTTTGAAAATAGTAAAAATTTTACATTAGGTTTGTTCGTTTACTTACTACAATTTGCTACTTTTACCAATATGTACTGAAAAATTCAAAAAGTAAACAAAACTTTCCAATTGTATAGTTCCGTAGTGACCGTCGTTCAAACAAGTTCATTTTTATAATGCAGGCGGCTAACACATTGTATGCTAGTTGTTAAAGTTCAATTAGTAGTGTCTTCATTAAATGTGCAGTTTGTAGTGCACATTTTCATCAATTATGTTCCGGAGTTAGTAATTATCGTGACTTTAATATTTTAAAAACGTCTAAAAATGTTGTGTATAAATCATACATGGGACTAATTAATTAGGTGGACTATTTAATTGATGATTTCATTACCATTGCATTGATATCAATTGTAATGAAATTATTTTCATTACCATTTTTTTACTTAATGGTAATGATTCTAAAATTTAATTTCATTGATTAATGACAATGATTTTAAATTTCATTACCATTGATAATGAATAAATTAAAAAAATAATTGCCATTGACAGAAAAACGCAAAAATGGAGTAAAACTCGCTGAAATCGAAGATGGAATATGCTCATTCAGGCTCATGCTCATTTGAAATTAAATATTACTTTCCATTCCATTGTTATTTGTATCAAGGTAAAGTTTAACGGAATGGAATGGATCCTTAAAAAATTATGTTTTATAACCTCCCTGGCCAAACCCGTTGTTCGTTTTCATTTGTCTGAATTTTTTTGTAAACAAATGGTTTTTTTTAATCAATTGTAATTAGTTTTTTTATACATTAGTGTAATTTCATTACCATCAGTAATGATTTTTCTAATGAAAAATATTTCATTACCATTAAATGGTAATGCAATTTTTTTCATTGTCATTAGTATGAACTAATGGTAATGAAATTTCAATGGTAATGAAAAATTCCCATGTATGGTATAAATGCAATAAATGTGTTGAAACCAGTGGGTATCTATACAACTCTTGCTCTGTTAACCTTTACTCTTTATTTTTGTTCGTGAAGTCGGGAAAGAAAACTAAACCATGTTGGTAAACATTGTAAAAAAATGAGAGATTGAGTGTTTTTTTACACATTTCCCTATATAAAAAGCATTGAGGTTGAGTGAGTTTTTTTAGATTTTTAAGAGAATTTTCAGATTTTTAAGAGGATTTAAGATATTCCAATGTTGCTTCAACATTCAAAAAATTCCGTGCCAACAAACATTTGTCAAAAGTGTCAATTTTGGGTTTTTTAAAACTAAAACTGATAGTTAATATAGTGTTATTTTTTAAGATAATAGGTTATTTTAACAAAAACAATATACATTTAAATTAACCAGAACGGTGAAATTGAATTATATATTATTTGTACAATAAAATAAATTATTTACAAAATTTTTAAATAACATTAACAAAAATTATTAAAAACATAAGTTGAATTATATATTATTTGTATAATAAAATAAATTATTTAAAAATTTTTAAAATAATATTAACAAAAACTATTAAAAACAGTAGTTGAACAAAATTTACTACACTCATTAAAAAACCCCTAAATGGAAAATCAAACTTGACAACATTGATCAAAGAATTTTTTTTAAAAGAAAAAAATGAAAAATATGTTTCTCAAAATGCTCTTCCAACTCATTTTTTCTCTTAACAACATTATCAACATGTTTTCTTAGCCTTTCCCAAGTTCGCCACACAACAACAAAATTTGGTGAGGACGGTAGTTTCTCTATAGGTTTATACTTGTTGGTTGAAACATCTAATGACTTAATTGTTATGGTGGCAATGTTATCAAACGAACTAAAGGAATTAAAAAAAACAATTCCACGCATATGTTAACAAGAACAACGAAATAGAGAGTGTTTCTTTTACTAACAAAAAACACATGCCAAAACCAGTTTAATTTCAAAAAATATTGAAAAACAAAGAGGTCATTCAACTTTGCGTAATTCTTTTCCATTAAGCTCTGCAAATTGTAATTTGTCTAATGATCATCGTATTAAAGATGTGTTGTAACAACAAGTATAAACCTATAGAGAGACTACCGTCCTCACCAAATTTTGTTGTTGTGTGGCGAACTTGGCAAAGGCTAATGCATTAAACACATAGACGACTGCAGCTACACGACTACACGACTACAAATGCTGCTGGCTGCAATTGTAGTCGTGTAGTCAGCTACTTAATTTTTTTGAAAACGACAGCAACATGTAAACAGATAATCCTAAATATTTGACATTTTGATAAATATTAATCTTTTTTGGTTTGTGCTTCTAAAATAATGGCTGAGGAATATTTTGTTAATTTTGTAAGATCCATTTTTTTTTACAAAACATCACAATAAAGTTATTTCCAAATATAAATTAATGAAACCTTCAAACAATTGTAAAATATAAACAGCTATTTCTTCAGTGTTCCCATAACGGTGATTTTCTAGTCAGAACTAGCGATTTTATTTCGCATCTAGCGGGAAAAATTGTCCTGTTTTACATATTTTGTTATATTGTCAACACTATTTTTGTTTTGTAGCCAACAAAAATAGAAATTATCCTAAGTTGACTACAGCGGCAAAAGTAGTCGTGTAGCTGTGTAGCTGTGTTGGTGTCAAAATAATCGTTTTCATATAAACGTGTGTATTTTATTTTTGACAGGCTGTAGTCGTGTAGCTGCAGTCGTCTATGTGTTTAATGCTTAAGAAAACATGTTGATAATGTTGTTAAGAGAAAAAATGAGTCGGAAGAGCATTTTGAGAAACATTTTTTCGTTTTTGCTTTTGAAAAAAACTTCTTTGATCAGTGTTGTCAAGTTTGATTTTCCATTTAGGGGTTTTTTAATGAATGTAGTAAATTTTTTTCAATTACTGTTTTTAATAATTTTTGTTAATATTATTTTAAAATTTTTTAAATAATTTATTTTATTATACAAATAATATATAATTCAACTTATGTTTTTAATAATTTTTGTTAATATTATTTGAAAATTTTGTAAATAATTTATTTTATTATACAAATAATATATAATTAATTTTCACCGTTCTTGTTAATTTAAATGTATATTATTTTTGTTAAAATAAACTATATTTTAAAAAATAAAACTATATTAACTATCAATATTAGTTTAAAAAAAACCCCAAAATTGAAACTATTGACAAATGTTTGTTGGCACGTTAAATTTTTTCCATGTTGAAGCAACATTGGAATCTCTTAAATCCTCTTAAAAATCTGAAAATTCTCTTAAAAATCTGAAAAAACTCACTCAACCTCAATGCTTATTATATAGGGAAATGTGTAAAAAAAACACTCAATCTCTCATTTTTTTACAATGTTTACCAACATGTTTTGTTTTCTTTCCCGACTTCACGAACAAAAATAAACGAGTAAAGGTTAACAGAGGAAGAGTGGTATAGAAACCCACTGGTATTACTATTAGCAGCAGCAGCATAATTAATAGAACTATCAGAAAAACAAAGACTTGCTCTTCGTATTCGCATATTATCAGTATATTCGTTAAAATCAATTGGTTCAGTAGTTACAACCAGTGGGTTTCTATACCACTCTTCCTCTGTTAACTTTTACTCGTTTATTTTTGTTCGTGAAGTCGGGAAAGAAAACAAAACATGTTGGTAAACATTGTAAAAAAAATGAGAGATTGAGTGTTTTTTTTACATATTTCCCTATATAATAAGCATTGAGGTTGAGTGAGTTTTTTCAGATTTTTAAGAGAATTTTCAGATTTTTAAAAGGGTTTAAGAGATTCCAATGTTGCTTCAACATGGAAAAAATTTAACGTGCCAACAAACATTTGTCAATAGTGTCAATTTTGGGGTTTTTTTAAACTAATATTGATAGTTAATATAGTTTTATTTTTTAAAATATAGTTTATTTTAACAAAAATAATATACATTTAAATTAACAAGAACGGTGAAAATGAATTATATATTATTTGTATAATAAAATAAATTATTTACAAAATTTTCAAATAATATTAACAAAAATTATTAAAAACATAAGTTGAATTATATATTATTTGTATAATAAAATAAATTATTTAAAAAATTTTAAAATAATATTAACAAAAATTATTAAAAACAGTAGTTAAAAAAATTTACTACATTCATTAAAAAACCCCTAAATGGAAAATCAAACTTGACAACACTGATCAAAGAAGTTTTTTTCAAAAGCAAAGAACGAAAAAATGTTTCTCAAAATGCTCTTGCGACTCATTTTTTCTCTTAACAACATTATCAACATGTTTTCTTAGCCTTTGCCAAGTTCGCCACACAACAACAAAATTTGGTGAGGACGGTAGTCTCTCTATAGGTTTATACTTGTTGGTTAAACCTCTTTCTGCTGCTGTAAGTGCTGATGCTGTTTTTGTAACTAGTAAACTAAATGATCATAATGTGAATCACTGTTGGTAAAAGTGGCACCAAAGTGCCATTTGTGGCACTATTGAATGTTCAATCGCACCTTGGCACTCTTCATAGAATTTTGGCACTTTTTAATAAAATTTCTATATAATTTGATAAAAGGTCGACATCGCTGGTTTTTCATTAAAAGCCACGCCTACTTAGAACGGGTTGCAAAATTAAAAAACAAACGCTACACTAAAAATTTCTACAATTTTCTGGACCACCTTCCAGTTCTTCGGGAACAATTTAATCATTATTTTAATCTTTAAAAATAAAAGCAATGGGGATAAAATTAGAAAAACTTTAATTGATTCTATTGTATTGTCCGTCACTGGAGTTTTTCAAAAATTTGTTAAGTTATTCTAGTTTTTTATGACAAGCAAAAGTTTTAAAAATTTCACCATACAATGGTGAAAGCTTTTTCTGCCAAAAATAAAATAAAATTATCAAAAAATTGTAATTTGAGAAAAATTACGATTTTTTCGATAATTTTATGAAATCCTAAATGAAATGAAAACTTAAAAAATGTCCAGGAACCGCGGAACACGAGAGAACTAATTCTAAGCACTTGGAGTTTAGCCACAAAAATCCTATGTTAATACTTAATCTTTTGGAGGAATTTGCAGGAATTTGAGAATCGGTGCATCTTAAAATAATATCTCAAAATATGAATGAGGGAGATATTTCATATTTTATTTCGGTGAAGAAAAATTATAAAATTCTTCAAAAGAAAATAAATTTTGTATATTTTAAATTGTTGACAAATGAAACTATTTGTTTGTTATGTGATTTTTATTACATGAGAATTTTGTCAAGGTTTTGCTGTGAAAATTTTTCTTAGAATACCAAAATTATAATAATTTCCATTCATACCAGTTTTGTAACAATTTTGTTATTGGGTGCGTTCGGCAGATACAATTTGACAGTCAACAGTTGTGCAACTATCTGCTGAACGACCTGATCAGTAACCGCTCAGTCTGAGCGCTCAGGTAGCGTTGTCATATTTTGGTAGCGTAAAAAATGTTTGCTACTTTTGATCAAATAGTGATACATTTGTTGTTTTTGTTTTTAAAAACTTTTTGTTTTGTATGATTGACAAATAAAAACATAAATATAATTCAAAAACAAAAAATTTAAAAAATCAAAGGAAAATATAGAAAAAATGTATTTAAAAACAACACTCTAAAAAATGCTTGTAAATTCACTACTATAAAGTATGTACGTTTTTCAGTAATATCACACAAAATGCCTAAATTTAGACATCAAATGTGTAAAATTCTTGTATACACATTTATGCCTACAAAAATACTCACGCGGAGTATTAATTGGCATTTTTGTATTCAAAACCACACATTTTGTGTGCACTATTAGTATATTGTGCTTAAAAACAAATATTAGGCATAAAGTGTGTAAATATACGAACATTAATTGGTAACAACCAACTTGTCAAAAAAAAATTGTTAAAAAAAAAATAATAAAAATTAAAACAGAAGAATTTATAAAAACGAACACATATTTAATTACTTCTTCTCATTGAAATGAATTTCAAATTTATTTATACATATGTGGTATTTGCTGCTCATTAAAACCTCATACTGCAAAAATTTGGAATACTATCATAAAGGTAACGTTAAATTTTATCAATTATCTTAAAATGATTTCGATTTGTGACAATTTTCCTTCTTTATACAGCCTGTTAATAATCGTATGTTGGAAACAATAGTTGATGGTACTGTAACGGACTCTGACTCCAAGCCATTTTGTAAAAGCACCAGCCTACCAATAGTGAGCTATCACCATTCTTGGGATGTAAGAACTCAAATAGTCTTAAGTTATATCCCACGCAACAGCGCGTGAATTCGTACCGTTGATATAGTATTTTTTCATTTAAAAGAACACACTTCTGATGGACATCCTATTGTTCAGGACATCCTATTATTGTATTGCTCCATTGAAGAATTTTGGAAGACTAGAAATAATATAATGGAAAGAATGGCGATACTAATACAGTCAAAATTATAATGTGTCTTTTAATTTATTTTTATTTAATAAGAAAATATGTTAAATGCACTAATTTCTCGCGTTTTAATATAAGAAATTTTAGACGGCATGAAAATAAACGCAATTTTATATATATTTTTATAAATTTAATTTTATGCGTTCTCAAGCGTTTTGTGCTTAAATTTACACACATTGTGTGTATGAATATTACGCACAGTGTGTGTACGATTTAAAATTTACGCACTTAGAGTAATTTTACAGACATTATAGTAGGTAAAAAGTTACCTACTATAAATAAGGTAAACTTAAACAAAAATTTATTAGAGTGAAAACAAAGAAAACATCGTTCAGCAGAGAAAGTAAAGTAAAGGTTTCTCTGCCGAATGCTACCATTGTTATAAAGTTTAGAATAAGCTGAACATATTTTTTTAAACATTTGCATGTTGCTTAATTTTTTTTTTGGCACTTTTAAAGCTCTTTTGGCACTTTTTTGGCATCATTTAGGCACCAAACGAAAATTCTCAAATACCATCACTGATGTGAATGCGAATACAGTAGCCGCTCGGTTATATGAATATCCAATTATGTAAACTTCCAGAATAGTGAAGAACAAAATTTATACACAGGAGGTTCTAAAGAGTGAAAACAGCCTATCTCTATTATGTGAACAGCTTTCACGGGAAGAGATTCAGACGTGGAATCAAGACATTGGTAGCGAAGATATAGATAGCGAATTTGAAGATGATGATCAAGAGCAGTGCATCGTAACAACAGCTGAATTTAGCACAACTGAGGCAATCGAAGCATTCAATAAAGTTATTGCTTGGAGTGAAAATAATATGTCTGATATCAACCTAGTGTTTTCAAATGCAATGAAATGTGCAAAGAAATTTGAAAATAACACACAAAGCAACAACAAAATTATTTTCCTTGTTGTTGTTTTATGCGTTATTTTCAAATTTCTTTGCACATTTCATTGCATTTGAAGACACTAGGTTAATAATATTGTTACGTTTTTACTTTTTAAAAACGTTGGTTTATTTCCCTTAAATAAACCGGATTCTTTTCTATTGCAATCAAAATAACCAGTCCCAACGCTGACACCAATTATTACGTTTTACCTTACAAAACTTTCGTTTATATCCCTTAGATAAACCGTCCAGGTGCTGTCACAGCGATATTAACAACCAATTAGCCAATAACCAAAACACGAACACACTTAAGTTTGAAATAGCTTAGACACTCGTATTTATTTACACACTATTACTTATTTACAAACTCTCTCTATTATGGCGATTACTAAAGCGCTACTAACTTTAACACGATACTAACTCGCGGTCTTAACAACACAAATGTTAATAATCAACTTCTTCTTCACTAATGTTAACGCGCGCCTTATATAGTAACAGCCATATTTCTACAACACACTGGATAATTCTAGCATGCTATACTTAACTCTACATACGCTTACAGGCTATACATACACACAAACACTTATTATTAACCAACTATACAAAATATAATATAAGTATATAATAACTCTACATTAGACTTAACGCTATACAAACACACAAACACTTATAATAAGTCTACATCCCGCTTAGAGACTATACAGAGACCCTAACACTTATTATTAACCAACTATACAATTCTAATGCGTAATTAACCATAGCATATTCTTAGGTGTATAATTAAATGTAGTACTATGTTGCCAGATTGATGTATTTTGTCCATCCCGTCTCTTAGGCTATTTTCTTCTAGAAAAGTCTAGAGTTTTCTATACTAGGCCAAGCCATTTTCGTAACAATATTTTGGCATTGCGAAAATGCAGGGACAAGGCACTACAGAAATCCCTTGAAGCAAAAAAAGTACAAAAAAATATAACCGACTACTTTCATGTACATTAATTATTAAAAAACTTATTAAAAATAAAAACTTAATGTAATAAAAATCATTTGAATTACTTATTTTATATTCTCTCAGTTATGTGAACTTCTCCATTTAGTGAACAGGCTCTGTTTGAATTAGTTCATATAACCGAGCGACTAGTGTAAATCTAACAAATATGTAAATTCTGTTAGTTATGCTGCTATTGCTAAAGAAGAAAAAAAATATGATAATGCTACTGTTAACTCTCTAGCAGAATTAAGTATCCCAGCAACAAATTCTGGTTGGATAACTAAAAAATCGAAAAAGAAATGTAAATCTATTGTTATTGGAGACAATGAGAGCAATGATTTAGAAGTTATCACAAATAAAAAATGGGCTCATATATCCTCTTTTAAGCCCAATGTTACAGCTAAACAAGTTATAGAATACGTTGAAAAACATGCTAACATTGCGAAAAATAAATTGAAATGTTTTAAACTAGTTAAAAAGGATGCTGATGTGAATACGCTAAGAAGAATTTCATTTAAAATTGGAGTCTCTCCTGATTTATATAATAAGTTTTTTGATCCCTCGTTATGGCCGACTGATGTAGGAGTGCGGCCATTCCAGTTTTTTCTTAAAATTAATATAATAAATATGTTTTTTATATTTATATCGAAGTCTGAAAGGAATTATTGTTCCATAGACTTAATAAATAAATATGTATACAATATAGTAAATGTAGTAATATTTTCGAGTAAACGAAGACACTGATTAATTTGTGCACTAGATCCAACGTTCATATTTAAAAAAATACACTCAATTAAATAGAGTTTGTATTACAAAAATTTGAATCGCAATCATTCTGTACAAAATTAGGGACAAATTTTTCCATTGTTTTTTAAAAGTTTTCAAGTAAGTTAAAATTTGTTTCGAAAATTTTTAAAAAATTTTCCAATTGGATAAAATTGTTTTCTCTATTAATTTTTGTATTTATTTTTTTGACCGACAAGTTTTTTGGTCTAAAAATTTGTTTTATTTTATTCAATTTTTAAAAATATATAATAAAACTTATATAATTTCTAATACAAAATTAATTATTTCCCACTGAAATTCTAAGAAAAGCCCTTTACGGCCTGAGCTTTTTCACGATCCTGAAAATTTGAAAATTTTTATAAAATATTTTCTAATTTACTTCCCTTGCGGGATCCCGGGATCCCAGGAATTCAAAATAAATTTCCCGCTTTCCCGGGAAATCAAAACGTGCGGGATTTTGCATTCTCTAGTGGTAACCTACTTCAGCTATGTTATAATAAGTACCTTTCACATGTAGATGGTGTACTATTATCCAAGACATGTACCTGTACTATCCATTCACGATAGTAAGGTGGAGTTTAAGACAGGGTGGCTTTTATATTACACAAAGTGCGATCTACCTCTTGTATTTTGTATAAATTTTGAGTGCTTTCTCGCATTTATACACAAATATTGGGGATAAAAAATATAATAATAAATTTACAAAAACTTCACCTTATTAATCCTTGTTTTTATTACCACAAAGGCTTAGTGTTCCACAAATAAAATCCGGTTCGTTTGGATCAATAAATATCCTCACAATAGCAATCAGGGTTGGAGAGGGAACTTTATATAAACTTAAGTCTTAATTCTACTGAATCGTGACAAAGAATAATAAGAAAAATTTACATTATCTCTCAACTAATCATAAAGAAGATAAACACCAAAGGACAATTTAGTGATAACAGCGCCCTCCAAATGTCAGTTTATCCTTCGCAACTTTTGCATCATCAATACAGAAAACCAAGCCAGGGATGGATAACCGTATCCACTCGAAAATAAACAAAGGTATAAAAGTCAGTCTTTTTCAGGTTTATTCAATATTAACTTAAAACGAGTAAAAAGGTTAAAGTCGGGCATGCCGACTATACAATACCCTACACCAGTCTGGTTAAAAGCCAACTAATGTTTGGATCCGAAATTCGAATGGGTTAAAATGGGGCTTGTGTCAAAATTTTCTATAATCTGAGTGAGCGCACCAAATTTCATTAAAATATCTTAATATTTGCGACCTGCAGTTTGTAACCAAGCCAGTTTTGGGGGGACCCTTATATGGGCACTAGGTCTAAACATGGACCGATGTTCACCAAAACCAATAGGCTTCGTCCTTGGGCCAACATACCAAATTTCATCAAAATATCTTAGTATTTGCGACCTGCAGCGTATAAACAATTAGGTTGTTCATAAGGGGTGTGCTATCTGTTGTATCGTTGTATCGTCCTAACAAAAAACAGAGTTGTTAAAATTTTTATTTGTATTTAACAAAGATTTTCTATTCAGTTTTCTATCTGTTAGCACACTCAAACATAAGACATTAAACGTAAAAATGTTGTATCGTGCTATTCTCAAATGTTGTATTTTTTCAATTTAATTTTTAACAACTCTGTTTTTTGTTAGGACGATACAACGATACAACAGATAGCACACCCCTTGTGAAAACCCTTAATATAATTGATGTTCACCAAAATCAATAGGCTGCGTTATTGGGCCAATATAGGTCTGTGTACCAAATTTCATTAAAATATCTTAATATTTACGACCTGCAGCGTATAAACAGTATACTTTTGGTAGGAGCCTTATATGGGCACTAGGTCTAAACATGGACCGATGTTCACCAAAATCAATAGGCTGCGTTATTGGGCCAATATAGATCTGTGTACCAAATTTCATCAAAATATCTTAATACATATTTGCGACCTGCAGCGAATAAACAGTATAATTTTGGTAGGACCCTTATATGGGCACTAGGTCTAAACATGGACCGATGTTCACCAAAATCAATAGGCGTCGTCCTTGGCCCGATATAAGTCGGTGTACCAAGTTTCATCAAAATATCTTAATATTTGCGACCTGTAGAGTGCGCACAAGAATGCATGGACAGACAGACGGACGGACGGACAGACGGACATCGTTAAATCGAAATAAAAAAAATTCTGAGCCGATCGGTATACTATAAGGAGGGTCTAGGACCAATATTGTTTGGTGTTACAAACATCAGCACAAACTTATAATACCCTGACCACATAGTGGTGTAGGGTATAATAAAACAGAAAATGCGAACTTTTTTTTGATAAATTAAGTAACATGAGATGTTTGCTAAAGGTACAAATTCAAATATTAAATATTCCTTTCATCGCAGATTGTTTATTAACGAAATCGTGACAAAAGAGAAATTTCAGTTTTAAATGCATATACAGTGCACAAAGAAAAAAGTTGGACACATTATATATTAAAATGAAACGAGCTGTAATCAATATAAAATACGAAAAACGGAAAATGGTATTGAAAAGTTAATTTTACCCAGGGGTATGGCATCACAAAAAAAATAAGTTATAAAAACATCGTTTTCACTAGATGGCACTTTATTAAAAAAACTGACAATTTTCTTTTTTATTTAAATTTAAATAAAAACAAACAACAAAACTTAGAAACAAACGGATATCTCAAATTTTATTATTTGAATGTATTCCGCGTTGTTTTTCCTTATTTTGAACAGTTTTCAGCAGTTTTTGAGATTTTAAATATAGGCTCAACTGATACTAATTTTAACGCCCTCTACCGTAGAGTAGTGTAAGTTTTGATTTTCTATCTCTATAATTAATAGTCTCTGATTTTACGTACAATCAGTGTTACCATATATTTTTTTAGAAAAACTGTAAAAAAAACTGTTTTTGTATAGAAAAACTGTTTTTTGAAAAAAATGTAAAAATCAGAAGAAATTCTGGGATCTCGAAGTATCCTGAGACTAAAATATTATCCCAGGGTCTCAATTTTCTAAATATCGAGATTTGAATAATTTAATTGCGTTTGGTATTTATAGTAAACGACTACGACTAAATTGTTATCCCGAATTAGCAAATATTTACTTAAAAAATAAAAAATCAATTTCGGCCTTTGTTGATGAGACATTGGTAGCATTCGGCAGAGAAACCTTAAACTGGTACCGGTGACTTGTAGCGCTTTGTGATTACTTTACTCTGCTGAACGATGATTTCTTTGTTTTGTTTTTGAAAACACTTTTTCTATAGTTTGCTTTCATTTTTTTTTAATTTTTATTTTCGAATTATATTTGTATGTTTTTATTTGTCATTCATACAAAACAATTTTTATTGTAAATGAACAACAACAAATGTATCACTTATTGATCAAAAGTAGCAAACATTTTTTACGCTACCAAAATATGACAGCGCTACCTGAGCGGTTACTGATCAGGTCGTTCAGCAGATAGTTGTACAACTGTTGTAGAACTGTTGACTATTAAATTGTATCTGCCGAACGCACCCATTGTTTTAAAAAACATATAAATTTCTAAATTATCCTTCATTTAGAAATGATCTGAAAAGTTCGGCTAACAAATGTCCGTCGGATCTATGACATGTCAGATATGGTTTAGCCAATTTTATTTCATGCTAATTTTTGATGAAATTTGTTATAAAAATGTTTCGTTTTTCCAGTAAGCATATTTAGTACACCCAGAAAACAGTCTCAGTTGTGGCCACCGAATTTTTTGCCAATCGAATTCGTGCGATTACGACAACTATCTTTTTATTAAATTATATTTTTCGTCGTGAAAGCCAATATTCGGTTGTCTAATTCAATATTATGTTCCACATAAATATTATTATGTTCTACAAAATTTTATTGAAATTAAGAAACTTTTTTTGAATTTTCTGGTATTGAACCCGGCCCTTCAGGTTAATAGTTCACACTTTTACCAACTGCACCACAACTACTTTTAAATTTCTTAGCCATATTTACTGTTTATACATATGAATATTTTATTTTAATTAAAAAAAAAACATCTAAATTTTTGTCTTTTCCGGGATTCGAACCCGGAAATCCGGCGTACTAGGCCAACTCCTCACCCACTACACCACAAACACTTAATAATTTTAATGACTAATTTTGAATTTATGTGTTTAATTAATACAGTATAAAATTCATTTATCAATACCAATTAATAGTTGTGTGTGTTATCAATACAATCCACAATTCGGTTGGTTCTACAGAAACTAGAATTTAAGGTCATATTTGATTAGGATACCCGTATTTGTAGTTACCACTTTCGAATATTGAAATTTTTTTAAAAAAGTTTATAGATAACACCAATTTTCTTGTATATTCACTAAATAAATGGCGTTTCTACTGCATAGAATTACTAAACTGATACTAATTTTAAAATTGATTGGAGATACCAATAATTTGTTAAAAGGATTGTTTTTTAGTTCATTTTCCCTATTTTTAATACCTAGTAAAATATTTTTGATGTAGTATTATATATAATTATAGGTAATTCCAAATAAAATAAAGTCCTGGCAAATTCATTTTAATGGTTTTGATCGAAAGCCAACCAATCTTTTTCCTGGGTGAATGTGCCGATTTAATATGAAAAAACTGTAAAAAATGCATGATTTTAAAAAACTGTTTTTTACAAGAAAAACTGGAAACCTTTTAGGCATCCCAAAAACTGTAAAAAAACAGTTAAAACTGGCTATATGGCAACACTGCGTACAATGTGCTTATGTTGTTTTAAAAAGAAATTCAAATAACATGGTTGTTATTTGAATTTCACTTTGAAAGTTCAAAGTGTCCAACTTTTTTCTTTGTACACTGTATAGGGAATATATCGCAGATGTCAAAATGTTCAATATATCAAACTAAAGGGCATATTTCATCATTTAAAAATGTTGCAAAAAATAGCGTTATTGCTTTAAATTTTATATTTTTTTTGAAAAAGGTTTATTAAAAAATTAAATTTTCCAAGAGAATCGTTTTTGCAAATATTTCTTAAACTATAGCTAACTTTAAAATTATATGGCCATATTCGTGATCTGCGTCCCAAAGTCTATTATTTAGAAATGATATGTCGCAATCCAGGTGCATCAAATTTTTCTTATTTCGTTGTACTGTGTAATCAAACAAGAAATAATTGAAAAACAATAAATTTTTTAAATAAAAGTTATAACTATTAGGTCTTGAAATTTTTCAGTACGGTAGAACATTTTTGTATATCATTTTGGGAAAGAAAATATTAAAATTTTTGTAATCGGTAAAGGGATTTTCTTATTTGCTAGTTAATTTTCGCACTTTTTTCCAGACTCAGAAATTTGTTTGAAAAAAATGCTTCATTTTTTTTAGTTTTTACCAAGATTTCATTTGCGTAGAGTGAGAAGTTGCAATTAGGGATGTGCGATTAATCTATTATTCAAACAGTATTATTAATCAGAAATCTGATTAATCAGTTAATTAATTCAAAATTTGATTAATCAGAATTATATTTAATCGAATAATTTGAATTTTGATTAATCACCTGTCACGATTTTATACACGTCTTTTGAAGCACCACGGTCGAACTTTTTAATCATTCCCTTACACCAATCGATGCGAGCCTTTTTTTGAGCGATTGATAAATTATGGGGTATCCAACGAAACCAAATTTTTTTTACAACTAAGTGTTCATACAAAATCGAATGTATTGAAGTGAAACTAATGTGTAAGGGTGCCTCTACCTCACGGTATATCACATGACGATATTGCATTATCAGTTCACGCACTGCATCGATGTTTTGTGGCACAACAATCGATTTTGGACTACCTTCACGGAATTCGTCGGCGACCGAGCTACGACCACGATTGAGTTCACTATACCAGCGATATACTGTAGTTTTTGATGGTGCTTTATCGCCATATAAAGAACTCAGTTCATCGACACATTCTTGTTGAGATAATCCATGTCGAAAGTTGTGAAAAATAATCCAACGAAAACCTTCTCTTGAAATTTCCATTTTTCGGCCAAATTGATTTTCTTAACTCACTGTAAACAAAACAAATAACACTTGTACCTTGTGAGTACGTTTATGCTAGAAAATGTCAAACTTTATTATGGTGTTGCCAGATTTTAGCTATTGACATTAGTGTCGCCAGTTCCCGAAATATAAATAGTACCCCTCGTATAGCTCCAAATAAAGAAAATCAGACAAATTGTTTGCTCACTGGTCAGACTTGACCAACGTCCATTCGTAAGTTTCATGTTTCTACATTGAACTGACGTTAAAAGGTGTCTTTAACGGAGGAAAATAAAATATTATTCAATTATTCATACGTTTGATTAATCAAAGTGATGATTAATTAATCATTATTTTGAATAATCGAAATAACTGAATAATCGATTAATCATATTTTTGATTAATCAAAATTGCTGAATAATCGATTAGTTGATTAATCAGAATTTCTATTAATAAGGAAGTATGATTAATCGGTTATGCGCACATCCCTAGTTGCAATAGTTCAAGATTATCTCATAAATGATGCAGGAGACATCAAAAACCCTAGATTATAAAAAAAAAATATTGTATGATCCTTGAATTTATACACACAAAATTTTACACAACTGAAACCTTGGTTTGCATGGACAACTTAGGGGGATTTGTAAAAAAAGACTTGGCAAAACTGTATGAAATGTGTATTATAGCCCCTAGATTATAAATTAAAAAAAAAACGTATGTAAAAAATTGCAAAATAATAGCGGAATTTGAAAAAAGACTTTATGGTACAAAAATTTAATCCCTAGGTTATATATTTAAAAAAACCGCACTTAAAAAGTTGCAAAATAACGGCGGAATTCGAAAAAGGCTTTATGGTACAGAAAATGAATTAAAAGAGGTAATCAGCGATCGACATTCTGCAAACGAATATATTGTTGCAAAAATTTCGCTTTTTGCAAATGTTTTTTTTTCGCAATTTGTGCTAATTAATATTTGCTAATATCTAAATATTTAATTTTAATTTTTTTTTAGTGAGCCAAAGAGGAAGCTATTTTTTAGTTACTTACATTTTTAAATATGTAAGAGCGATCTAACATTTTTTAGTATAAGAGCCCGATTAAGTGAGCCTTTTCCATCCCTGATTAACCAGTCGGAGTTCGTTCCTGTTCCAAGCATAAATTTAGAAATTTCGTAAATAATACGAACACGATTTTGTAAATTATTTTTAGTATAAAGTACAAAAAAATTGTAATACTACAAAATGTTTGTACTAAGTTGATGGTAAAAAATTGATTAAATTTAAGAATTTCGTAAATTTTACAAATAAAGTTTAATGAAAAAATGTTTGTATAATGTACAAAAATATCGTAATATTACCAAATACCATTTAGTAAACATACAAAAATTTTTTTATTTAACGATTTCGTTTGTATATTTTACAAATATTTTAGATTTATTCATTAATATTTTTTGTAGAATAAACAAAATTATTTTGAATTTTTACAAAATATTTATATATTTAAAAACTTTTTTGCACGTTTACAACATTTCGTAAAATATAGTAAACATCTGTCATTAATTCTCATTTAGTCATTGAACGAAATAGTTTAAACAACACAGTTTTTCTTTGCTTAAAAAATCTCAAATTTTGTGCCAAAAAAAGCATTATTTGCGAAAAGATTTGCTTTACTTCTTCAATTGAATATGTTCCATTGATTTCAACGTGCTAAAGATCGTTTGTGCGGTTCAGAAGTGGTGATTTTGGCACGGAAGACAAAGACGGCACAGGTCAGCTAAAAAAGTTGGAAGAGATGAATTGGAGGCATTTCTCGATGAAGATTGTTGTTAAACTCAAAAAGAACTTGCAAAATCATTCGGAGTTTCTCAAGCAGCAATTTCAAATCGTTTGCAAGCAGCAGGGAAATGGGTACCACAAACAAGAAAATGGGTATCACACGATTTGAAGCCGAGAGACGTTGAAAGACGATTTGCATGTCCGAAATGATGCTTGAACGACATAAAAAGAAGTCGTTTTTGCATCGAATCATTACTGACAATGAAAAATGGATCCATTACGACAACCCGAAACGTAAGAAATAGTATGTGAAGCATGGCAGAAGGGTCTCATCTATTATGAGCTACTGAAATCGGGCCAGGCGATCACAGGGGACCTGTAGTCTGGCCAGGGTATCCGAAACTGGCTTGATTAGTTCTTGGCCTCAAAAAATGAGCAGTTGTTTTTCCGCGGAATAAATTCGTTTCCAGAAAGTTGGGAAAATATCATAGATAACGATGGCCAATGTTTCACAGTAACATAAACGCCAAAAATTTGCCAAATATATCGTATTTTTAGGTTATACACCCAATTTTCTACTAGATACAAAATTATTTTCTATTTAAACCAAATATTTATATCTTTACCAATCTTTTTTTTGTACTTTTATAAAATTTCGTATAATATACAAATAAAAATTCGATACTAGAAACGAAATATCATTTGTACATAGGGTTGCCACATGGCCTTGAATGGCCTTGATTGTCAAGTTAATTTAGGTCTTGTCAAGTGCCAAGGTCAAATTTATTTTGTCAAGTTAAATTGAATTTTTGTCGTATCAGTAGTTAAAGAAAAACATGTAAAATTACAAAACTGATGAAATTTGTTAGTGTTTTAATTTTTTTGAGTAGCATTTATTTCTAAACAATAAGAAAAGAAAGATGAACTCCTAAATTCATAAACGCTTTGTGAAATTATAGGAGGTTTATTGAACAAATTTTGTATGAAAATGACGTTCTGTAAACCTGCTATAACTTTAGAAAGCATTTATGAATTGAGGGTGAAGTCTGCAGGAAGTCGTCGAAATGTTCAAACTTTAGGCCAAAAAAAAATATATAAATTTTTCATAATTCTCGCAACGCCATGTTAAAATTTTAGCATATTTTCTTTTCTGAAACGTATAAAACCAAAACTTTTTTTTCATAAATTTTTAAGATGATATATTATCAAAATAAAATGGCGCTTAAGGTATATCTTTGGTTTTGAGAGCGCGAGTAGAGATTTACGAAAGACGGTTTTTTTTAAAAATCGGTAAACAATAATTTTGCTGGGACAATAAAAACCTTAAGTGCTATTTTATTTTGATTATATGTGTATCATCCATTTAATAAATTTATAAAACAAAAGTTTTGGTTTTTCACGTTTCAGAAAAAAAATATGTTAAAATTTCAAATTGACGATTCGAAAACTATGGAAAGTTTATATATTTTTTGGCCTAAAGTTTGAAAATGCCAACGACTTCTTGCAGACTTCATCTTTTTCTTCTTATTATACAGGAATAATTGCTACAAAAGAAAAAATAAAACACTAATCAAGTTCGTCAATTTATGTCCAAACTTCAATGGCTAGTAGCACTATCGAGTTTGTCCCCGAAAATTCAAAAAAAAAACGAAATTTTTTTATGAATCTTAATAGAATGGCGAGTGTATTCAAAAATTATAAATTTTAATATTAAGAATCAACCTACTGCACACTAGACCGTACCTCAAAAACACATTTCGCCGTACACCCTCCAATATGAAGTATTTTTGCAAGGCAATTTCAAAAAATATATATTTTTTTTGGCCGAACGTAGGGTTCGCCTTTTTCAATTTTTCGTTATAGCTTCGGCATTTAAAACCGGATTTTAAAGTGTGATATATCGATTTTTTTGCCTCGAGGAGACCAGTGTTTTGCTATAAAGGAAAAATCCAATGAAAAAATTTAAAAAGGCGATCCCTACGTTCGGCAACCAATATATAAAAAAAAATTCTACTGGGTTTATCGAAAAACTTCATTCGCAAAAGTTTAATGATTTTTTGCGAGCTTTAATTTTCTGACATTAGGGTGGTAGCAACTGAGATCTGGTGACTAACTACTAGAACGGGATACTTGAGGTCAATGGCCCTCGAGAGAAAAACACCGGTCTCCTCGAGAGAAAAACATCAATGTATCATACTTTAAGATCCGAAAAACCTAAGATATACCGAAAAATATAAAATGGCGACCCCTACGTTCGGCAAAAAAATAAAAAAATTTTTTTTGAAACCTTGTTGTAAAAATACTTCATATTGGAGGTTGTACGGCGACCTTTTTTTTTGCCTGTAAGGTGGTTCGCTCTACTGCACACATATGCACATTAAATTTTTTATTGTCAAGTTATTTTTTTTAAATCAAGTTATTTTTTGCGAAGTGTCAAGTTATTAGACTTTTGCGATGTGGCAACCCTATTTGTACATATTACAAAAATATTCGTAATGTCAAAATAACCAAAACTGTCGTAAAATGAACCACATTTTTCGTTTATTTTACCTATGGATTATTATGAGTGTATGAATGGAACAAAATGTTCAGAACTACTCTTAATATAAAATTTTGTTAACTACATGCTAATCTTTATTACAAATTTAAATTTTTACCAATTTTAAACACATTTATGTAAATTTTTTTATAGGAAAATAAAACTCCATAAAATTCAAAATACTATTCAATAGAGAATTTTTCCTTTAAAACTCTTTACTGAATTTAAAAAAATATCATAAAGAATTTTATTTAAAAGTTATGAAGTATTTTTTTCAAAAAAATACTTGAAGAATTTTATCACTAAAGAATTTAAAATTTTAAGCTTTTCTGTTGTCTGGTACAAATTCATACATTGTATAAATTTGTTCATGCATATTATCAGGGCAAGGACTTTCATGCACTAAAAAATCGAAAATATGCGCTTAAAATATGCACTATAAAATGGAAAATATGCACTTAAATATGCATTTATAACGAAATATGCACTAAAAACCAAAAAATAGGCAATTAAAAATAAATGTTTTTTTTTAATTATATTTATTAAAAACTAACATAAACGTAAGAATTCAGGTATCGGTTACAATAAGCTTGTTCGTTTACTTACTACAAGTTACTATATTTACTACAGCTGAAAAAATTTAATACAAAAAGTAAACAAAACTTTGCAATTGTAGTAAAAGTAGTAAGAAATTCGAGTAAACGAACACACTGAATATGTCTTCAAATACACATAGTTAAATATATTTTAGTGTGTGGCATTTTACCTGAAAAAAACTTTATTATAAAATAGAACTTAAATATGTGTACTATAAAATCGTACTCACTTTCGTAACTCAGAGAAAAAAGTGGCAGAAATTAATGCTCGGGGACAAGTTTCCTTAAAATAATTTTTATAAAATTTCTCAACTTTCAGTTTGTGAGCAATAACACCCGAAAACGTTAATTTAAAATTACATCTATAAAAAATGTGTTAGTGGATGACAACATATTGTATACTATGTGTTTCTTTTTCTAGTGTAGTGTTATATTACCAACAGAGCTTCCAAATAATTAATTCTTTAGAATCTTTTTTAGTTTTAAAGTATGAATTCTTAAATCGAATTTCATATTTAAAAATATAAAAAAATATGCAATAATGTGCAAAATATGCAAAAATATGAAATAAAAATCATAAAATAAGCAATAAAATATGCACTTAAAAGCAAAATATGCAAAAATATGCATTTATAACAAAATATGCAAAAATATGCAACAACAAATCGATGCCATTTTTTTGCAAATTCTTTGCATTTTTGGGCCACTGACTACAAACATGCATTTGCATGAAACTCCTTGCCCTGCATATTATGAACTCGAATCAATGAAAGCTATTCATACTATTTATGAACTAATTTGGTTCTATGTAAAGACTGCGTTTAAAAACATTTCCCATCACATAATTTAAAAATATAAACTATTTTATAACCGCGTTTTTATTAGGATTATTATAAAACTACACTGATAATATTATTACAGTAGCTGACTGTAGTTTATTTAAAAAGTTATCGGTACATTTATTTTTATATGATTATACAGTTAAAACGCAAAGAGATATATTTTTTAACTTTTTTCGTCTTTTATTTAAAAAACGAGTAGAAACGTTAAAGTCGGGCATGCCGACTATAGAATACCCTACACCAGTCTGGGTAAAAGCCACCTAATGTTTGGATCCGAAATTAGAATCGGTTATAATGGGGCTTGTGTCAAAATTTTCTATAATGTGAGTCAGCGCACCAAATTTCATTAAAATATCTTAATATTTGCGATCTGCAGTTTGTAACCAAGCCAATTTTGGGGGAACCCTCATATGGGTACTAGGTCTAAACATGGACCGATGTTCACCAAAATCAATAGGCTTCGTCCTTGGGCCGACATAAGTCGGTGTACCAAATATCATCAAAATATCTTAATATTTGCGACCTGCAGCGTATAAACCATATAATTTTAGTAGGACCCTTATATGGGCACTAGGTCTAAACATGGACCGATGTGCACCAAAATCAATAGGCTTCGTCCTTGGGCCGACATAAGTCGGTGTACCATATCTCATCAAAATATCTTAATATTTGCGATCTGCAGCGTATAAACAATATAATTTTGGTAGGACCCTTATATGGGCACTAGGTCTAAACATGGACCGATGTTCACCAAAATCAATAGGCGTCGTCCTTGGGCCGACATATTTGTGACCTGTATAGTGCGCACAAGAATGCATGGACAGACAGACAGACGGACGGACGGACAGACGGACATCGTTAAATCGAAATAAAAAAAATTCTAAGCCAATCGGTATACTATAAGGTGGGTCTAGGACCAATATTTTTTGGTGTTACAAACATCAGCACAAACTTATAATACCCTGACCACATAGTGGTGTAGGGTATAATAAATTACATATAAACATGGATTTTCTGTTACAGTTATTATTTTCATTTAAAATGTTTTGTTAAAAAAATAAACCCTTTTAGATTTGTAGGTAATTTCTAGGACAGTTAAAAAAACGAAATGAACTAAATGCCATTTATTCTTATGGATTTTGTAGTTAATTTTTTGAAAGTTAAAAAAGCGAAATAAATGAAGAATCAGTATTATTATTATAAAAATAAATTAAAAATTATTTTGATTTAAATGAAAAGGTAGTAGACCGGTTTTCAAGTTAATTTTCATTTATTTACATTTTCAGTTAATTTAAACAACAAACTATTTTGAGTGTATATTAAAATTTTATTATTTTTTTTCTGCAAAACTTTTTAATTTTTCATTTATGGTACTTTTATCTTTCGAGCTGGTAAATTCCACTTTCCGCGTAAATCTTTGGCGACTTTTTTGTTGCCTTAATTTCTCTCTTGACCAAAGCCCAATACCTTTCAATTGGCCTGACTTCAGCACAGTTTGGTGGATTTGCTTCTCGAGGCACCAAAAGCAACTTATTATTTAAGTACCACTCAAGGGCCGCTTTGCTCTAATGGCAAGAGGACAGGTCAGGCCAAGAGAAAGAAGGCACTTCATGATGTCTAACAAAAGGCTTTAGTCGCTTCCTGAAGCACTCTTTGATATGAATTTCCGAGATTATTATACATGTCCTCTCACGACAAGAGCAGATAGCTTGCCATACCAGGAATTTTCGGGGAAATTTCGATTGCTGTTTGTCTTAAATTTGTTACTAACATTCCCGCCGAGATTCTGCAATGTAGAATTCGTGGACTGGAAGCTGTTAGAAGTCGGCTAAAACATACGTCTCGTCGTCTATGATGCAGTAATTGAATTTTTCAAAGGATCTTTTTTAAATTTTTTGGCACGGTGTTTTGCTTACGTGTTCTTTACAGCATAACTGTCTGCAACTTTTTGTACTTTAGAAGTTTGCAGGCCTTTATGACCTTAATTACAAAAAACTCGAAAAATCCACTTTTTGAGCGACTTTTCTCTCTAAAACATTAGGATTCTTCTCCAACATTGCACTGATTTTGTTCGCCTTATTCTGGTCACAGATGCCATTTTTCTTCCAGAACATGCCTTGCGAGTGACCTCCAAGTGATCTTTAAACTTTTTTCGAACTCCAGAAACCGTTTTGGGCCAACTTTTAGTTTCCAAGCTATTTTTTATATGTCCGCTGAGGGTGGTTTTGAAAAGTTTCACAATGTTAATTCGCACTTCCGATTCGCTTTCCATTTTAAATAAAAAAAAGCTCCTATAAAAAACTTTAAAATACGAAATTTTCTTACATTCGTTTCAAAGCCAACTAAAAAAATTTTTCAATGGGAGCGTTTTTTTAAAGAAATGTGGAAAAAATATGATGGACAATTTTTTCAAACGCATTTATTTATTTAAAAAATACTTCGGCCGATTAAATTTTTTTAATAATTTTATGATTAGCAGACGAAAATTAATTAAACGATATATCGCATAGGAATGCCAATCGGGATTGATATTTGAAAATCCCGGGATTCAGGATTTTGTATGAAATTCCGGGATTTTCGGGACTACGGGATTTTTCGGGACTACGGATTTTTCGGGATCCCGGGATTTTACGGGATTTTGAGATTTAAATTTTCCTTAATTTGTAATAATTTTTATGTTATGTAACTAATTTTTTTTATAGAATAAAGCGTTTTATAAGTATTTAATATTTGTTAATTAATAATGTGGTACATTTTATGAATATTGAAACATCTCAGTCAGAAATTGACAGCGGTACAAAAAATCAAGTACTTGCATACCACTGGGTAACCGCGATGTTAAAAATAAATGACTGGCAGAACACTCGTTTGGGAAGCTTTGCTAGCGTTTGCAAAAATCATTTTGCCAGTATTTGTTTTACAAAACATCACGGCAGGGCAAAAAAAGATACATATGCACTTTTTTTAAATTTTATTTTGGAAAATATAAATCCAAACCACCTATTTATTGGTTTTGGTAGCGTTTTGCCAAAGTTAAAAATTTTGTATCTCCAGTACTATTCCGGGGCTTTTTGAACTGCCGGTCCTTTTGTTTATTGACGTTATCATATTGGAAATGGGAAAGCAATTTTTGTCAGTAAATGTACCACCTGTTAAAATACCTTGCCATCGCTTTCCCGTTTGTATTTTTCTGGCTGAGATAATATATGAAGGCCTGTCATTAAGTACACTTGCGCCCAGTATTTTGTAAGCAGATTTTAAAACATATTCGTTGCGATAACCTTGCCCACTAAATCGTGTAATTATAGCAACAAAGTATTTGGTTATCGATATCAAATGTTTTCATGGAAGAATTCAAACTTACAGTCCCAGCCAAAGCTTACAGTCCCAGTATCAGAAATCGAATTTCGCTTGGAAGAATAAATCGGTAAAATAACAAACAAACTTGATTTTTCGCATGTATTACTCAAAAACTTAATATTGTTTACCAAAATTTCAAATTTTTCTGCAAAGTCTTTGCATAGTTTACTCGAATAATCTACTTAATTTATAATTTTACCAATATCTTGGCATCAATTTCTTGTCAATATGAGAAAATTCAAGAAAAGACGTAGGTAATCTAAAATTGCTCACTTTGTTTATTTGCGTTTATATTAATATTAAAAAATAAGAAAATCCCGGGATTTTTGAGAAATAATCCCGGGATTCGGGATTTTGCCTATCCCGAAAATCCCGGGATTTCCAGTTTGGCATCCCTATAATCGCATAATGTATGAAAAATTATTTTTATTTATTATAGAAATTTTAAAATATTTTAAACTTTGATAAATATTTTAAAACTCTTACATTAGACACCAACTGAAAAAAACTCAGGGATGCT